>LR751263.1:71847-193505 GCA_902729485.2 Mus minutoides
GTAGACCAGGCTGGCCTAGAACTCAGAAATCCACCTGCCTCTGCCTCCTAAGTGCTGGGATTAAAGGCGTGCGCTACCATCGCCTGGTGAGGATCCTTTTCCTACTAAGAAAGCCACTCATACTATTTGAGGCTCATCTACCATGGCCAGTGTATATTATGATATACACACACACACACACACACACACACACACACACACACACACACACTGTACTGGCTAGTTTTATGTCAACATGAAACAGGCTGGAGTTATCACAGAAAAAGGAGATTCAGTTGGGGAAATGCCCCATGAGATCCAACTGTAAGGCATTTTCTCAATTAGTGATCAAGGGGGAAGGGCCCCTTGTGGGTAGTGCCATCTCTGGGCTGGTAGTCTTGGTTCTATAGGAGAGCAAACTGAGTAAGCCAGGGGAAGCAAGCCAGAAAACAACATCCCTCCATGGCTTCTGCATCAGCAGCTTCTGCTTCCCGACCTGCTTGAGTTCCAGTCCTGACTTCCTTTGGTGATGAACAGCAATGTGGAAGTGTAAGCTGAATAAACCCTTTCCTCCGCAACTTGCTTCTTGGTCATGATGTTTTGTCCAGGAATAGAAACCCTGACTAAGACACACACACACACAGACATATACATATATATAAACATACACGTGTTGTTCTATTTAGCTTCCTGGTTTCTAAGCCATTCCTCTGGGTCAGGCCTTCAGCATTTAGACAGACCATCCAAACTGGGTCATAAAGAAATTCTCTGACTTAACTTTCTCTATGATAGGTGCTAAGACCATCCTCCTTCCTGAAGGGTCTGGGCTCACGACCTTGACAAAATAATGTACAAAGGGAGGCCAAGAAAGTTAAGCAGATAGGCCAGCTGAGCTCCCATGCAGGCTGTCAGTCCCACACACTGTGAACAGGCATCAGAGAAAGGAGAGAGTGGTACTAGAGGGTGGGGTTGGAGCCTCTGGACAGCAGCACATGGCAGCTCACAGGAAGATGAACAAGAATCCACCATGTACTACAAAGTACCAGGGACCCTTCAAGGCCCAGGATCTCTTCACTGCATATTGTATGCTTCAAAAAGCCCTTTAGAAGGGCCAGAGAGATGGCTCAGCAGTCAAGAGCACCTGCTGCTCTTGTAGAAGACCCAGGTTCAATTCCTAGCACCCACATCAGGCAGCTCACAGCTGTTTCTAACTCCAACGCCAGGGACTCTGACACCCCCTTTAACCTTCCCAGGCACCAGGCACACAGCACACATATGGTACATGGACACACATGTAGGCAAAACACATACTCACACAGATACTTCAAAAAACAAACCGAAAGCACTCTATACGAAACTGTAGCTGTGGAGGCTGGAGAGATGGCTCAGCAGTTAAGAGCACGGACTGCTCTTTTAGAGGTCTAGAGTTTAAATCCCAGCAACCACATGGTGGCTCACAAACATCTGTAATGAGATCTGATGCCCTCTTCTGGTGTGTCTAAAGACAGTGACAGTGTACTTATATATAATAAATAAATCTTAAGAAAAAAAAAAAAAAAAACTGTAGGTGTGAGTGAAGTGTTTCAGGGAGCTGCTTCAGCCCAACTTCCAGCTATCAGACGTTCCAGACACCCAGACTGAAGCCTGAAGGGAGACTATCATGGGGTCAGAATCCTCTGGGACGTGCCACTCTCCAGGGAGACAGTGTTGTGACTGCACTGGATCAAAGCACACTGGCAGCCGCTCTGGTGGGGACACAGAGACCCTCGCTGTGTTGTCCATGACATGAAGCCAAGGGGTGAGTAAGGCATTGCTTTATCCTAAGAGCCCCACAGACTACACCACCATCTGGGAGAGGTGCTGCTGGCACACACCTTAAATCCCAGCACTTGGCAGGCAGAAGCAGGCAGATTTCTGAGTTCAAGCCCAGCCTAGTGTACAGAGTGAGTTCCAGGACAGCCAGGGCTACACAGAGAAACCCTGTCTTTGGGGGTGGGGGTGGGGGGCTAAATAAACATGCCATGGAACAGCTGAAAGCTACAAGGCCCAATTGAGCCCACTCAAGTTCAGAGTTCAACATTTAAAGATTCTTATGTCTAGTTTCCAGTAAAGCATGGGGAAAAAAAAACATAATTCACAAAATTAACTTACATGATCAGTGCCTCCCATTCAAAAAAATTCTCTTCATTCATGGGGCCTGCAGGGAAGAAAAAACACATCCTATTAGAAGACAGCTTTGGAAACTGGAAGGAAAACATAATGAAATTACCCAAGCCCCTTACCTGCCACAATTCCTTCTGGAGGATTCAGGGTTAATTCTAGAAAGGTAAAGAACATAACCATTACCAAACAGAATGTGTGCTACATTGTCACTTAGCAAAGCACTTCTGTGAATCATATAAACTACAGATTACAGTGGACACTTCTTCCAAGAGGGTGCCTTTTGGTCCCCAAATAAATGCCCAGGCTCTGAGCAGCCCTTTACACCAGTAAGAAGTGGAAATAAAGGTGGCGGACTGCCTCCCAGAGTGTTCCTGCCAGCTCCTCTGACAAAGGCTCACAGATCTAAGGTGGGATATTTTCTAATTAAATGGCATTTCCTAACATTTTAAGAGTTGGCACAAACCTCTCTGCATGACAGAGCAGAAAAATGAGGCCAAGCTCAGGGTGCAGGGAGATTGACATAATCAGATCCACTCTCTAGGTCAGCGACTGATTGCGCCACCACCCAGCAGAAGCTCAGACAATGGCAGATGAGCCCACTACAGTGTCACAGCCACTTAAGGTCAGTGGCTGCTGAAGACCAGTGTCTAGCTCTGCTACCAGGTGGCATGTCAACTCTTGGCAGCATGATTTTTACCTATGTCGTGTTCTGGTCTGGGGTGTGTCCCTAAGAGTCAAGGTTTAAAAGCAGGGTAACAGGAGTGGGGGTGGGGAAGAACACAACCTTTGTGAGATATGGGGGCATGACGAAGTGTGTGACACCACAATTGTTACAGAAGAGGCTAACTGCTCTCTGCTTTCCTGCTCCAGATGTGATCACACCATCATATACGACCCTGCACTCAAACCACAATGTGGACCACCCGCTGCTCTCCCACAGACCCTGCTCTTGTACTTTGAAATCCAAAAATATGAGATTAAAAAAACAAAAACAAAAACAAACAAACAACAACTGAGTATCACTATGTAAAACCTGGCCTGGCCGGAACTCATTATGCCCCAGGCTGGCTTCAAACTTGCAGCTACCCTCTGGCCTCTGCCACCCAAGTGAGAAATGTCTGTGCACGCACCACTGTGCCTAAGTGAACAGTTCTGCTTCATAAAGTCACTCAGATCCAACACCGTGTACCAACAGATGAACATAGCCTGTGGACACATTTGGAAAAATGGCGAATGGAAGGAAAAGGAACAGCCATGTTAGGACAAGTCTGAACACAGTAAGAAAACCAGGGCAGAATGCACTCTGCCAAGGACACAAAAGACCTACAGAGCCAAATGATGGCCTCTGAAAAGCCAAAACATTAATAAATCTCTGCCAAGTAAGATTTAGGCAAAAGGACCAGATACAGAGATTGGAAACAGATCATCCAAAGAAACTGAAAGCCAATAGGAAATGGTGAGCTGGTCAAAGTTGCTGAGGTCAGCATCCATCCATCCCTGAACTAGTTTCCACACATGCGCAGTTAGAGCATGAGTCTTGCACAGTGCAAACTCTCAAGAGAGAACCCGTGGCCACAGAGAAACATGGACGCTCTAACAGGAGCATACTAGATGAATGAGGTCGCCTTTGATTTCGCAGAACAATCAGGGCAGGGAGTACTTCCCACTGCCCACCCTGCTGCCCCTTGCAGTAGATTATACCTAGTAAGCTGTGAAAAGACAAAAGGGGTGGGGGTGGGAAGGAACGTCCAACATTGACAGCACATCCTGTCATGGATGCATTCAGCAAAGGAACTACAGCAGGCCCTGGAAGGAACCTGAGGTCCCCCAGCATGAACCTCTAAGTCCATGCAGACTCTCAACTTTGTGTGTGCACTCACTCAATCCATTACCACGGGCTGGGACAGCTATACTGTGGGGAAACCTGCAAAGGAAAACAACGCCAGACCATCTTAGGGGCTTTTGGCGATTAACCCCAAAAAAGGAAAAGAAGGGTAAGTTGACAGACACACAACAGAGGGTGTGGCTACGGAAAGGTCCAGCAGGGGACAGCCTGAGTCTGATGCCCAGTGCCTGTGCCACGGTGGAAGAGAGAACCGGTTCCCACATGAATGTCATGGTGTGTGCACTTCCACACCCCCAGCACACACAATAATTAACATAAATAAAAATATTGGTGGGAGAAAGTGGACGAGGGGCTGGAGAGATGGCTCAGTGATTAAGAGAATCCACTGCTCTTACAGGGAGGGGTCCAGGACTGGCTCCCATCACCCACATGGCAGCTCACAACTATCCCTAACTCCAGATTCAGGGGATTCAATACCTCTTCTAGCCTCTGTGGGCATTCTATTCAGGTCTGTACTTTAATACATGCAGGCAAACACTCATAAAATAGCAATTAAGATTCTTGAAGAGAGCCAGACAGACAGAAGGGCAGAGCCCTGGTACAGTCAGATGTGTGCACTCTTCCAGGAGGTGAGGCGGCAGATATCAGGTACCATGAAGGCTGCGGGCACACACTGACAACACAGCTAGCTCTACAGTGCCCTCTGGAGCTCCTCACAGGAACAGACGGGATAAAGAACAGAGCAGCCTGCCGAGCCTCTACACTCTCAGCCTCTCAGTCATATGACTCTAACACTCAACAAAGGAGGCAGATAGATGCTGACCTGTTGAAATGTAGGGGTGGGGAAGAGGCCCGGTGCTGTGAACAAGGGGCACCAAGGGCAAAATGCAGCCAAGCTGTATGCTCTGTGGGAGTCCCCTTTGGCCGGTCCCTGAACACTCTTCCCTCAAGCCTGCATCTAGAGACCAGCAATGGAGACCCAGTCTCCACGCAGCCTGCACCATCCCGGTCACTTTGCTATCCAGCAGTGACCCCTGCTGGTCAGGGAGGAACTGCAGTCAACAGCAGGCAGTCTTCAGGACAATGTGCACAGGTTAACATTCATAAAACCACACACTTCCACATTCAGTGATAGACACAAGTTCCAGAAAAGAAACAATTACTAACCATATCAGAAACTTTCAAAAACCATTCCCTTTAAGTGGTTATTTTTTTTAAAAACTTATTTTTCTTAAAAGTAGCTTAAATAGACATCACACAAACTATAAACTGTTCTCGAATTTGGTGATTCCATTTCTAGAAGCCTTGACTGGTAAAAACAAGAAAGATGGCTGCAGAAGTTACTTCTTCTACACACTGCACAGGAAGCTCCTGGACACGCCAAGGAGACAACCAGGTGGAGAGGAAACTACATGTCAAGTAAGGCCACAAGGCCAGGTCCTGATCCATCCTCCACATCCTTACTTAGGCCTCAGATAAACAGGGTCTACAGGGTGAGTTCCAGGTCAGCCAGGACTACATGGAGAAATCCTGAGTTGAAAAACAAACACAAGGGGCAGAATGGTGGAGCACCATGACAGTGAGACTAGACAGAGCTACACAGAACAACAGGGTGGTTCCTTTTACACTAACAACAGAGTGGTTCCTTTTACACTAAGTACTGGGGAGTTCCTTTTACACTAACAACTGGGGGGTTGCTTTTACTCTAACAACTGGGTACTTCCTTTTACAATAACCAGGCGTCTGTGCAGGAGAAATCAAAGTGCGATTTCACAGAGATGAGCACACAATGTTCACAGCAGGTCTTGTTGTCACAGCCAAAAGTTGGCAGCATCCTAATGGTCATCAAGAAGCCAATGTTTAAACAGTGCAGTCTTACCATGCAATGGGCTATGACTCTACATTACAAAGGACACTGCTGGGCTGGGGAGCCGGCTCAGCAGTTAAGCACACTGGCTGCTCTTCCAGAGGAGCCAGGTTCAGTTCCCAGCAACCACACAGCAGCTTACACCTTCAGTTGCAGGAGATCCAACTCTCTCCTCTGACTTAAGCAGACACTAGGCATGCGCTTGGTACACAGACATATGCATGGGCAAAAGACCATATGCATAGAATAAAACTAAAACCTTTAAAAAGAAAAGAAACAAGCCACTGCTCCCTTGTCTGTGAATATTCAGGGTCAACAGAGGTCTGAAAATATCAAAATACCAGTGGAAATTCCCAGAAGTAAACAACTGATATATTTTCAATGGCAACTCAGAGAACTATAGTGAAATCTCACTCCACCCTGCTGAGCCCTGCCAGGACTTTTACACAACAGCTGTAACCACCCATTCTATTTCATCACTTGCTGCTGTAAGGGTAAGGGGACACTGCAGCACACACAAGCTCAGCACAACTGTGCTGAGTACAGAGGCCCAAAGAAGGGCGGGCGCACCAAGACTCCAGTGAGTGAAAGCAGATCTGTGCTACCTAGGAGGGGCAGGGAGGAGAAGGGACAGAGTGGTCCCAGGGCAGGGCAGGGCACTCCAAGGATGCTATTATTCACAGCATGGATGTGACACACTCAAACATACAGGATCCTACAGTCCATCGAGAAAAAGTCAGCGCTGTGTAAAGCCTGCCAGAGGCAGACGTTTGGCAAAAAAGACAGAGATGGCCTTTTGTGTGTGTGTGAAAGGATCCCGCTGCCTCACTTGCAATCACTGAGACACAGTTCAAGCCACCAGGATGCCATCTAATACCTACCAGACAAGGCGAAGACCCCAAGGCTAACGTACGAGTGAAAAGCCTGAACAGCGGCACACTGGGCTGTGGTAGCCATGACACACTCCAGAAGAGGCACAGTGACCAATAGTTCAGCACATCTGGTAACGCCGGCTGCTCACTCAGATGCGGCACGGCTCTGAATTATGCTCCCAATGCAAACCTGCACATGTCCACCAGCAAGAGCTCCCAGGGCAAAGCAAACCAAGAACACATGTACTGTACAACTTCTATTAAGACAGACAAAAGAAAACCACGCAGTGTCCAGAGACAGAACAGCAATAGAAAGGGAAAGAATGACAACTCGGTATGTCGCTAACTCCTGGTGGTGCTGGGAAGAAGATGAAGACTCTAGGTCATTGTCCTGCTCTGCTCTGCAAGCAGGGTATCATGGACACTGAGTTATTCAGCTGGCCATCACTGTAACAAACTGCCTGAGGAAAGTCAGCTGAGAGAAGGCCTGCTTGTGAAAAGGCAGTGAGTACATCATAGCCGGGAGCAGTAGCATGGCCAGGAAACAGAGCAGGGAGGCACTGAGAGCCCATCCTTAAGGGAACGCAGGGACCCAGCCTTTCCACTTCTTCCATGTCTGGCCTTAGGTGAACAGCTCTGCTCTGGTTCATGCCCCCACTCCGATGTGCTGCCTCGGTGGGCAGAGACACCTCCTGCCATGTCTGACAAGCCAAGCTCGAGATTCCCAGGCTCCACACAGAAGGGAGGGAGAAGTGACCCTTGCCAGTCGTCCTGACTTCTGCACATGCACGGTGGCACTCGCCTGCTCACCCACAAATACACACAAACAGCTGTCATTGTAAAACAATCTCAAGTCTACCCCAATGTCGAAACTGTGACACTGTCTGGAAACAGAGTCTCAGCAGATGTACCAGAATGAAATACAGAACATTCTGACTAGGCTGGGCCCTAAGCCAGTGACTGTTGACGTTTCAAGTGGAAAATCTGAATACCGACACACCCAGGCTCAGATGGCCACAGGAAGGTACAGGAGAGGTAGGACTTACACTAGCACAGCTAAGTAACCCATGGTAGCCAGCACTCTAGGGCTGAGAAGGAGGAAGGACCTTTCCCAAAAGCCCACCCTGCCTAGGGTTACAGCCCAGGCCACAAATGGGTTTCTAATTCTATCTCCAAACCGTGAGATGGTATCTGGGTGACGACAATGTTACAGCAGCCCTGGACCACTGTTCCCTTGTCTGTCACAGTAAGAAAAAAAGCTGTGGGAACATGTGACAAGAACACAAGAGCACACACTGTTCTTACAGAGGAACCAGGTTCAAGTATTGGCACCCGTATGAAAAAGAGGCAGCCTTTATTTACCATGGGTGCCTGTAGCCCCAGAGTTGGAGGCAAGGGAGGAAACAGGAAGATGTCTGGGGCTAATTGGCTGGCCATTCTAGCTGAATTGATGAGCTCCAGGTTCAATGACCGGCCCAGTCTCAAGAGAAGAGGGTGGAAAGTAAGTGACAGAGTGGGACATCCACTATCCGCCTCTACATGCACAGGACACTGCACTCAGGAGCAGTCTAAGGTCTTTGCTTGTCTCTCTTTGTGATATGATCACAGTCTAATCATTTTATATCTGTTATTCAACTGCCTATAAAAAACAAGGAGCCTGCTGGGCGTGGTGGCACACACCTTTAATCCCAGCACTGGGGAGGCAGAGACAGGTGGATTTCTGAGTTCGAGGCCAGCCTGGTCTACAAAGTGAGTTCCAGGACAGCCAGGGCTATACAGAGAAACCCTGTCTCGAAAAAAAAAAAAAAAAAAGGAGCCTGAAAAACAATAGGGCTGAAGAGGTGACTCATAGATTTTGTTGCTCTTGCAGAAGATCCAGGTTCTAGTCCAGCACCCACACAGAGACTCACAACCAGCTGTTACTCCAGTCCCAGGGGATCTGATGTCATCTTCTGACATCCACTGGCACAGGCACACATATGACACACTTACCTATGTGTAATCAAAATACTCAAACACATATATAAAAGTTAGACAATTAATCACATCCAAGGTCTTATCGCCTCTAAATCTACAGTACAATCAGGTATGCAAGAACACCTTCTTCGCTCTAGCCCAACCTCGGATGTTCTAATTCAACCTTGGATGTGCCTGTTGAATCTACCTAATAATACTAGAATATGCGGTCTTAAACAGAGGACAAACCTTTTACACCATAAAGGAAGAAAAACACTCAGTGGGACTTTTAATGAATTCACAAGGACAGGGAAAAAACCGCCCTTGCTCCTCATGCTTGGTACTGCTGGATGCATTTCCCATCACTGCTGCCACGGGCTTAAACAATATCCATTGATGACCTCATGGTTTCCATGTGGGCCTCGGCCTAGCCAAGACAGCTGGGTGTTTCAGGGCTGTAACCCAAGTCCATTCAGGTCGCTGGCACAACTCAGTTCCGTATGGCTGTAACACTGGTCCCAGACTAGCTGTCAGCCTGGGGCCACCCTTAGCTCCCTGCCCTTTTTTTTCCTCTTCCAAGAAGCCACAGCAGGTGGAGCCCTCTCCTCTGTGAACCCCCTGAGCTCCTCGCCAGCCTTCCTATTTTAAGAGTTCCCTCTTTAACCAAATTCTTTCTTTCTACACACACTGAGATGATTCACGACCTTAACTTCAAACTAAGTGACAATACGTTTTGTCTGACGTAAGAGTTGAGGTTTTTTTTGTGGCGGATAAGTTTTTCTCTAATGTGAATACCCTTGGGTAGAAGTGGCCAAAACTGAAACCCCTGTCCCGGAGCCTAAATGCTGTTCCCTCTTTTTTAGATAAAGGGGATGTGTCTCAATCTAGACACAGAGCTGAAAAAGTAAAACAAGAGAAAAACACAGATCCGGATCTAAGGAAACCGTCCGGAGCCCGTGTCCGAGAAACTTTGCTTTGCCCCAGCAACTCGCACCAGCAGCGTGGCCAGGGGTTTGAGTCGTTATCTTGTTTACTTTTAACTTTCTCCCCCAACTCCCCTCGACCGCACGAACACCTTACGGGAATTACCCGGTACTCGCCCCGCAGCATCAACTGTCGGGAGCGCAGACGCGCAGCGCACAGGGGCTCAGGGACCAGACACGGGTCGCAGGGCCACGGCGGCGCTGGCCGGGCCGGCTTCTGAGCCCAGAGCCTGCCCCGCTGCGGCTGGCGGGGGTGCGCAGGTGACGGCGACAGCCCGGCCTTTTATCCGCACGCGGGATCCCGCAGCTCGGCCCAGTACCCCCGCACCGCACCGCACCGCGCCATGCCGGGCCACGCCGCGGGCGGCTATGGGGAAGAGGACGGGAAGGCGGCAGCCGCCTGACTCACGCTTATACTCGGCCATCAGCCTCTTCAACGCCGTCCCCGCCATACCGCGGAACCTGCGTTCAGCAGCCTCGCCACATCCGAGCCGGTCCCGCCCGCCCGCTCCGACGCCCACGGCTGCTTCCGGGTCGCGGGCTCCCGGCGCAAAAGCATCCGGGGCGCGCGCGGGTGACGTGGCGCGCCGGGGTGCGTCAGACAGAGGCTCGCTAGGGTTCGGCTCGCGCTCGCCCGGTAATAGCCCGGGCTGACAGAGCTGGGATTCCAGAATCTTCTCGGCCAGCCTCACCCTCAGCATTGAAGGCTTCCTACGCCGCCATGAGGCAGTGCGCAGCACGCCCTGCGAGAGCTAATGGCCCATCATGGATTGTTCCCGAATGAGGCTCTCATGTCCTTGCTCTTGGGCTCGCCCCTCAGGAGTGGCTGTCCAGATCGTGAAACTTTTTCCCCCACTGTGTAGGCATGGGTGTCCTAGAACTCATTATTTAGCCCAGGCCGGCCTTGAATTCACAGAGATCCCGCCTGCCTACCTCTGTCTCCCAAGTGCTGGGATTAAAGACCCGTGCCACTACACCAGGCTTTTGAGACTCGGGTGATTTGAGAAGATGACACTTCCAGCAAGAGAAAGATAGCTTTGGTTTCACAAAGGAACGATAAAGTTCCCGGGCCATATCTCTCTGGCCAAAAAACTCAGACTCTGCCAAGTAAGCTGTACTTCCTCATCGTACGGAGCTATCAGATAGATGCTTGGTATTTTCTTAGGTGACAACTGCCTTCCCTGAGTGGACATGAGGGATACAGCTCGAGACATGGCTCTCTGAACAAAGGGGCTTCCAGGACTAGGTGTAGGGATAAAGAGAAAGTTCCTGCTGGGACCCTGAGTATAAGAAGCTGAACTCAGCCGTGCGGGCGTGGTGGCGCACGCCTTTAATCCCAGCACTCGGGAGGCAGAGGCAGGCGGATTTCCAAGTTCGAGGCCAGCCTGGTCTACAGAGTGAGTTCCAGGACAGCCAGGGCAATACAGAGAAACCCTGTCTCGAAAAACAAAACAAACAACAACAACAAAAAGAAGTTGAACTCAAAGATTTGAGGCACTAGATTCATCGCATTTGTCTTTTTTTGTGTGCTGGGATTAAAGGCGTGCACCACCACGCCCGGCTTGCATTTGTCATTTTTAAAAAGAATATTAGGGGAGGCTGGAAAGATGGCTAAGCAGTAAAGAGCACTGACTGCTCTTCCGGAGGTCCTGAGTTCAAATCCCAGCAACCATCTGTCACGAGACCTGATTCCCTCTTCTGGTGTCCAAAGACAGCTACAGTGTACTTACAAACAATAAATAAATCTTAAAAAAAAAAAAAAAAAAAAAAAAAAAAAAAAAAAAAAAAAAAAAAAAAAAAAAGATTAGTATGTATCTTAGTCAGGGTTTCTATTCCTGCACAAACATCATGACCAAGAAGCAAGTTGGGGAGGAAAGGGTTTATTCAGCTTACACTTCCATACTGCTGTTCATCACCAAAGGAAGTCAGGACTGGAACTCAAGCAGGTCAGGAAGCAGGAGCTGATGCAGAAGCCATGGAGGGATGTTCTTTACTGGCTTGCTTCCCCTGGCTTGCTCAGCCTGCTCTCTTATAGAACCAAGACTACCAGCCAGAGATGGCACCACCCACAAAGGGCCCTCCCCCCTTGATCACTAATTGAGAAAATGCCTTACAGTTGGATCTCATGGAGGCTTTTCCTCAACTGAAGCTCCTTTCTCTGTGATAACTCCAGCCTATGTCAAGTTGACACAAAACTAGCCAGTACAGGATGTTACTACAATTACATGTAAGGTTAAAAAAAAAAAAAATCACACACGCATAACCCTCCCAAGCATGCCCCATCCACAAGACAAAAGGAGGCCTCGAGGACACACTGCTCCTGCTGCTGTTGCCTGTAGAAGCATAAGCTATTCTAACACATCCAAATGATGTGGCAGCCCCGATTCCCTTGGACAGTTTGAATGTGAGACGCGTGCCCATATGTTTGAATGCTGGTCAGGGTGGAACCTTTAACAGATGCAGCTTAACTGGAGCAAGTGGATCATTTAGGGATGGGGTGAATTTTGAGATTAGGATTAGTTTAGTTTCTAGTTCTCTCTGCTTTCTAGTCAGCTACCCCGTGAGTAACAGCCTGCTTTCTAGTCAGCTACCCCGTGAGTAACAGCAGCTGTCATACACTGCTGCTGCCTTGGAGCCACCTGCCGCCATGATAGACAGCATCCCCTCCAACCCCAGGGAAAATTAACTTGTCAGGTATTGATCCCAGCAGCAAGAAAACAAAATAGTAAAGTAGTCCATGAACTGAGGCCATTGCTGTGATGAGCCTGATCACGAGGTACAGTTCTTCAGAGCTAGTTTTGTTTTGTTTTATGGTTTTTTTGTTGTTTGTTTTTTGGTTTTTTGAGACAGGGTTTCTCTGTGTAGCCCTGGCTGTCCTGGAATTCACTTTGTAGACCAGGCTGGCCTCGAACTTGGAAATCCACCTGCCTCTGCCTCCCGAGTGCTGGGATTAAAGGCGTGCACCACCACTGCCTGGCTCAGCTAACTGCTTTTAATCTGCTATCTTGAACAAAACTTCTGCTTGCAAACAGAATGTGTTATCAGAATGTGTTTTTGTTGTTGTTGTTGTTGTTTTGTTGTCTTTAAAAACACCTTACTCTATACTCTGAATCAGTGGTTCTCAATCTTGCTAATGCTTTAACATTTAACACAGTTCCTCGTGCTATGGTAACTCCCAACCATAATATTATCTTTGCTGCTACTGTAATTTTTTTTAAAGATTTATTTTATTTATTATATGTAAGTACAATGTAGCTGTCTTCAGACACTCCAGAAGAGGTGCTAGATCTCGTTACGGATGGTTGTGAGCCACCATGTGGATGCTGGGATTTGAACTTATCACCTTCGGAAGAGCAGTCGGGTGCTCTTACCCATTGAGCCATCTCACCAGCCCCTGCTACTGTAATTTTAATACTGATCTGACCCCTGCGAACCATTGCTCCTTAGTCTTGAGTCCCAAAAACCTAAGTGTGGTCCCAGCTGGCTGGAATAAAGACTTCCAATTGGCTATAGACTGAATCTGAGTGGTCTTCTCTGGTGGAGTCCCCATAATTCTGTTTTCCCTGCATCCTAAAAACTGGAGTGAGGCCATATTTCAAAAATAATGTGCTAAGGAAGCTGTTTGGCAGAGGGAATTTCTTTTCTTTTCTTTTTTTCTTTTTTTTTTTTTGTTTGTTTGTTTTTTTTGTTTTTCAAGACAGGGTTTCTCTGTATAGCCCTGGCTGTCCTGGAACTCACTCTGTAGACCAGGCTGGCCTGGAACTCAGATATCCACCTGCCTCTGCCTCCCCTGTGCTGGGATTAAAGGCGTGCACCACGCCCGGTTGGCAGAGGGAATTTCAAGGCGGTCTACCTGACATCCAGGCTGTGGCATGGTTCTTATTCACCACATTTATCCAGATTTACAGTGAAAACAGGTAGAAAGTAACCCAGAGAAATGTGGGAAGTGTCCTCTGGTGAATAGAGATCGGACAGAGTTGAGGGAGTTGAGGGCAGGGCAGATTGGGAACCAACTGTAGTGGTTAAAGGAATTAGTGCCAGCAAGAGCTGTCTGAGACATTGCCCTGGGACACTAGGTACAGTGCCTAATGAAATGAGAACCCCAGGGTATAAAAATGCAAATTAATCTGAAAGGAGAGTGCCTGAAGACATCCTTCAGGGTTCCCTGCTGGAAAAAAAAAAAAAAAAAAAAAAACAGCACACAGGGAGATGTTTTCCCAGCCTCAAGAGCACACAGAGGTGGCTGCAACTGTGGCCTAAGGGTAACAGGCTTCCTCTAGAACTGACAGCCAAGTTGGTGGAGCTAGACTACTCTCAGATCACTGTGAGCAGGGCTAAGAGGACCACTCTGGTGGGGATCCGGAAGACCAGAATGCCAAGAAATGCAGGCAAGTCAAGACTGCCCACATTTGTGAGATGTAAGAGGGGAGAAAGAATGGAAATTTGTGCCAAGATTCTAGAAGGCCAATGAAACAAGGTAATGAACGAGGGGATCACGACCCCTCTATGGAGGCCCCCAGAAGCCCCTCTGTGTATACGGAGCCCCCAGAAGCCCCTCTGTGTGTATGGAGCCCCCGAGAAGCCCCTCTGTGTGTACGGAGCCCCCAGAAGCCCCTCTGTGTGTACAGAGCCCCCAGAAGCCCCTCTGTGTGTATGGAGCCCCCAGAAGCCCCTCTGTGTGTACGGAGGCCCCGAGAAGCCCCTCTGTGTGTACGGAGCCCCCAGAAGCCCCTCTGTGTGTACAGAGGCCCCGAGAAGCCCCTCTTTGTGTTCGGAGCCCCCAGAAGCCCCTCTGTGTGTACGAAGGCCTCGAGAAGCCCCTCTGTGTGTACGGAGCCCCCGAGAAGCCCCTCTGTGTGTATGGAGGCCTCCGAGAAGCTCCTCTGAGTGTACGGAGCCCCCGAGAAGCCCCTCTGTGTGTACGGAGCCCCCTAGAAGCACCTCTGTGTGTACAGAGGCCCCGAGAAGCCACTCTGTGGAGTTGGAAAGGGAGAGGTTATCTGGTAAGGAATCCCCAGATGTTAGAGATGCCAGCAGGGTGGGACATTCACTGAGGAACACTGCAGGCACCAAGTATTGGCCCAACAGAGACCACAGTACGTCAGGAAGCAGGACTGTAGGATGGGACTACCCACGGCTACCAGAGCCCAAACGATCGATCCCAAGACCCTCCGACAGAGCAGCAGGCTTTGCTTTGTGCCTTGCTGGCTTTCATTAATCTGGCTTAGTCCTAATCTTTCTTTGCTATGCTCCAATCCCTTCCTTTTGAGATAGGCATGTTTACTCTGTGCTGTTGTATGTTATAAGTGACTTGTTTATTTTACAGAGGCTCACCATTCAAAACCTATCTTGAGTCTCGGCGCAGACTTTGAACTTTGGGGTGGGCACTCAGAGACAGACTAAATGTGTTTTGTACTATGCAACACACGATCTTAAGAGCCAAGTAGATTCTACAGTGATGTACTTGGGTGTCTGGCTGATAAGAAAATTAAGAAATGCCTGAAGTGTTAATAAAGTTCACCTTCAAGTATCCCCTAAGGGCCTTTTCCTGACAGGGTTAACTGCTTCCTGATCCCCAAGCCCCTCAACAAGCAGCCTAATGCTCCAGTTACCTTTGCCTCCCATGTCCTGATGGAACACCCTCAAACCATAAGCCAAAATAAACTCCTGCTCCTCTAGGCTGCTTGCCATGTATTCTGTGACAGCATTGAGTTAGCAACTAATACTTCTGAGAGACCTAGAAAATGGCTTGGGCTCTGTCCTCTATTTTAATGCACACATTCCTGCTGGATGAATTAGGTGCTTGGAGCTTGTGCTCGACTGATAGACTAACATGGCTCAGGCAATGACAACCCTGGGTTTTATCTACCCTAAGTACTGAAACCCCTCACAGCCAAATTAGCATCAATTCATGTCAAAGCAGATTAGTAGGTCATGAACTGATTGATACCCACACTACACCCTGCCTCTAAAGCCCACCTTATCTTCACACACCTAGGGGAGGAGAGCCAAATGGGATGTGCAGATTCAGGACCAGCAGGCAGGCAGCTGGACCAGTGTGGGGCACATGCTACAGAGCAAGCTAAGCAACTGCCTTGTCTGCCTGTCTAAGTGGTCTCACTGGACAGACTGTCAACAGTGAGCTGTGACATATGACCAGTCTCCAAATACAGTGTTTAACATAGGCCAAGAGACAGAATACCAAACTATATTTACTGTTTACAGTAGTAAAGGACAACAGATAATGTACAAACTGGTGAATAAACACAACAGAGCCAACAGACATCCCACCCTGGCCCACACAGCAAACAGGAATAGGAACATTTTCCTCAAAACTTTAAGCAAGCGAGAGATGGTCAGTGTCAGGTGACTATAAAAGGCAGAGATGGCCATCAAGCAGCAATGGATCCTCACAGAAGGATGGCAGGCAGGAACTATGGACATTTGACTGACCCCACAATGCGGAACCGAAGTCACCCACCGATGCATCACTTTAATACACACTCGGAAAGCTGCACAGCACAGTCCGTGAGAATGAGGTCACCTTTCCCGGGCTTGCTTTTACAACCACACTTGAAAGCAGGTCTCTTACACAACATGGCTGAAAACTTGATACTTAACCAATTACAGTCTTATACAGAAACCATAATTATGTATCGAAAGCAAGTACTAGAAAAAATCTGAGGCCACATTCAATTCCCAAATGAGACAGGACAATTACTTTCTTCTACATTATAAAAAGGGAAGAGAGTGGGTTTCACTGTACCACCCTTACCCATGTACCCATTACCAGATACCGAGTAGGAAGTGGCTCATACAGGAGCGCCTGGCCACAGGGGGAAGACCCCTCACGGGTCTTAAGGAGCACTGGCCTTTCTTTCCCTTTAACTTACCATATGCTTGACAAAGCTCAAATTTACAGTATCTCGTATTTTTTAATATTCTATGCCTACAACAAACAGGTGGAATTCTGCCTCTCTGCCCCTCCCCACATCCCATAGGCATGCCCATTGGGTAATATGACCACAAGCTCTACCTGATCAGGACAAGTCACACCAGAGGAAACCATAGTTCTAGGGATTGGACTCAGGCCATAGGGTGAGAGTCTACATCCAGACCCAAGTTTGGGGAAAAAAATGTTAGGGATGGGAGGGAACAGAAATGAAAACAAAAACAAATCCCAAAACCTCACGCCTCATTTCCCCCAAACCAAAGCCTCCTAGCGGCCAAGTTATGTAATGCTCTCGCCCCACAGTGTGGTCTCTGTGTAGTTCACTCCAAGCGCTTCGGAAAAGGAGAATCGTTCGGTGACTCTGGCTTCTGCTGTCTCTTGTGTGATTGGTGTGGCTGCATGGTCACCGCTCAATAGCACAGGTCAGGACAATGGTTGGGTGTGGGGACGCTCCCTCGGGAGACTGTTCCTCCTGTCTGCTGCTGGAATACGTCAATGGTGTCCTCATCCTCCATCTCCAGCTAGTCAAGTTGCCAAAGCAGGCCCGGGAGAGGAGACAGGAAATGTCAGAATTGAGTTCACAATGATACCACGCTCCCAAACAGCTTCCCCTACACTAGACACAGCCCAGTCACCTTGGCTGGAGTGCAGCATGCGAGAAAAAAGGGTTATTGTGGAGTCACAGTAACTATTTATCCACCCGACTTCTGACAAGATTCACAGAAGAATAGTCAGAGCTAAGAACTGAGAGAGAAATGGGGTCATTAAAAAACAGACTCATCAGGCACACAATAACTCTGTGCACTTAGGTCTACTTTATATATTGCAATGTCAGCACATTAAGATACTTAAATACATTTTTAATGGAGGGTGGGGAGGTACTCATATGAACTCAGGTCACCAGGTTTGGTGACAAGCATTTCACCCAGTAAGTCATCTTGCCAGCTCCAGGATTTTTAGATAAACATTTTACATTCACAAAATAAATAAATAAATAAATAAATAAATAAATAAATAAATAAATATTTTAAAATCTCTACTATTCATTAATCTTTTGCTTTTATGTGTTTGTGTATGTAGTTATGTGAGCTTCTATGCCCCAACCCTGGAGTTATTGACAGTGTTGAAATGCCATGTGGGTGCTGGGAATTGAGAGAGCCTGTGCTCTCTACCCCTAAGCTATCTCTTCAACCCCACAAGAAAAAAGAAATTTGAAACAGGATTTCTCTGTGTAGCCATGGCTATCCTAGAACTCACTCTTGTAGCCCAGGCTAGCCTTAAACTCAGAGATCAGTCTACCTATGACTCCTGAATCCTAGGATTAAAGGCGTGTTCCATGACCACCCAGCACAAAAGGAAATTTTTAAAATTAATTTTTATGTACACATGTCTGTGTATCACATGTGTGACTAATGCCTAGGGGGGCCACAAGAGGGCATCGGATCTTCGGGGACTACAGTTAAACACAATTGTAAGCTGCCATGTAGGTATCATTGAACCCAGGTCCCTTGAAAGAATAAGTGTGTTTAACCACTGAGCAAACTATCCAGCCCTCACACAATTTTAATTTTTAATTAAAAATTTTAAAAGTAAGACAAATAACTCCAATGAAGAACAAATGGTTGGCACTAAGCCCTCAGGACCACAGGAGCTGTGCATTCTACAACAGCCTGCACAGTGGATTCCGAGGCAATCGTCCTGAGGGGATGGGTCCTACACTTGGACTCCATCTCTAAACAGCAAAGATACATCTGATCTGAAAAACTCAATCTCAAAGTATCAAACCCTGAAGTCTATTAATCAAAATCATTGCGGAGGGGCTAGAGAAATGGCTCAGCAAACTGCCCGAGTTAGCAGCACTGGCTGTTTATCTTTCCAGAGGTCCAAATCCCAGCACCCACATGGCAGCTCACAATTGTCTATAACTCCAAGATCTGACTGAGACCCTCACATATACACACAGGCAAAACACCAATGCCCATAAAAATAAATTAAAAAAAAAATCTTTGCAGAAACAAGCCATTTCTCAAATAACAGTGGTCCAAACGGACACCGTTTAGATACTAGAAATGGCACAGACCCTTGGAGACAGACACTTCATACCTGGGCTGGAGTGTCTGTTTCATTGATTGGTTGTCCATCAAACCGGAATCGAATCTGCCTCATTGACAAGCCCTTGGGAAAAGGAAGGAAAAGTATTAGCTATTCCCAGATACACAGTGTAACCTAGAGATATAAATTCAGAGCCATCAACAATATGAGGATTCTGCACATGCACACATGACCCAGCTGAGCAGAAAGCCCTGGTGGCCCACAATCTAGAGCCTATGCTGCCCCAAACTAACCCTTCAGAAATCTCCAGAACATTCCAACACCTGGCCTGTCCTCGTTCTGCCTCTCACTTCCTCCCAGAAGGAAAGCTCAGCCAAGTTTCTCCCTTCAGTACTTAGTACCATTTCCTCCTCTGGAAAGTTTCTAGAGAGAAGCAGGTCAGGTGACCACGAGGGCCAAAATCAGGAAGGCTGTGAGGAGGACAGCAGGAAGGAAAGGCATTTTCTACCCTGAAAGGAGGGCAGTGGGCCTCAGTCTGTCAGAGGAGGCAGGTCAACAATCCTCGGCAGAATTACCCTCTACCTTGGCAGCTCTGCTGCCCCGGAAACAGGACAGATGATAAACTGACTGCTTACTGGAGGAAAGGCACGGCCTCCAGGCAGGAACACAGAGATGGTTGGTCTCTGCTGGCTGGAGTCTGAAGCCACAAGCCTCAGGACACTGCAATCTCATGTGTGCTGGAGCCAAAAATCTCAGGGACCCAGGGATGGTAAGACCAGGAACCCCTGGGAAAACTGTTTGAAAGTTCCCATGCAGGGGCAGAAGAGCTAGCTCAGAGGTTGAGAGCACTTGGTCTTGCAGAGGCCTCAGGTTCAGTTTCCCAGTCTCCATACGGCAGCTCACAATCACTGTAATTCTAGTTCCAGGGCATCTGTTGTTCTCTTTCGGCCTTTGTGAAAACCAGACATGCATAGAGTGCACAGACATATATGTAAGCAAAAGCACCCATGCACATAAAACAAACAAAAAAAGTTCACATAAATTTCCAAGGGTTCAAAGTCTCCCACAACCCTGGGAAGCCAAGAAATTTTCTTTCTCACAGGAATAAGCAGGGCTTCCTAGAGATGTGGATTCAGAGCTCTGTCAAGACAGGTATGACTAGCGGGTGCCCAGGGTAGGCTAATAAAAGCTAGCATCTCAATGTGCCTCAGGAACCCCTCAGTCTTCCAGCTGTACCCCAGACGCTGGGTGTAGTCTGGAGGCAATCTTCCTCAGGAAATAGTACCTGGGCCCCCCAGAGCCCCCAATTCTAACGTACTACCCTGTGGATGTGCAGCCTCTGCCACCTCCATCAAAACACACAGCATTTCTCTTTCCCACAGGGCTTTGCTGCTTCACTCTTAAATACAAGCAGAAACTGGGGTGGGGTGGGGTGGGGTGGGGTGGGGTGGGGGGATGACTTGAGGAAAGACTCAAATATGTCAAATATGTGAGAACAGACCAGAGGAAGGAGAAAGCATCATGCACGTTACAGAGATGACATGCCTTCCCAGTGAGAAGTCACTCTATACACTTAGAGATAAGGGGAAAGCTTTACTACAATAGCATGAGTCTGACTCTAACGCCCAAAGCGGAGGTGGAAGCTTTACTACAATAGCACGAGTCTGACTCTAACGCCCAAAGCGGAGGTGGAAGCTTTACTACAATAGCACGAGTCTGACTCTAACGCCCAAAGCGGAGGTGGCCTTCAACAGCCGATTCTGTTAATTTACATACACCATAGGCTTAGGAATTCCACACACAATGGCATCCTTAAATCTCTTTCAGATCCTAGGCCCATGTTACACTATGAAGAATTTAAAGAGAGACAGGAGACTGCAAGCCTGGCCACTTGGGAAGATGAGAAGTTTATGCAACAAAGATATGGCGTATTAAATTATTAAATTACCAGAATTCAATTATTTTAAGTACACCAGTGCTGTTCTCTTTCAAATAGTTCTTACCTGGGGTGACCTTGCCCCCCTAAGCACACTATGCACTTCTCATCAGGCCCAGACTTCACACTGGGTGTCACCCTGCTCAGTCCCCTGTGCTGCCTGCTTAGATCCATGTCCTGTGACAGGGGTAGGGGTCTAGCAGCTGCTTGTAACTCAGGGTTGAGAGAACAGAGCCAATAGTCAGTCCTTGAGAATAAACGCTTACATTCTGGCATCCTCAGTTTCTCTTCTCTCTAACAGGCCTGGCTGGCACACACTCATCCGTGGGGTTTTGGAGACAGTGCTCCTTTAGCCGAATTCCACTTTGTATGACTACATGTCTCCTAAGCAAATCTATCAGCAAATCCTCTACAACATCAATTCTATTATTTCCAGTTTCTTCAACTTCAGGAGGCAGAAAAAAGGAAGAAGATGGAGCAGTTAAAACACATGTATGGGGCTGGAGAGATGGCTCAGAGGTTAAATGCACTGATTGCTTTTCCAAAGGTCCTGAGTTCAAATCCCAGCAACCACATAGTGGCTCACAACTATCCATAATGAGATCTGACGCCCTCTTCTGGTGTGTCTGAAGACAGCTACAGTGTACTTAGATATAATAATAAATCTTCAAGCTAGAGCAAGAGGGGCTGTCCATAACAAATAGAGGTCCTTAGTTCAAATTCCCAGCAACCACATGAAGGCTCACAACCATCAGTCCAGCTAAAGCATACTCATATACATAAAATAAATAAATCTTTAAAAAAATAAAAAAAAAACAAAAGCTTTTAGGAAGGTTAAAAATGTGTGTGTACGCCCACACTAGGAAAAACACACACACACACAAAACACAAAACAGAAGCAGACAGAGCACTTCTAGAGGGCTGGAGATGGCTCAGAGGTTAAGAGCACTAACTATTTGTCCAGAGGTCCTGAGTTCAGTTCCCAGTAACCACATGGTGGCTCACAGCCATCCATAATGAGATCTCTTCAGACATGCAGGCAGGCAGATTACTGTATACATAATAAAAGAATAAATCTTTGAAAGGAGGAAAATGGTCCCAGGCAAGCACACAGATTGGCTGACTGCAGGAGAACCGGGTACTCCTAGCATGAGGCAGCACAGGATGACGTCAGGCTGCACAGGAGCGGACAGGTAGAGGCAAGTCTACAGATGAGTCTACAGGAGGCCCAGAGAGCATCCTGCCAGAGTGAAGATCTTCCTGAGCCCCTGTTGAGACCTCACATCAGAGAATCAGAATGTCACTCGTGTTCCAAAACACAGGATGCTGGCAGAGAATTATGGCAACTTCCCGAGTAGCACACCTCAGCCCAGACTATTACACGCAGCCAGCTGTGCAGGTCCCTGTCAGATATGGGAGATGATGCTCCAAGGCAGAAATAGGGAATTAACACAGAAAAAGACGCAAGAGGAGACAAAGGAAGCCCCCACAATGACTCTCCCAAGACTGTGAGGGCAGCTGTGCAGACAACCTCAACTCCAAACAATGGGTCGGATGGGGCCAGCAGGATGCCCAAGAACGCTGAAGGAGCTGACCTAGTATGTGCCCTCCAACAGAGCGAGCGTCTCAGCAGAAGACTTGGGAGCACCAGAAGCCCATGCAAAAACAAGCAGACTGAGCACAGCACCAGCAAGGAATGCGCCTACACACAGTGCAGTCCGATGGTGGTGTACAGCACCCGCAGCTGGCTCAGCTGGGAGGGCACAAGCTCTGACTCACCTTTCACAGGTGAGAAGTGCCTGAGGTCAAAACCCAGGAGAGAAGCCAAGGGCACCATCTGCAGGGCCCAGAAGGTGGACGAGGAGAAGCACAGCACCGCCTTTCAGAGTACTTACAACAAAATCAAAGGACAGCACACAGCTGTGTGCGTAAGTGCTCAGGGCATCCTTGGACCACTGTAATGAGAGATGTCGCTACCCCCACAAGAAGGCAGGACCCCCTGCGAGAGCCACCAGATGACAGAGCCCAGACAGGAACTGGCACCTAGGAATATGGGCAGCAAGCCAGGCAGCCACTGAAGCAGACAACGGAGGAGCAAGTGAGACCAAGGACTTCTAGGCTAGAGCGTACCCACCTGTCAAAAGGTCCTTACTAAGAATGAATAGATGGACAGACCCAAGCATAGTGTGTACAAGAGCCATGAGTTCACAGTGACAGTGATAACCCAGCTGGTCACTGTTGGGGACAAGGTAAGTCAGCTTGCTATTTTGAAACAGTAATGAAGGGACAGGGTCATATGTCTCCTCACTTTCCTAAATAACATAAAGAAATGAAATGGCCAATGAGGGCAGAGCACACAAACACAATCTCAAACACACACACACACACACACACAATCACAACTGGACAGAGACCAGGAAGAGGAAGAGGGATTCCAACCAGCACTGATCCCACATCTGAGCACACCACAGGGCCTCCCCAGAGCCATGTGTTGGCCCTACAGGAGTGTGCACCGCTATGATGGTCTATCAGGAACAAATCTCACTGGAGACCTCTCGAGCCCAAGCTCCACCCATCCATGTGTAGGAAGGAGCCCAGGGAGAGACACACTAGAAGGACATGCAGATACCAAGACCCAGGGCAGCAAGGGCAAGCCTGCAACACAAGCAGCACCCCCAGCCCGCCCCCCAGGTCCCCACCCCCAGGTCCCCACCCCCAGCCCGCCCCCCAGGTCCCCACCCCCAGCCCGCCCCCCAGGTCCCCACCCCCCCGAAAGCTCCTTCTCTGGCCAGCACACACCTGCCTCTCACAGTAGGCCTTCATCAGCTTGCTCAGTGGGGTGTGCCTCTTTATCTTGAATTGTACCACTGAGCCATCCTGCCCCGCCACTTTCAGGTTGATGTGGTCATTCTCTGTCTTCACACCCTCCTGCAAGACACAGAAAATGGGTCTCAAAAGCCAGCTCAGAATCACCAGTATTTAAAGCTCAAGTCCTTGGGTAAGGTTGTTTTGAGTCGTTAAAACCAACCTAATTCTCAAAATTCCCCCAGCAGCTCAGAGTTGCTCTTGTGACTGTCTTATTTTTACACAGAATTTATTTTTAACCTACATTTGTTAGGCACAGTGATAGAAACCGCAGTACAAAGCCAGTCCTTACAGACTACCAACTCAAAGACAAAAATCTGCTCATTAAATCTAGAGAGCCAAAGAAAATCCATCTTTGTTTTAAAATTAGTTATGAGGCTAGTAAAAACATACATTTGCAGGCTACACTTGGCTCTCTATGACTGGTAAGAAAAGCCAACATAAAGCCAAGAGCAGAGGACCAGAGGCCACTAGAGGACCCTGAGGGAATCCAGTGGAGTCGGTAAAGGCTGTGGTCCTCCTGGAGTCAGGAGGGTAAGGGCTGTTGTCCCCTGGACTGTCTGGAGTCAGGAGGATAAGGGCTGTTGTCCCCTGGACTGTCTGGAGTCAGGAGGATGAGGGCTGTGGTCCCCTGGACTGTCTGGAGTCGGGAGGGTAAGGGCTGTGGTCCCCTGGACTATCTGGAGTCAGGAGAGTTAAGGGCTGTTGTCTCCTGGACTGTCTGGAGTCAGGAGGGTAAGGGCTGTGGTCCCCCCAGGCCCTCCTATCTCAGACTGTGCTTTCTTCTGGGGCTCTGTATAGCTCTAAAGAACACTGTGTGTGCTCAAGGCCCTGGGTTCTATCCTCCATGCTGGAGGGCAAATCCCACTACACAGCAGCAGTTTTTATATAATCATGATACACACACACACTGCTGGGCAAAGGCACAGTCAGCGCTTCTTGTTGCCTGGAAACACATTTTGAACAAAAAGTTTGTTCCGGGCCACTTTGGGTTGTTCAGTCCGAAAAGGAACTCCTTTTGTTGTTCAGAGCATGGTCAGCCCATGGGATACATATTTCAACCACAGTGGATGAAAGAGTTCATAGCAACTTCTTAACCTTCATTATTATTATTGTAATGTGTATTTTGCCTGCATGTATGTCTGTGAATCACATGTAGGCAGTGCCCAAGGAGGCCAGAGAAGGTGCCAGAGCCTCTAGGAGTGGAGTTACAGATGTTTGTCAGCAGTAACATGGATGCTGGGACTTGAACCAGGTCCTCTCAGAGAGCGGCTCATGATCCTAACTGCTGAGCTGTCTTTCCAGGCTTGGGAACCATTAATTAATCAGCTAATTAATATTTTATATGTATTGGTGTTTTGCCCACATGTACGTCTGTGTGAGGGTGTGAGATTATGGAGTTACAAACAGTTGTGAGCTGCCATGTGGGTGCTGGGAATAGAACCCTGGTCCTCTGGAGAGCAGTCTAACGGCTGAGCCATCTCTCTAGCTCCCAAGAGCCATTTCTTTCTTTTTTTTTTTTTTTTTTTTTTTTGGTTTTTCGAGACAGGGTTTCTCTGTATAGCCCTGGCTGTCCTGGAACTCACTTTGTAGACCAGGCTGGCCTCGAACTCAGAAATCCGCCTGGCTCTGCCTCCCGAGTGCTGGGATTAAAGGCGTGCGCCACCACGCCCGGCTAGAGCCATTTATTTCTACGGAAACAGATCCCTTGCTCTACTTGCAGACCAAGCTTTCTCCCTGATCTCACACCAGCTTTTTTTTCCCCATGGTTCCACGGAGCATGCTCCATGGAAGCACCCTGCTTCCCCCGGATGTCCTCAGCAACGTTTTTATTCCCGGAGAGAGAGGTAGAACAGTGTCAGGAAGCTCGGGTGTGGGCTGCAGAAAGCAACCTGCCCTGCACCGGGTCCTAAGAGCCTTGGGTAGGAACGTGGCTTCGGCAGGAGAGAGGCTCCAACAGGGACCTGAAGGCACACCTTGGGGCACCATCCCCTCCCATCCCGTGTGACACTTCCCCCACCCCACTCACTCCCAGGACTCTAGTGATACAGCAGCACTGTTCACGGAGAGCTTGCCCCCTTCTCCAAAGGGTGGCATCCAACATGAGAAAAAGTGAAGTCCGCAAGTGAGAAGCATGAATCACTGCTGGTCCCAAAACTCGCGCACTGACTTCTAACCTGGTTCCCAAAAGGATGTGTGTGTTCAAAAACAGAGAGAGAGGTGAAAAGGCCTCGGCGGGCATGCTTTCCTCCAACAACCACAGGATGCCTGGCTGGGGCTCCGGCCTGGGGTTCTCTAATTAGCAAGTAAAGTCAGAAGAAGGAGGGCTTACTCATCACAGGGACTGCCATCACCTGATACCCTGGAGTTCCTGGGTATAGGTGGAGGCCAGCTTGAGCTACACAGGGAAACATTCAGGAGGCAGAAGCAGGAGGATCTCTTTGAGTTTGAAGCCAGCCTGGACCACAAAGGTACCTTGTATTAAAAAAAAAAAAAAAAAGAGGGGGGAGGTGCGGGAGTTGGGGGTGGAGAGAGGAAGTAACTCACTGGTAGAGAGCATCTGCCTAGTAGACAACAGTCCTTGGGCTGCATCACCAAGATAGAAATAAGAACACAACCCTCTGTTTCCACTAACCCTGAGAGGCAGAAGGCATGGTCATTCCAGTGCCACACCAGGCATTCACTTCCTGCCTAACCCCACCAAAAGGTTACAACTCTTGTTGTAGTTACCAGCCACAAAATATAATAAAGTAAGTTGTCTACTCTTGGCACAGGGGGAATAGGTGCTCATTCAATATCCGGGATGGTGCAGGCAGAACCTAAGGCTGAGCTGAAATTAAAGGTAAGGGCCCCGCAGGCAAGATATTTCTGGGCTCGGCTGCTGAGCATGGTACCCTGGCATTAGTCCAGATGCTTGCCCTGCACCTGGTGTCTCTCACCTGAGCCAAGACAATGGTCAGCTCCAGGCCGGTCAAGAACACAGAATGCCAGGCTCCAACGTTTTTCTCCCGTTGGATAAAACTGTCCCCAGCAGGGCAGGTGAGGGTGGGAAAACTGTTCAATTTGGAATGGGCAACCCTGGCCTTCCCACGCACCAACTGCGGAGACCACCGCGAAGGAGTGGGAGGACATGCGGCCGGGCGAACATTGGAAGCCCGGAGCGGCCAGCCTTGCTCCTACTCCGGTGCAGTTCTCAAGAGTGCCCGCTAAGCCTTACGCGCGGCACCACGCGTGCACCTGTGCGCACGGCACGCGAAAGGATGACCACGTCTGGGAATGAGGACCCACAAGAGAGCCCAGCGAACCAAGAACCTGCACCCAAGTTCCGGGTTCTCGGGCCGTGGGCGGGGCTACACCCGGGGCGGAGCTACCCCGGAGGCGGAGCCTTGGCGTGGCGGGAGGCACAGCCGGGGGAGGGGCTAGCGCGCAGCCCAGGGCGGAGTGCGATGCTGGTGGGGGAGGGGCGCGGACGGTGGGGGAGGGGCGCGGAGGCTCGGGCGCGGTCCCGTGGGCCCTGTTTGCGCGCGGCCCGGCCTGCGGCCCGCGGAATCTGCTGCGGCTTGCGTACCGGGCTTACCTTGGGCTTCTCTTCCGACATGGTTGCGCAGCGACGGCGGCGGCAAGCGCAGCGGGAACCGGTGGCACTGGAGCGGGCGAGTCACGCTCTCTGCCCCGCCGCTCTCCCGCCGCAACTGTCGCGGGGTCGCGCTTTATCCCTAAATCCCGGCGCGCTGGTTGGCCGCGCGGAGTCACGTGGTCGGGCGCGTGCACGAGGCGCGTGCCCCGCGCCGCGGGTGCGCGCTGGCCAGCCGCGATTCCGGACGGTTGCGAATGCGTCACGGGGCGGGTCAGGCGCCCGGGTGCGCGCAGAACACCGGGGACGCGCGACTCAAGGTCCTAGGCCCAGAGACCCCGGATGTGGGTGCAAGACTGCGCGGCCACGCAGGGAGCAGGGAGGCACGGGAGAAGTGGGGGCGCCTTGTCAGGACCCAGAGGAACGCAATGGCCCAACCAGCAGCCTCTTCGCCACCCACATTTGGGGACTTTTTCTTATATGCAGGCTGCATTTGGGTAAGAGAGAACGAAGAAACTCAGGCCAACCCTTTCAGGTGGTCCAGAAGACCAGTAAGGAGGTTACCAGGCATGATTTATGGACCACACAGTCCTGGAACAGGCCTCTGTCCTTGAATTTGAATATCACAGGAGGGCTCATGTCTGGAAAAGGCAACTTTTGAGACACAGAGGATGGCCTCTGTTGGCCCAGAAAGCCAGCCATACTCCTATTTCATCTTTTTTTATTTGATTTCCTGGATGGGGTGGACCAGCCTCCACAAGGGCCATTCCCAAGATGGCTCCAGGAAGGACAAGCCCCTTTCCATTCCTTCTCACTATCTTAGCTACCCTTCTCCCTCTTTACATAGTCCCAAAGTAGCCACTAGGTGGCTGGGGTGGGTGAGAGTGGCAGGCACAGAAAGCCTCCCTTCTGACCTACCATTTGCTGTTTCTGGAATGATATTGTGGACACTAATAACCCATTTTACACAGCACACCAAGATACCTAGAAGTTTAATAACATGCCCAAGGAGTCAACTTGGTCAGCAGAACAAGAGAAGCTTGAGCTGGTAGATCCATCAGGAGCCAAGAAGGTCCTTTCCTTGTATCTTGGCGTGAGTTTTTAGAATGCAGCCCACAGGCCCTCTGTGTCTATCTGTTATCACCTGCAAAGCAGACCAGTCAGGACTGACACAGTCACCCACAGTAGTCTCAGGAAGGTGTTGGTTGGCCGTGTTCCAGGACCACACAGCAGCCTCCAGAGAAGTGGTGCTCTCAGTTTGACAGAAGTATGTTTCTGTTCCAAGGAAGGGCCAATAGACAAATATCCCCACTTCCTGGTAACACTGCAAAGCCACAAAGCCAAGTGTCTGTGAGGCCAACCTTTTTCAGCCTTTTTCCCCTGTACACTCGACCTTTCTTCGGGAAGTTTGTCAAGCTCTTCCACAAGGACTCATTGGAACTCATCCCACACCCGGACCAGACCAAGGTATGGATTTTCCACAAATACAGACCATGGTCATCCTTAGCTGAACATGTCTCTGGAATGTCCAGCTCAGACTGTGTATCTGGGAGACAAAGACTCCAGAAATCAGGCTGACTGAAGCAGTTGTTGGAGATCAGAGCACACCTTCCTCCACTGATAGCTGTGAGTGACTCCGGGTAGGCAGCGTTCAGTCCACAGTGTACCATCAGCTCTGAGATGCCAAGTTTATAAAGTGTTGTGTTAACAGTTTATAGGATACAGGAATCGAACCGTGAGGGTCTGTGGCTGAGGGATGCCCAAGAGATCGGAGAACAACATGTGCAGCTCAGGACAGATGAACTCAGCACCTACATGAGATGCAGCAAGGAACAGCCACACTGTGATCGATCCATTCACACCACACGGTGACTCATTGACACACTGAAAGCCTACCATTGTGCAAAGTAAACAACCGGTAACAGGAAGACGCTCACTCATGTGTTTTTCAAAGCCTGTTCTTAACATATGTGTATGTGTATGTGTGTGTGTGTGTGTGTGTGTGTGTGTGTGTGTGTGTGTGTGTGTGTTAACAGAACACTCCGTTTTCCCAAAGGACCTGAATTTGGATCTCAGCACCCCTTCTCCAGAAGATCTGGCACCCTCTTCTGGCCTCTATAGGTACTGCACTCACACACACCTAACCACACACAAATAAAACACATATACATATTTAAAAAAAACATTGTTGTAAGGAGGCCCCTTGGGCATGGACAGGACCTTATCGTGACTTTGGTTACCTGAGAAGAGTGGCTTGCCTTGCATGGGGCATCCCAGCCTGCCTTCATACAGCAGACCCAGACACCCCATAAAAAGCTGAGGTTCGGGTCTGGAGAGATGGCTCAGTGGTTAAGAGCACCGAATGCTCTTCCGAAGGTCCTGAGTTCAAATCCCAGAAACCATATGGTGGCTCATAACCGTCCTTAATGAGATCTGACACCCTCTTCTGGTGTGTCTGAAGACAGCTACAGTGTACTTAGATATAATAAATAAATCTAAAAAAAAAAAAAAAAAAAAGCTGAGGTTCCACATACATACTCCTCCAAGGAGACAGCTGAGGGTCAAGAACAGCATCCAGAGAAGATGAAGAAAGGGCCTTGGCTGAGGAACTTCCCGCGGGAAATCACAGACTCTGGGGTCTCAGGGGAAGAGAGGGCTGGGAGGAAGCAGAGGCCCTGGGGATCAGTGCAAGTATGTATCCCTAATGACCGAATCTCAGGGAAAGAAACTGGAACAAAGAGACACAACCCAAGACATTTCCCTAAACTAAACAAATATGGAAGCGTTTCTAACAGACTTAAATAAATGTATCTACAAATGGAGCATGCTTTCAAGTACCAAACAGCCAGAGGAGAAGGTTGGTGCCAAGGAACTCCTCATTAGGATGGATTCTAAAGGTTCCTTACTGTGAAGGATGTCCTGGTACTGTTGCCTCCAATAGCTGCTGGACATGGTGCTGCACACCAGTGATCCTAGTGCTTGGGGCGGGGCTGGAAGATCCAGAGTTTGGAAGAGACTCCTTATCTCAAGCTATTTTAATTTTTTTTCATAAAGATTCCAGGTAGCTACCAACAAGAAGACTTTCTCCGAGGAAAGGAAAGTCAAGAAAGGAAGGGTGCGGGGTGGTGGCGCACGCCTTTAATCCCAGCACTCGGGAGGCAGAGGCAGGTGGATTTCTGAGTTCTAGGCCAGCCTGGTCTACAGGGTGAGTTCCAGGACAGCCAGGGCTACACAGAGAAACCCTCTCAAAAAACCAAAAAAAAAAAAAAAAAGAAAGAAAGAAAGAAAGTAAGTAAGGGTGCTTGGCCTTCCCACAAGGATGGACCTGGAACTGAGACCCAAACCTGTTCCTTCCCTAAACTGGTTTCATCGGGGTATTTTGCCACCGCAGCATGAAACTAGGAAAGAGGCTGGGTAGCTGTATCCTCAGCCCTCGCAGCCCCAAGACCATCCCGTCCAGTTACAATCTGGGCAAAGTCCTGCTTTCCACCAGCAACCTGAAGCAGAAAAATTGAGGCAAAGAGTCTGTCTGAAGATACTGTGCAAGGACTCCGCTTAGCTGATGTGTTCTTTTTCACAGAGTCCAGAACGAATGTTTACAAAGAAAACCACATGACCCAGTCCAGGAAACATATCCAGGAGAAAGAAGCCCACAGGAGAAGGTGTGGACTTCACCAGATAGACTGGGAAGTAGCTGTGATTAATACGTCCAAGAAATGGATTTGAAGACAGAAACTTTGCACAGAGAAGTAGAACATATTTCAGAATCCAGCTGAAACTCTCCAAAACAAAAGCAAATTAAATCTGAATCCACTGGATGACCGTAAAAGCAGATAAGATCCAGTGAAGAAAAGATTAGTGAACCGGAAGATAGGGCAGAAGGAAATCTTCAGACAGGCAGGAAGACCACAGTGAGAAGCCTGTGATGTGGGCCTATGGTATAGGTGTAGTGAGAATTTTAGTTTCTTTTAAAATCCCAGTTATGGGCCCACCGACCAAAGAACATGCAGGGCTGGACCTAGACCCCCAACACACTTGTAGTAGATGTGCAGCTGCGTCTTCATATGGATTCCCTAACAAGTGGAGTGGGGCTCTCTGACTCTGTTACCTGCCTTTGGATCCCTTTCCATTACCTGGACTACCTGGTTGGGCCTCAGTGGGAGAGGGTGTACTTAGTCAGGGTGGAGTGGTACCAAAGGAGGGCTTTCTCTTCTCTGAGAAGGGGAGAGGGACTGCAGGGAGGAATTTGTTAGGGTGGGACTGGGAGGGAGGGCTGCATGCAGAATGTAAAGTGAATAAATAATTGAAAAAAAAGTCATGTAAAGATTTTTTTTTTAATCCCAGCTGTGTGATAAGAGGCTGCTTCACAGCAGGTGATTATGATTTGCCTCTTGCACTTGTCGGTGTGTGGGTTGTTTGTTTGTTTGTTTGTTTGTTTGTTTTGCCAGCTGCAGATAGTTTAATTTGGGGGAACTCTGGAGAGGGTATAAATGGGAGAACCCTGAGAGGGCCTTTGGCAGTGGCTACTTCTCCTGGCTGCTATTTGTATGGTTTGTCAAATGGTTGTGACCAAAGAGACTAAAAGTTGGAGCTATCCTGACTACGAAGACTGGACTTGCCCCCAAGGAACACAGCACCCCTAATCAGCAGGAAGTAACCTATTTTGTTGGCTGAAGAGGTCTACTATGCCCCATTTCCCCTCTGACCTTCTTTGTCTCCTACCTAATGTTGGGGGGTTAGAAGGGATTAGGGTGGAAGAGGATTGGAAGAGTAATAGACATAAGAACCTAATACAACAGCCAAACAAATAAGAGGGCACACAGGTCTAACTTTTGTGAAATGAGCCCCTGGGGGGAGAGGTAATAATGCGCAAGAATATTTGAAAGTGCAAAAAGAGGATTTTCAAAACCGACCAAAGAGAAAACTCGGATAGCAGAGAAAGCATCTATCCAACGGGAAAGCCCAAACCCCACAGCTCTTGTTAGAAGAGTCAAGCCAAGGAAGGACATTTCAGTTGTCATTTGCTTAGGTGTCCACTGCTCACAAAGCAAGGCAAGACCGTGCATCCAGAGGAAACGAAGGGCTCCATCTGAGTCTTCAACAGAAGCGGCGCTCGGCCGAGAGTATCCACCCAGTAGACGCTTCTACCAATGAGAGCGCTGCCCACAGCTGTGGGTGGAGCTCCTGTGCTGTGTGGGCAGCAGTGAAGGGCAGGGCGGGAAGTTCTGGGTCCTTTACAGAAATCCAGGTCCTCGAAGAACACACCCACAGATGCTCAGCAAAAGAACCATGAGATAGCCTGGCAAGTGAAGGTGTTTGCCCCACAAACCTGACAGTCTGGGTTTGATCCCTGAAACCCATGAGGGGAAGAGAGCTGACTCCCCAAAAGTTGTCTTCTGATCACCATGTCATATGTGCCCCCCCCTCTCTCTCTCTCTCTCTCACACACACACACACACACACACACACACACACACACAGAGAGAGAGAGAGAGAGAGAGAGAGAGAGAGAGAGAGAGAACGAAAGGCACAATGGAACTCATGACCAAGAAAACCAGGCAGGAACTGTGCGTTTGTTGAGCAGGTTGCACACTGCAAAAAAAAAAAGTCGCCTCTTATCAGGAAGGACAGGTTTTTGTGATGTATTTCCTGACATAAATAAATAGCAATGAAGCCGGTATAGCGCATACTTTTTTTTTTTTTTTTTTTTTTTTTTTCCCCGAGACAAGGTTTCTCTGTGTAGCCCTCCCCAGTGCTGGGATTAAAGGCGTGAGCCACCACGCCCGGGCGGTATAGCGTATACTTAATGCTTAACATTTGGTGCCTTAATGTAAAAAGAAAAATGCAATCACTGGGATTAACATCCCAGATAATCACGTGCAGCAGGGAAGAACGGGGGGGGGGGGGGGGGGGGGGGGGAGTGGGAGGGGTCTGGGGAGTGGAAGGGGCCTAGAGAGAGGCAAGCCACACCCCTTGCCTGGCTCAAGATGTAAACACAGATCTAGGTGTTACACAGGCACCAACAGAATGATAGGGGATTCAAACATATTAAAACGTTCATGGGGGCTGGTGAGATGGCTCAGCGGGTAAGAGCACCTGACTGCTCTTCCGAAAGTGATGAGTTCAAATCTCAGCAACCACATGGTGGCTTACAACCACCCATAATGAGATCTGACACCCTCCTCTGGTGTGTCTGAAGTCAGCTACAGCGTACTTATGAATAATAATAATAAACGAATCCTTGGACCGGAGAAAGCAAGTGGGACCGACCGGAGCGAGCGGAGCCAACCGGACCAAGGGCTGGCCGGAGCGGGCGGGGCAAGAAAGACCAGAACGACGGCGGTGATACTCAGTTTCGATGAACAACAGTTTGGCAAAGAGAAAAAAACCATAGGATCAGCTCAAGAAAATCAGACATAGGTCAGGCTGGAGAGATGGCTTAGTGGCTCTTCCGAAGGTCCTGAGTTCAAATCCCAGCAACCACATGATGGCTCGCAACCATCCCTATCCGTAATGAGATCTGACGCCCTCTTCTGGTGCATCTGAAGACACTACAGTGTACTTAGATATAATAATAAATAAATCTTTTTAAAAAATCAGACGTAGCTCTCAAACCACGAGAGAATACAACAATATATACAAACTCAACCCATTTAACTGGTTTGTAGACACGATGTAAGGGAGTTTCTGGAAGTCACAGCAAATGGTGTTTCCACAGTGTTGACTCGAGCTGCAGCTCGCTGGCCTTTACCTGTGCCCCTGGTGTGGTCATCATCCACACTGGCTGTTTACAGACATGAACAGGAAGTTGCAAACACTGGATGGTCAAGCCCAGACTGTACAAAGCCAGAGAGAGCACTGGCCTCCTACAAAGAGGAAAAGCTAAGATTTGCAGAGCCAGGGGTGTCAAACCCATCTCAAAGCTGGGTCAGTAGGGTAATGGGCCAGCAGGGACCCAAGCACAGGACAGAGAGTACAGAAAGGACAGAGAGTACAGAAAACAAAACTAAACAAAACACATGGAAAGAGGAGTTTCCAGCCAGACAACAGTGGCGCACGCCTTTAATCTCAGCACCTGGGAGGCAGACGCAGACAGATCTCAGGATTTTGTGAGTTCAAGGCCAGCCTGATCTACAGAGCAAGTTCCAAGGCAGCCAGTACTACACAGAGAAACCCTGTCTCAAAAAAACAAGCTGAGATTTTGCTCTGAAGGGCATGTTCCACCTTGGAAGTGGTTGTGTGACTAGCCACAGTCTCTCAGATACTATCAGTGACATCCTTAGCCTTAGCTAGAAATGAGAAAAATGGTAAGTCAACACTTGGAAAAGTTTTCCATAATAGACACAGAGGTGTTGGATCAGCTTCGGAGAGTGCTAAAGGTAAGGTCAGGATAGTTTGTGCTCTCCTTCCATCCACCATCAGGATCTTCAGCATAGATCTAGCTTCCTTAGAACGTCAGACAGCCGGTAATCTCAGCACTCGGGTGGCAGAGGCAGGCGGATTTCTGGGTTCGAGGCCAGCCTGGTCTACAAAGTGAGTTCCAGGACAGCCAAGGCTATACATAGAAACCCTGCCTCGAAAAACCAAAAGAAAAAAAAAAAAAACCAAAGGTGTGTTCCATGAAAGCAGATATGAACTTAGGCATACCATTGCTAAAGGGCAGATATAGACTGACGTCCACATGGAACCCTCATTGGGAACTGAGCGTGCCGTGTAGACACCATCCATATGTTGCACCCCTACATAAAGGCCATGAGGCACTCAATGGAAAAACTGGGCAGGGCACTGCCAGGGAAGACCATGGCTGGTCGGGAGGCCCTTGACCAAGGGAGGGTCAGAGCCCCAATCCATCAGGGTTCTCTGAACAACAGAAGCACCAAAAGACCTAGACTTCAACTATAACGTAGTGTAACCCCAGCACCCAAACCCATGAGCACAGCGCAATATACCCTACTCTTATGACTGCAGCCCGTAACTCTTAAAACATCAGTGCTAACTCGGTGGTGTCGTGACACCTTGACATCCCACTCAGACAGCCTCCCCCCACACTGGAGGCAGGGAGCAGGGGTAATTTGCTCTTCTCAGTGCTCCAATTCAGAGCCCAGACTCATCAGATGGGAAGCTTACCGGCTGTCTGACGTTCTAAGGAAGCTAGATCTATGCTGAAGATCCTGATGGTGGATGGAAGGAGAGCACAAACTATCCTGACCTTACCTTTAGCACTCTCCGAAGCTGATCCAACACCTCTGTGTCTATTATGGAAAACTTTTCCAAGTGTTGACTTACCATTTTTCTCATTTCTAGCTAAGGCTAAGGATGTCACTGATAGTATCTGAGAGACTGTGGCTAGTCACACAACCACTTCCAAGGTGGAACATGCCCTTCAGAGCAAAATCAATCAATGTTCCTGGGCCATGAACACATAATTGGCTCAGAATCAACGATCCCTTCCTCTCCTTGGTATAGTGAAGTTTCTTAAAAAAAAAAAAAGCAAAAACAAAAACAAAAAAAACCCTACCTAGTTATGTTATATAAATGTTTTTGTTTGGGATATGGGATGGCTTCACTCTGTCCACAGCTCTTAGGTATGATTGTCTCGTGCTCTGGAGGGGTGTGATTTTTGCCAGCAGCAGAGTTAATTCTAGGAACTCTGGAGAGGGCTTACCTCAAGACCCCCAGAGGGCCTGTGGCGGCAGCAGCAGCAGCTAGTGCTGCTGCATTTGCTGTGGCTAGTTTGCTGGATATTCTGAAAATGATTGGACTTGGCCCAAGAAACCCCATGCCCCTCATCAGTAGGAAATAGTTGGCTGAGAGAAGTCTATTTCCTTTCCCCCTCTAACCTTTTCCCTTCTACTTTGTGTTGGGGGCTTGGAAGGGATCAGGGTGGAATAAGAATTAAAGGGAGGTAAAAGTAATAGAATATAATAAAACAGCTTAAAAATTACATCAACAGGGGCTAGAGAGATGGCTCAGCGGTTAAGAACACTGGCTGCTCTTCTGAATGTCCCGAGTTCAAATCCCAGCAACCAGACAGTGGCTCACAGCCATCTGTAATAAGATCTGACACCCTCTTCTGGTGTGTCTGAAGACAGTGACAGTGTACTTAGATAAAATTATAAATAAATCTTTAAAAAAAAATTACATCAATACCTTGGAACGAGCACTGTTCTGCACTGGCAGAGAGATGGAGGGCCACCCCTTACCCAGCCAAGGTGCCACATAAAAACCAACCATGAGAAGCCCCAATTCACTGCAGTATGGGTCAGACACCTGGGTCAGGTGACAACTTTTTTTTTTTTTTTTTTTGGTTTTTCGAGACAGGGTTTCTCTGTATAGCCCTGGCTGTCCTGGAACTCACTTTGTAGACCAGGCTGACCTCGAACTCAGAAATCCGCCTGCCTCTGCCTCCCGAGTGCTGGGATCAAAGGCGTGCGCCACCACGCCCGGCCTAGGTGACAACCTAGATTGATAGAGTTGAATCAGACACTGGGACAAGGCTTTAGAGGTAGTCTCTGGGACAAAGGATCTCTCAAGGCAGCAGTGTGGAGAGGGGAAGGGAGGCAGAGCAGGAAGAAAACCAGGAAAGGCTAAGCTAGCAAGCTTGGGGAACCAGCAAGCTCAGGGAGCCAAGGGCTTCTCCTAAGGGAGCCAGGACAGAGTACTGGGCAGGTCATACTGGCCTGGCTGGTCATCGTGGCTGGGGGTCCTACCCAGGGTGCACTGCTGACCAGTGCTTGCACTGCAAGCAGCCAGCCCAGTGCTGATTCTCTCTCCCCTCTGGCTGCATGGCTCCCCGTATCTTCCCGCTTTCATCACATTCTCTCTGGCTGTGATGGCACTGGTGCCCGTGGGACCTTTCCCATAACATTGAGGTAGAGCAGGAGACAGTGGCAACCCTGGCTTAAGCCTGTCTGACCCCCAACTATGAGCCCCCCACCCTCATTCCCCTCTGCTTGAGCTCCAAAGGTAGGACCAGAACTCAAAGCTGAGGCTGACCCCTACCAAGTAAAAGACAGCTAGCCCTGTGAGTACCACTTATGGGATCTAGGGGTGGTTACAGGTGACAGGTGAGGTCCCCAAACCCAGCCAGCTAACAGCACCCATGGCTGCTTTTGGTGAGGCATGACCTCTCAAAGTGTTGGGGAGGAAGGGTTGATGCACCTCCCATCCCCACCCCAGCGTGATGCCCTCTGTCTGTAGACACAGGACATTGCTGAGCGGGCCCCTCCTCAGCCCAACGGCACTGTGCTATCTTCCTGCACAAGTGAATATGAGAGTCCAAGCTGAGGATGCCCTTGGATTTACAACAGTTCCCAGGTAGCTCCCCTGGAACATTAAAGAGTCAACACATCTAATATCTGGCCAACTGGATCCCCAGAATTTCTCTTGGACTTCCCATACCCATCCAGATTTTCTCAGTCTGTTATCTACGGTGACAACTGCTAACATCACTTGCCCAGGGTAACCTGCAAAGGGCTGTGGTCCCAGGAAAAGGCTGGGGGAGTGGGCTCCCACCTGCTCTGGAACCTGTCCTCACCTTTTGTGGTCTGTTGGCAGGTCTGAAACTTTGTGTCTCCTGGAAACAGGTCTGTCCAGAGACATGCCTCAGAAGGGCAGACTTATATCAGAAGGCTGTTAACACCCTACCCCCCCACCCCCACCCCCGCGAATATTTCAGAATTATCACGTTCTGGTTCCCGGGCTTGTAAGCCAGTCTCTTTATTTTAGTGTTAACCTGAAAGCAGCAGAGTCACTTTCCATCCCCAGTCCCCTATTGTAGGAAGCAGTAGTTGCTCCGGAACAGCAGTTGCTCTGGAATGGCAGTTGCTCCTGCAGTTGTTCAGGAATGGCAGTTGTTCAGTAATGGCAGCTGCTCCGGAAAACCCGGGCTCCCTCTTCAGGCCCTCCTCAAGCAATAGCCCCTCCCAAACGGGCAATATGTTAATGAGGTGTGGCTTGTGACACCAATGAATGGGCAATATGCTAATGGTGTGGCTTGGTGCACCAATCCGCATCCACTACGACACCCCTCCCCCTTCCCTGGGAGAGTATAAAAGCAGCAGCTCTGCTGCTGTTCTGGGTCCTGGGAATCTACTATCAAGGTGCTCCAGAATAAAGCTGACTGAGAAGATCCCGGTGGTGGTGTGGCTTTCTTGATGGTCGAGGGAGGCGCGCCGCACCCTATGTCTCTACTACACTGGTCAAGTCACAGGCAGACTGGGTGACACCTACACTTTTATCTATGCTATACCTACCAGCCTCTCCTCTTTAGACTCTTGAGCTGAAGGATCCAGGTGCTACATGCCAATGGAGGGCACCCAGGGGCCAGTGTCAGCTGACAGCCATGCAGGACCACTTCCTCGGCCCGGCCGCCTTTGTACCAGTATGAAAATGGAATGCTGAGCTTGGTGGGGTGGGATTGGACAGGGCAGGTGACAAGAAGGACCTTTCTACATGGAGGGGAGGAGGTGGTAACCACTCCAGGACTGGCCTAGTCAGTCCCTGTGGGACATGGTACACAGTTCACAGGGCAAATCCACCTTACCTGGAAAGCCACAGCCCCAGTCCACCCTTGGGACAAAACACAAAGAAATCAAAGCCATATTCAACCATTTTATTGGACAGTGGTTAAAAACTAAGGCACTGGGTGTGATGGTGTCAGGTTTGGACCTGTGGATACTTTCCATGCTGCTCAAAGGCAGGCACAGGCCACTCCCATGAGCACCTGCTGTACTTCTACACTGGAGAATTAAATATTCTAACATCAGCTCAGCAACCTAACAGGTACAATTTATACATGTGACATATTAATACAAAGTTCATCAGGGCCTGTAAGGAGAGGGTTCCCTTTCAACAGACAGGAGAAAGATAACTCTCAATGGCTGCTATAATACTTAAGAAATGTTTGACAAGCTGGGCGGTGGTGGCACACGCCTTTAATCCCAGCACTCGGGAGGCAGAGGCAGGCGGATTTCTGAGTTCGAGGTCAGCCTGGTCTAAAAAGTGAGTTCCAGGACAGCCAGGGCTACACAGAGAAACCTGTCTCAAAAAAAAAAAAAAAAAAAGTTTGACAAGGCTTTAAGTTCCATCAAATGCCTAACAAAGCAGAGAAATGGTTCAGACTCCAGATTGTTACAAAGGTTATTCCTATACTTTGTGAAAATCAGAAGAGAGGAAAATGTTAATCCCTGGACAGACTGACAGATGAGAAGGTTACCGAGCTGCTAGGTGAGGTTTCAGGTATGAGGGAGCCTACAGTAAGACCACCTCATCTGCTGGTGGTTGCTTTCCCAGGGGGAATATCTTTCCTCTTTACCCTGCCATCAGGGTTGTGATCTGCTTACTAGGGACACATCTGGATTTCAAAGAAATGTACAGAGTGGACGAAATCACGGGGACCTGAGTGTCCCTGACAACCTTCCCAGGGCCTGTGCAGATGTGTCAGGCACGGTAGGTGAGGAGGCATGGCTTGAAGCAGGGTGAAAGTGAGGTGGGTGTCTATACCAGCTCAGGCAGTTTTCCTGGAATGCAGGATGGTGTGTGGTCCTCCTATCTTCCTACACACTCAGTTCCCACAACAGGATGGCTGGTGGACACTCTGTTCATCCTCCATGATACATACAGGACCAACTGAACAGCCGCCTGACTTGTAGAGGACGATGTCCAAGACCCTACACAAAGCCCTTCTGAGGACACTGGAGTCCATACACCAGCGTGGCTGAAGAGGACCAAGGCAGACATTCAGCCCTCACAAGAGGATCAAACTGAATTCAGAGCTCAGGTTTCCCACAGAGGGAAGATTCTCAGTCTAATAAAGACTGAAAATGAAAAATGTCACTGGGCGTGGTGGCACACCCTTTAATCCCAGCACTTGGGAGGCAGAGGCAGGCAGATTTCTGAGTTTGAGGCCAGCCTGGTCTACAAAGTGAGTGCCAGAACAGCCAGGGCTATACAGAGAAACCATGTCTTGAACTCACCCCCCCAAAAAAGAGGTGTTTTGCCAGACAGGGTGGGTGCACACCTTTATGGTCAGCATTTGGGAGGCCAAGAAAAGAAAAAAAAGAAAAGAAAAGAAAAGAAAAGAAAAGAAAAGAAAAGAAAAGAAAAGAAAAGAAAAGAAAAGAAAAGAAAAGAAAAATGTCCTGAGGGATTATTAAAGACTTCAGGTGACTTTATAAGCTTTTGTGCTATTGGATAGAGCTGGAAGCCAATCCTTACCAGACTTAGAGAGAGTGCCTTCCAAGAGGCCACCAAAATTAAAACAACAAGGGCATGTCACAGCAGTGGGCCTACAGACAAAACACAGCCTTCTGGAAGTAAGGGTGGTGGTCAGTTCTTGCCATAACAAAGTAAACATGACTTTTGCTTGTTGCAATGTGAATCTTCCAGCAAGGCCACTCAGCAGCCAGTCAGCATCTCAGGCTGCCAGCTTCGTAATCGGTTTGCAGAGTGTGGGGACCAAGTATACTTCCTCCCCCCAAAAAGGACATCAACGAGATTAAGGTCTCAGGTGATTACATACAGACACAGAGGGAACAAGAGCAGGATTGTCCTCTCAAGGCCACGCCGGGCCAGTTGAGGCTGGAGGGATCACCCAGGTCAAAGGTGGCCATGATGGCGAAGTCTCCACAGGCTCTGCTGGGGAGTGCACTCCCAGGAAACTCTGGAACTGCACGATCCACCGCAAGTGAGTGCCGGCCACCTTAGAACTTCTCATACGGGTTTTGTTCTTTAAACAGACCTGATGGAGAAAGGGAAAAAAAGAACTTGGTTTACAAATTCAGTCACTCAACTGGAAATAAACTCACAAAAGCAATGTATAGCCTTGGGTGTTCTGGCTTATGCCCATAATCCTAGGACCAGGGAAGTTATGGCAGGGGGAGTGCTGTGAGTTTGAGCCTAGCCTGAGTTAGAGCAAGAAACTAACTGAAACAAAACTAACCAAGACAAAAGGCTAGGCTACCACACCTCTAATCCTAGCACCCCGAAGGCAGAGACCAGTGGCTCTCTGTGAGTTTGAGGCCAGCCTGGTCTACCAGTAGATTTCTAGGCCAACCAGAGTTACATAGTGAGACCTTGTCTCAACTCAGGCTGGAGAGTTGGCTCAGCGGGTAAGAGCACTGACTGCTCTTCCGAAGGTCCTGAGTTCAAATCCCAGCAACCACATGATGGCTCACAACTATCCAAAATGAGATCTGATGCCTTCTTCTGGAGTGTCTGAAGACAGCTACAGTGTACTTACATATAATAAATAAATCTTAAAAAAAAAAAAACAAAAAAACACAACTCCAAACCAAACAAAAACAAAATGAAACAAAACTGCCCACCCTACCCCTGCAAAACACAATACACCTTAGCAAAGTTTTTCATGACGATTTAACCACAGTTCCAAGCAAGCTTCCATACTATTCTTGACCTTTGCTGAAGCTGAGCTACAGGTGACTTTAAAACTAAAATAAAGGGGCTGGTGAGATGGCTCAGCGGGTAAGAGCACCCGACTGCTCTTCCGAAGGTGATAAGTTCAAATCCCAGCATCCACATGGTGGCTCACAACCATCCGTAACGAGATTTGGCGCCCTCTTCTGGAGTGTCTGAAGACAGCTACAGTGTACTTACATATAATAAATTAAAAAAAAAAAAAAAAAACTGAAATAAAATCTGTCAGGAACCGGAATCCCAACCGTTCCTAAGAAACGAGACAGCTAAAATCATAAGTCAGGAAAGTTTCTGAACGTGTTTCTTTCCACAGTGGTGACAATCACACAGAAAGACCAAGCAAGCCACTTCACCTCAAACCTCCTAAGAACTGAGGCTGTGCCTGGTGAGTCAAGACTGTAAACTATAAAAAAAGCACATGCCATCAAGTTGACAACCAATTATTCAAGTAGTCCTGGACACAGGATGACTTTACCCAGAGTCTGGGGCACCCACCTGCTTTTCTCTTTATTCTCTCCCCACTTATTTGCATCTCCCTTGCACCACCCCTCCATCTCTCATTCTGTCTCACGCATAGCTCCTTGTCCAAACCCCCACACATCTCATTTGTGTGACTTGTAATCTACTGACTCAGATTCTGTTAGGGCAGAGACACCAGGATCTCTATGTTCTGCCCACCCAGAAGCCCCACACACGTATAAAGATGAAGGACAGAGATTAATAGAAAGGAGACAGGGCTAGCCAGGGTCAAGGACAGCTGTGATGTCAGAGAAGCCCAGGTCACAGTGCAGGCAGCAGCACGCAGAACCTGCAGCAGGAGCGCTGGGGAAGAAGCCCCCTCCCCCAGCTGCAGCACTGCTCAGTCCTAGTGCATGCTGGGCCAGATGAGACGAGATGCGCAGCCCTGACGAGAGCAGGGATGGCTACAGCCCCTGCAGGGAACCAAAGACTCGCACATTTAGTGTCCAACAAGAGAAGCTGTGCTGTATGGGGGCAACTGGACTTTGCTATAGCATGTCCCCAAATAAGAAAATGAACCACTTGGCATGGTGGCACACGCCTTTAATCCCAGCACTCGGGAGGCAGAGGCAGGCAGATTTCTGAGTTCGAGGACAGCCTGGTCTACAAAGTGAGTTCTAGAACAGCCAGAGCTACACAGAGAAACCTACACAGAGAAACCCTGTCTCGAAAAACAAACAAACAAACAAACAAAAAAAACAACAAAAAAAAACCAAAAAAGAAAGAAAGAGAGAGAGAGAGAGAGAGAGAGAGAGAGAGAGAACCAGTGTTGTGACTTGAACACAAAGTCTTGTTTTAGTCAATGAAGCAAATGTTCAGATGTGAACTCCATGATAGGTCATAAATGTCCTGAGTTAATCCTCAGATTCACCCATTTACAAATTCTGTGTTTCTTCTACGTGTCTGTTTTGTGATGAGTCTCATCACACAGCTTTGGCTTGCCTGGAACTTAGTATGTAGACGAGCTGGCCTCCAACTCTTAGAGATCTACTTGCTTCTGCTTCCAGTGCTGGGATCAAAGGTATGTGCCACCATGCCTGACTTCCATTCATGGATTCTTAAACCTGATGGCAGTATCAGGAGATAGGACCTAGCTGAAGGAAGCAGGCCCTTAAGGGCCCACCCTGTTCCCACTGCTGTCCCCCTAACTCCTTCATGGCTGCCATAAGGTGGGCAACTTTCCCTTGCCAGGGCCTGCCTCACCACAGACCCACAGCAGTGCACCTTGGACAGAAAACTGTGACACTGTGAGACAAAGGAAATGCTTCCTCCGAAAGATGTTTACCTCAGGCCCTGTTTTCAGCGCTCAGAAGCCAGCATACAAAATGGTATATCTGAATTTCTGGCGGGTAAGATCCTTAAGCATCACAAATAGGATCTCTCTCTCTCTCTCTCTCTCTCTCTCTATATATATATATATATATATATATATATAGATAGATAGATAGATATAGATATAGATATATAGATATATCCCTCAAAACTATATTTCTTGGGAGTTGGTGAGATGGGGATCAGCAGGTAAAATCCTTGCCGCCATGTCTAAAGACCCCAGGACCCAAATGCCAGAAGAGATTGCTCCCAGAAGTTATCCTCTGACCTCCATATGAGCATGCTAGCATGTTTGCATGTGAGAGTGCGTGCGCGTGAGCACACACACACAGTAAATAAAGGAAATAATTTTAATGCCTATTTTGGGGTAAGATTTTAAGAATTTTCTTCATCATATTTCTCCTGTTAAGATAGTGACTCAGCCAGGCGTGGTGGCGCACGCCTTTAATCCCAGCACTTGGGAGGCAGAGGCAGGCGGATTTCTGAGTTCGAGGCCAGCCAGGGCTACACAGAGAAACCCTGTCTCGAAAAACCAAAAAAAAAAAAAAAAAAAAAAAAAGATAGTGACTCAGGGACTGGAGAGATGGCTCAGAGGTTAGGAGCACTGACTGCTCTTCCAGAGGTCCTGAGTTCAATTCCCAGCAACCACATGGTGGCTCACAACAATCTGAAACGGGGTCCGATGCCCTCTTCTGGTATGTGAAGACAACTACATGTACGCACATACATAAAATCAATCAATCAATCAATCTTGGAAAAAAATGACAGGATAGTGATTCAAGGCCAAAAAAGTAGGTTCACAGCTGGAGCCTTCCCCCTATGGCTCGGTGAATGACAGGTCAGCTTCCACAGCACCCAACCTCTGCAGCCATACAGACAGAAAGCTCCAGTGCCCTTTCTGAGCTTTAAAACCAGCTCGGAGCCAGGAGTAGCAGACAGAGTCATGTAAGACCCTGGAGACCGAGGATCCACCAGGCTGGGCTTCTACCTCAGTCCAACAGAACATAACTGGCTTACACTCGGCAGCCATCACTAGACTGGTTCCTCCAGTCACTCCCCTGTTCCTTCAAACAAGATGATGCAGCAGAAAACATGGAGGGGGTATGTGGCATGCCTTGGTCTCAGCCAATCCTCTGATAAACGAGAGTGGTCTGAGCCTGTCAGAAGACAGTAAGAGATACACAACAGGGAAGGAGCCTCACACCCAAGGCTAGTTTCACAGGTGTGTGCTATTTTAAGGCAAATGGACACGAGCAGCTATGAACAATCCTCCTGAAGTGTCACACTCCACAAGTACCGAAGAAAGCCTGTGGCTGAGACCAAAGCCGCTGGAGCTCCCCTCTTCTGAGGTACACAGTGCGGTCAGTCTCCGGTGCTGCCCTGGCAACTGCACAGCTGCCGTCTCCAGTGGAGAACCGCTCTCTGGAAAACCAGCAGCTGCCCACATCCCACCCGGTCAAGAGAAAACCAGCTTGTTCTTACCATATTTTTTCCTGATTTCATCATGTCTTGACTTCATTTCTGCTCTCCTAAAGAAAAAAAGAATACAGAAATACCAAGTCACATCCACTTACAATAGACAGCAAGGTCCTCTCTGACCCCAGCCCCTTCACTTCCTGTGGCAGAGGCTAAAGGCTCCTTCAGAACTCTCCTTGAGCCCCACAAAAGGTGGGGGTGACTGTGCCCACTAGGCCACACCTACCACTCGACCAGCAGGGTGACATGCAGAGCCAGTCTGCAGAGGCTGCTCTGATGGCCAGTCTACTATTTTCCATCAACTAATTCTGACTGGACACAGTAGTGACCACCTGCTACCCTAGCACTCAAGAGACTGGGGCAGGAAGATGCAGAGCTCAAGGTCAGGCCCTCTCAAAGAAGAAACAAACAATAAAAAGAATTCAAATGTCTAATACTGTGATCCTTCAAAAAGTTCTCATAGAGAAAATGCAATGGGTCAAAGCCTGGCATCAGATGACCAGGAGAAGGCAACTGTTAAACATTTACGTATGTTACCTGCTTCAGAGCTGAATGCCTGATCACCATCTGCCTTCAAGGCTGCATGAGCCCCAGCACACTTGACGAGACTCAGTGCTCTGGGAACTAGGCAGCACAGCCAGGGTCTGCCACACAGTCAGGTTACTCCATCATTACAGGCTGGAATGGCAGTCCTATGGCTATCACAGCCAGTGGAAGAGCCCTGCGGCACAGGCTCTGCCAGCCTCTTCCACCAGTGAATAATAGGCCAGGCACTTGGAGTCTTAGACATGGCCAGCTTCTCACATAACCTCAGCTCAAAAAAATAGTGGACAACAAGCAAGCTACATTTCTGGAAATGGAGACAGCGTGTGACTCATAACCCTTGCCTTTCATAGCCGCCTTCCTATCAAGTCAGAGGGAAGCGTCTGAGCAAGGAGCCCAGCCTCACCTCTCCTCCTGCCGCACTCTCCTCTCCTCCTGCTCTCTCATGGCCCGCTCATCGCTCTTGTCTGGCTTCCGGCTCTTCTTTCGGCGGCAGCAGTAGCAGCAGCAGACAGTGATGCCCAAGAGCACGGAGCCCCCCAGCACCGACATGGTGATGATCAAAGCCTCGAAGTTCACTGCAAGCCCAAGCACAAAGCTGAAACCTGGGCAAGCACGGCCTGCCTCCACCCCCAAAGGTACCACCTCATGTCACTGGAGCAGTCCTAAGCACGGGGCCTGGGCATGGGGCTCCTTTAAGCCAGTGTCTACAACTTAAGATTTTTAGATTAACCAAACAAACTAATGAGACAAGACAGCCTTTTCCCCACTTAAGACTGAAAGAAGGAAAGATGTCAATTGTGTGTGGCTGTTCCAAGACCTCCTGACTCCTTAGTGTTGCCTATAGTGGGGAAAGGCCTGACCACCGGCATGTGCACAGCCAAGCTAGCCGGTGTTACTCAATGGTGTGATGTGCTAGTAGAGCCAACCTTCAGGAGCTGATACAAACAAAATAAACTTTAAGGTTTTTGTAAATGTCTCTTAAAGGTCTTTATATTAAAACTAGTCAGGCAGTGGTGGTCTATGCTTTTAATCCCAGCACTCAGGAGGCAGAAGCCAGAGGATCTCTGAGTTCAATGCCAACCTGGTCTACAAACCGAGTCCCAGGACAACCGGGGCCTCAACAGAGAAACCCTGTCTCCAAAAATAAAAACACCAAACAAACAAAATAACAGAGAAGCCAGGTGGAGCACCAGGTGGAGCACCAGGTGGAGCAAGCTAGTCCACAGCATTAAGTCTAGCACTCAGGACAGAGGCAGGCAGATCGCTGAGTTCAAGGCCTGGTCTACAGAGAGTTCAGAGCTGGGACTACACAGAAAAACCTTGTCTCAAAAAGCAAAAATCAATCAATCAATCAATCCAGCCAAGGCTCCTTCACTACAGTGCTCAAGCCAGAGGCAGTTCAAGAGCCCTGCCATGCTTTTGCCAGTGTGCCCAGTCACCAAGCTCAGATCTGCACCAAGGCACTTCAACCCCCCTTGCTGCAGGGCTCCCTCAGCCAGCCCCAGCCCAGTGGCCCGTGCTCCTCCACCAGACCCCTTTCAGCTTCCAAGCACGTTAAACTCAGAAGCAGGCATTGCAGCGGCTCAGATCCCGTGTTCTGTCTACCCACGGTGCCAGTCCCAAAGTGTGCAGAAAGTAGTAACATGTGTGGTTAGAAAGGAGCCCTTCATCGGCGGCATCAGTGGGTGGTACAGTTTTTGACTACAGAATTCTGTAAAGCTCAGCCTACAAATGAGAACATTTAGACAACTGGATCTAACTAAAACTAATCTACTCCCACAGCTTCTCTGACAAGAAGCTAAAGTCAGCTCCAGATAAAAACAGAAAGCTGGTCCTGATGGGAAAGTGTGGGCTCCACTGGTAATCACTCAGGGAGACTCATGGGCTTCTTCCCACATTCAAACTTGTCCTGACAAGGAGTGACACCTTGCTCAGCTCAAAGGTCAATGCATTAAGTCTTCACTTCTCTTCAAATTAACATAACAATAACACATCAAGTCATTCCGATGAAAACCCTGAGTAAAAATTTTAACAATTTTCCTAGAGGAGGACAAAAATGACTAAAGGTTTTTCATAAGAACTGAGTGTCAAGGTGCAGGCCACGCCGACCTATGGTGACATCAGGAGGCTTGGTGGCCTGCCCTCAAGTGCCCTCCTCTGCACAGGGGAGTATGAACCCTGTGCAACATCCTCCATCACAAGGCCAGGCCTAGCTGCTGGTTTCAGTCCCTTGAAACCCTCAGCAGTAACTGAGCGAGCTCACAGTGCTCACCAGGGACCAGTGACAGACCGGCTCTCACCAGGTACAAGGCTGCCTCCCACAGGCGCCAGCTCACTCTGCTGGCAGTGCATGGTAACTACACTTGCTGACAGCTACCAGGAAATTCGTCTGTCCTGCGCTGGGAGCGCTGTTTCCCATCCAGTAACTTGGGTGGCACCAGACAATTATCAAGAGCACAAACCGCCTGACACAGCTCAACACCTTCAGTCACTAGTCAGGCAAACAGCGCACCCTTCTCCACACACCACCCAATGAGTCAAAGGCAAAACAAGTGACCGCCCTCTCTGTGGCTGCTTGCAGATAGGTGAGGTGACACTGCTGTATGCTGTGCACAACAGTTCAGTGAGGCAGCCTTAGTGGAGGGGGGGTGTGTGTGCAGCACAAAGTAGGGCATCCTCCAGTGAAGGCCTCAGGGCCTGGGAGTAGAGACACTTGCAGAAGCTCTAGAATGGTCTTCCTTGTTCCTCTGAGTGTGATAACCCTGGGTGTAAGGCAATCTGGAATTCACATATCAATGATGGGAGATATGTGAGTGGCAAACAGGGCCCCAAAGCTGAGGGCCCCAGGGCCAAGACCTCAGGCTTCTCTGTGCCAGGGCAGAAGGACAGACACAACAGTGCTTGGACCATTTACAACATCCAAGCTGTTTTACCTGAAGGCCAATAGAATTGTAAAAAGACAGCTAAACAAGATGTAATAATAAGAGGCAGAGAGGTTCCATGATGCACACGCGAGGAACCATCAACAAAACCATATCCTCATGCTCTGCGAGACGCCAGCTCCTTCACAGGCCTGGAGGAGGCCTGAGCGACCCCAAACCTAACACCACCAAAGGTAAACACAGCTCACGACAGGAAAATCACTTTCCAGACAGCAACACACAGCACAAACGTACTTAAAGGAAAAGCTGAAGCCACAGGTCTAATTTCTCCCATGGGAGGAAAATGACCACCACAGACATAAGCATACAGCCAGGCATCTGGGCTAACTGGGTCCACAGCTGGAGCTCGCTGGCCAGCTCAGGCTCCCAGGTAACACATCACACACGTGGGCCATACAAACAGGCTCTACACATGCCCTTCCCCACCTCCCATGATGTGGGCTGTGCGGTGCTGTGGCCACTGATGCTGAAGCCCTCCAGGTCCCTGGCTGCTTGCCAAACAGCAGACCCCCACAGGGTCCCTCGCTTCCTTCTTCCAGTCAGTACACAGCATTCCTAGTGACTTCCTGGTAACTTGTGCTGACTGAGCATAAGCTCCAGAATCATCAAACCCCACTGATTTTGCAAGAAGTAAAGAAAAAGAACTTACCCCAGCATACGCCCCAGCGAGCGGAACTCAGTTTACAAAGAGAAGCAGGAGGCAGGATCTTCCTTACTGGGTAGTCCAGGCATGCCTTGTTCTCGTTGCACCACAGACACTGAAAGAGACCGGCATTGGGAGACCCTTCAACAGACGTCTTGCCTCCAATGCTACCCATGCAGCCATCTCTCTAGACTAGATGGATCTTGGGCATCCACCCCCCCAAGTACTCCTGCTCTCCCTGGTTGCCCTCTGGTCAATGGCAAACACAGTGGCTGGAAGCCCTGTCCACCCTACAGAGCTATAAGGTCCGGAAAGTTATTGTGCTCCCAAGGGCCTTTGCGGCCTGCTTGCTTTCTCTAGAGCCCTCTTCCTCAAGCCTGAGAATGATTCCCTCAAGTCTCCTCAAGGAGGCTTACCCTGCCCCCATTCCTGCCTGCTTCCTCCCACAGCATGGCTCCTCACACTGTACAGAGCATTTCCCTACTGTGCAGGAAGTCAGATAATTGGGGCCTTCACTGAGCACCCAGAGACACAGGACAGGGGAACATGAGCACCCGTAGGTGTTTGCTGAACAGATGGTGGGGTTCAAAGGTGCTATGTAGGAGGTCCTGTGCCCCATCGTACACTGCACTAAGTGACTGGTTTTAAAGGGTGCTACAGGGATCATTGAAGGATCAGAATAGGACAGACCCTCCAGGGGACTCAACTGAGCCCTCAAGAGTTGGGGTGTGAATGGACCAGCAAACAGCAGACTGACAGTACCATCATACCAACACACGTCAGAACTCAGAGCAGGGCCCACCACACCTGTACTCAGTGCTAGACAGGGCTGAGGATGACCAGTACACAGCATAGCTGACCTAGATAGGTGTCCCTGGGAAGACTACACACAATCACAGGGCAAAGAACTGTGTCTCAAGAGCACCAGCCTCTGTCTCCACATATCTGCAGCGGAAGCAAGCCACGGGATCTTCAACAATTAAAAAGCAGGTTTGGGTCTCAGGTTGGAGCAGCATCTATCACAAGAACATTAAAGTATATCCAGGGCTAGTGTCCACTGTGTATTTACAGTGGTTCCTGACACTCCATGGCAAACAGCAGCGAGTCCTGGCAGATCCTGTTTCCATCCTAGGGGTTCTGTCCTACATTATTTTTGGTTAATAAATGAGGCTCAAGCCATTCAGTCTAATCTTCCATTTTCATGTGACTAGGAGCTCCAAAGAGAACACAGCACTCTCTATGGGCATTGTTTTGTTCTTAACTGAAGAGGCCTCTGAACTCAGCAGCATCAAGGATGGCGCTGCCTCTCTCTAGGGCACCAGTGCTCAGAAGGCCTACAGGCACCCATCTCTTTCTAGCACTTTGTCTCTGGGCAGACCTTTGGGTCTGGCCTAGCCTTCTCCACCTTCCCTTTCTGAAGCCTTGCTGTCTGGGTTCAGGGCAGGGTAGGCCTCAGGCTCTACCCAACTAGACTAAGCCACTGTGACCTCAGCAAGTCCCTCTGTGGACTCTGTCCTCACCAGGCACAACCCAAGTTAATGAGGTTACAAGGCTAGTAGTACAGCAGTGAGCTATTTGTTTATTAACTACTAAAATGGGCTCCTGGGGGCAGGAGGTTCTAGGCTCCCACACTGCAGAAGCTAAGAGTCCTCCCAGGACATCTAAAGAGCTCTGCTGTGGAGCCCACTGCTGGACCAATCAAAACCCAAGGTCACCCCTCAGAGGCCCACTTCATCCCAAGGTGACCCAGGCAAGCAGTCCTAGTCATCCAAGGTCAGTACAGGCAGCTCCAGGAAGGGTGTATTCCCACACTGCCTACCCAGGTCACGGATACTGGCTGTGCTGAATGGAGCCTGCGCCTTTGATGGGAAGGCTTCAGGTGCCTGAGAGAAGCTGCGATAGTATGTAACAACCATGAAAAGCATCCAACAACCCCCCCAATGACAGACCGCCTCAAATACACCCACCTCCCTGGACTTAAGGGCAAGGGTCTGAGTTGAGTGACTTACCGAGACATTCCTGAGGCACTCTTCACAGGATCTGTTTGTGTACGCAGAGCAACCTGCCAGGAGAGACAAAGGTAAAAAATAAACGGGCTGTGGACCTCTGCCCGAAATGATGGCGACTCTGCTGGTACCTGCCTGCTTCAGGCCACCCAACTTACTCGTGCTGCAAGCAAGTCACCAAGCAAGAGCCACTCCTGCAAGACAGCTGTGTTTTACAGCTCTCCTTTATAGGTGAGCCATGAAACTGCACCCACTAACCTGCTGAGACCTACTGCTACTGCCATGCTCCTCTGAGCACGAGGCCACAGCCATACGGTGACATGCCTAGAGGCAAAGCCAAGCTTGCAAACTTACCTCTAGATCTCAAGATCCTGGGGCAAGCTTCCCCAGCCAGGGCTGTGCTCCCCAAACCCAAGAAGCCAAGTGGTACCAGCCTGCTCCAGTCATGCAGAGCACCTGGGGACAGGGCCAGAACCCAAAGCACTATTTTCAGGAACAGGTCAAAGTCTATATAGCTATCAGCCTTGGAATGCAAGCAAAGCAAATGTATAGATGTAGCATATACATCAAGACTTTCTCATGCTGTCCAACTGGACCACTGCTCCTGCCATTCTTTAGAACTAGCACACTTTAGAGGAACACTGCACTCAAGTCATTGGTTGCCAGGGAAACACAAATTAAACCTCCACAAAGATGCATGCATGAGAAAGGCTAAACTTAAGAGAGATGACCAGGGACAACATAGCAATGCACACTTGGAGTTGGCTCAGCCATTTTTAGAAATGGCTGCTCCTGTGATTAGCAAGCCCACTAGAGATATCTTATTCAAGACATCAGAAGACATACCACATAAAGCCCTTGGCAAGCATGCTCACCACATCTCTATCCATAATGACCCAACTGGAAACAGCCCAGATGTTCACATCTAGAAGGAGGGACAGCTAGATTGGAGTATCTACACAGTGGATCAACTTCAAGCCACAAAAAGAAGTCAAATAAGTGAAAACTGACCGACAGCAGGTGGGCTGAAAGAAGCCTATCAAAGGCCAAGTGGTAATACACAACGTACACTCATCACCTAGGATGAGAGCAAGCACGTAGGGGAAAGATGCTTGGCTCACTGGTTTGCTAGGTTGCAGTCTCTGCATCTAGTGTAGCTGGGCTGCAAAGAGAAACTTACAGGGGTACATTTAAGCATTCTAACTTCACAAGAAGAAAGACTTATCTCAAGAGAAAAACTGGTGGGGAACACACCTACAAGGCTTGAAGGTTCAGGCCTAGGGATAAGAGTTCCAGGTCAGCCTGAGCTACACAAAGATCCTGCCTCAAAACGACAGGAGTAAAGCAAGACTTGGCCCCCAGTGCTTTGCCACTGACCTGGAGGGACACCCAGGAAAGGCTGCGCCTGGCTAACAGCACAGGCCTATCAGCAAAGGGACGGTCAAGTACTACACACTTGATCTCCCCCAGCTCTATCTACCAAATCTAGAAGGGACATAGTGGCACATGCCTTTAGTATCAGCACTTAGGAGGCAGAGGCATGTGATCTCTGGGAGTTTGTACATAGTGAATTCCAAGGCAGCCAGAGGTACACAGTGAGACTTTGTCTCTAAGGGAAAGAAAATAAAAAGAGCAACATCCAACCAGGGTCTCTACAGACTGACTGGCTTTCTAAAGACAAAGACGGACCAAGGAGCTCAGAGGAATCTGAGGAGACTGGGAAATGATGTAAAAGTTGAAGTGACTTAAAATGGCCCTAGGTAGAGAACAGAAAGGAGCTCATAGAGGAAACTGGTAGATCTGGGTGTGGGCTATGCAACAAAACAAATCAAGCATTTGCGTTCCACACTAATACCCCAGCTTTGGCAGCTATGTTTAAGCTGAGCAGAGACTTTCTTCATTCTTACTTAGAAGGAGTTACCTCTGAAGAATTTAGGGGTACAAGCCACCTCAACAACTTACTCCCATGATTTGGTCAAATTAGTAACAAGCTGTAAGATAGTAATTTGTCCATTTGCAATACAAAATTCTTAAATGAGCAGATTTTACAGTAAGCTAAGAAAGACCCTAGTGGTGCTAGAGAGATGGCTAGCCGTTAAGAGCACTGACTGCTCTTCCAGAGGCCCTGAGTTCAATTCCCAGCAACCACATGGTGGCAGAGCCATCTATAATGGGATCTGATGCCCTCTTCTGGTGTGTCTAAAGACAGCTACAGTGTACTCATATATATAAAATAGATACATCTAAAAAGAAAGAAAAGGAAGGAAGGAAGGAAGGAAGGCAGGCAGGCAGGCAGGCAGGCCCTAACAAGCACAGAGAGGGAGAAAGAAAGAAAGAAAGAAAGAAAGAAAGAAAGAAAGAAAGAAAGAAAGAAAGAAAGAAAGAAAGAAAGAAAGACCCTAACAAGCACAGAGAGGGAGCAGCACAGTACAGTACGCGGTCACTCAGGACAGCTGTACCATTAGCTGGCTGTACTACCCCTTAGCGCTCCTACACCCCCACACTGAGATCTTTCTCATTAATGCTGACAGCTGAGGGTGTGCTGAACACACCCACTCTCCAGCGTTTTCAAAGTCATCCACAAGAAAGGATGGTCTTGCATACTATCAGCCGACACAGCAGCCACAGTGGCCCCAGGAATGACGAGGTCCGGATCTGTTACAGGATGTTTTGGTAACTGGGCTTTTGAGACTGAAAGAACTGAGTTCCAAGAAACACATCCTGAGCCCCTGAGTCCCTGAGCTCTGGCCACGCTGGCCCTGCCCATTACTTGGCAGCCTGAATTCCCAGGGGCTAGCCCTCCTCCTCCCTCCTCCTCCTCCTCCTCTTCCTCCTCCTCCTCCTCAGCAGACTAACCATAGGTGGATCTTGTGTACGGGCCATCAAAGGCAGGCATCCTGGCTGAAGTTAACTCCCAGACTGGAAGGAAACACTGACAACCTGCTGCCCCGTGGCTCACATTTCTGGGAGGCCACACACAGTATCTCTCACCCCATCACGGGACACAGCCAACCACACACTGGAGATAGGAACAATGTCCTTGCGGTTTCTCAGTGCTGATCACGGATGTCCTGACTGAGGCTCTGTGGCTTAGAGTTCAGTTTAGAAGCTATTTACTCATTTTTAAGGAACTTTCAGACTCATTTAATAATTAAATGGAAAGGCAATAAATAGTGACTCGCTTCTTAGTGGGTCCTTGACGTTTCGGGTGAGTCAACTCAGGTACTCAGGACAAAAAGACACACCTACATGTGGGAAAGGGATAATTGTGGAAACTAAGGAAGTGAACCTTACTCATCGTAAACCTATGAAACATGCTGCCATCTCCTGTGCCCCCAAGCAAAATAAACTTGGAAGGGCTTAAGAGTGCCCACTCTGGTAACAGAATTCAGAACTCTGAGGGCATCTCTAGTGTCATGTTGGGATACACTTGCTTGACAAAATAGTCCTCAACACCGCACTGCTTGAGAAAAGGAGGGGCAGGCACCCCCAAAAGGCATGTATGCAGTATTGAATAATACAGCTCACTAAGGCAGGTAGGTTCCTAAGGGACAGAGGGAGGGGAACTGCAGATTCCTCTACAAACTGAGGTATTCAGTAAGGACCCACTACCGGGTGACCTGCGCCAGCCATCACTGTGTCTTAGTGTTCCTAACACAACTGCAGTCCTTTTTAGGGACTGTTTTTCCCAAGATGAAGCTCAGAGACAGTGACTCCACACGCCATTAGTGGAGGGTCCAAAAGCTCTGTCAAAGTGTCCTCAATATCATGAATTTCACTCTACGGATCTATAATCTATTACAGGTTCTGCGAAGTACACAAAAAATATTTTAAGCCGGGCATGGTGGCGCATGCCTTTGATCCCAGCACTCGGTAGGCAAAGGCAGGTGGATTTCTGAGTTCTAGGCCAGCCTGGTCTACAAAGTGAGTTCCAGGACAGCCAGGGCTACACAGAGAAACTCTGTCTCGAAAAAAAAAAAAAAAAAAAAAGCAAAGCCTAAAGTTTAGCCGGGCGTGGTGGCGCACACCTTTAATCTCAGCATTCAGGACGCAGAGGCAGGCGGATTTCTAAGTTCGAGGCCAGCCTGGTCTACACAGAGAAACCCTGTCTCGAAAAAACAAATATATATATTTTAAGGGTGAGTTTTGCCAGACAGGGTGGGTGCACACCTTTATGGTCAGCATTTGGGAGGCAAGAGGCAGGCAGACACCTTTAAGTTCAAAACCAGCCTGAACCCAGTCTCAAACAACAAAAAAGGTGAGTTTTGGGATACGGTAATGTAAATTTATGCAGATTCCTTGTAAAGACTAGCCATTTTACACAGCAGCCATCTCCCTATAGAATGTCATGGAGCAGAATCCTTACACCTAACACGTGGTCTGTGGCAACAGGTGGAGGTTCGTGCCCTCCTAGTATCGCAGCAGACACCCTTGAGCCCCTGGGAAAAGGTCCTGGGTCTCCACAGGCTCCCCGGCATTCTGCCTGGCTAAAAGTCCTCACTAGAGAATCTAGCCCCAAGTCCCCCGAGCGGCCAGGGTCAGCTCCTTTAGTCACCTTCACCAAGGTAGCAGGAGTGAGGCAGTCGCAGACCCTAGGAGCATACCTGGGAGCAGATAAGAAACTTAAACAGAGTCGCGACAACTCGCAAAAGGTCACAAAGAGAAAATACACCGTGACAGGCTCAAGTGTAAAGACACCTTGAGAGACCCTGAGCTAACAAAAATACTCTCTTGCAGCCCCTCATCAACTCTAGCGAGCGTGCAAAGGTCAGAAAGTTGACCAAGCCTCAGACCTGGACACAATTTGCCAGCTCCCTGATTCCCCTCAAACAAAAACAGTGCTGGAATGCTGATGGTCCCCTAGGGGAACCCCAATCAGCCAGCGACTAAGCAGGGTGCCGAGGCATCGGTTCCGACTTGCGGAGTCTTTCGTGCCTCGGGGCACGACGTTAACTTCCAGCAGCGACAGCCTTACCCAGCTCCAAGGGAGGGCGTGAGCGCAGAGGACGCCAAGCCCGCGGGCTGGGCTCCGCCCTGGATCCGACCCGGCCGCCCTCCTCTTCCTCGGCCCCTAGGCCCACGGGCCTTACCCACTTGCGGAGGGTCCTGCGTGAAGGCTCCGGGTAGAAGCAACAGCAGCACGGCACCGAGGAGCATCACCCAGTGCGGCGTCAGCCCAAGGTTAGCAGGCGCCATGGTGGGTGCGTCGTCGGCGGGGACCTGAGAGGACTCAACTTCGACGCCGAGCTAGGTTGTTTCCACAGTAAGCGCTCCGCCTCCGTAAGCGAACCGGAGGGGCGGAGCTTGCGAGTGCGCAGCCGCAGGCTCCGCCCCCTGGCCTACGCCCGCCTCCGGGCGCAGCTGAGGCTTAGCACGCCTGCGTGCTGCTGGAACTGCGGGGAGGGAACTGTATCGGGAGCGTCAGAGCAGCGCGCGTGCGTAATAGACTACTAGGCTGGGCAGTGGAATGGAGCTAGCTGCTGGACTCTGAGGCGGGTTCTGAGGTTCAGCTGCTCTGCCCAACACACCTGCTCTATAGCCGCCAACTCTCGGAAACCCTGCCCACGCCCAGTAGGACCTCTGCCAGTCCTGTTGATTCTCTGCCAGAGCCGTGTGCGTGTCCACAGGGCAGGTTTTGTGGATTTACGTCAAAACAACATCCAAGCTGTCTTGAACTTGTTACTGAAAGGAGTTTAAATCACTGAGGGAATGTGGAGGGTGTAGCTTAGATGGTAGAATTGCTTGCCTAGCAACCAATGCATGCACAAAGCCTCCGAGTTCCATCCTGAGAACCTCACAAATGAGTCTTGATAGCACACACCTATCATCCGAGCACTTGGGAGTGGAGCATTGGAAGGATCAGAAGTCCAAGGTCTTCCTTAACTAATGAGACCCTGACTCAAAGAAAACAAAACAAATCCTTATTGATAGTGACTGGGGAACGCAAACTTGGAGACACAGAAGCTTTGAGTAAGAGGATACCTTCCCTGCCTGATTGTGCATGAACCAGAGACCTAGATAGCCAGACACCAAAAAGATCAATGCGGGACAGTGGCTCCCAAGTTTCTCGACTCATTAAAGACCCAGACTCCAGTAGGAGTAAGCAAAATAGGATACAAGCTTGAGCTCACCAGCTTTATGTCAATTTGATACAAGCTAGTTATGTCTGTAAGTTAATTGCAATTCTGAAGGGAAAGGCTGAAAGGCTTGAAGTGTTCCAGCTCCACTCCTGGTGTTGCAGGGGAATGCTTTCCCAAAGGAAGTATAACAGTTCTGCTGCAGAAGGGGATTGCCCATGGAAAGTGTTACAGGTCTGCTCTTCAGAGGAATGCTTCCCCAGCGAAAGTGTAACAATTCTGCTTTGGCAGAGGAAGGTTTTCCCCAGTGAAAGCATTACAGCTTTACTCCAGCTAGGCAGATTTTCCCCAGCCAAGTTCTGTTCCGGGGGGGAAAAATGTTACAGCTCTGCTCCGAGAGGCTTCCTGGCAATTGGGAGCCAAGGAATACCACAAAGTCACATGAAACATGAGACCCAAGAGATTTATGGAGAGGACAAAAAACCCAGGAGTGTGGCTGCCACTGCTAGGGTGAGAAGCAGCAGAGAACGAAGCCAAAGGCAGAGCTTATATAGGATTTCTTGGGGGCGGGGCTTCCAGTGGAGATTTCCAGGATGAGGATTGGTGGGATTTCAATTCCTGACCTTGGGAGGACTCGGGGTCTTTGTAGCACTGAGCTGGTCCTGAGCAAGGGAAGCTTAGCAGCCCCCCCCCCATTAGTGCAGTGCAGGATCTGGGTGGGAGATGAGTGGGGCAAAGGACACGCCCCCCTCCAGGGAGTGGTCAGGGTCTCTAAGGCTAGGTTTTTGTGGCCATGTATCATTGGTCAGTGCAGGGGTTTTGTGGGGGTGAGGGAAATCTTATAAGTTGCAACAAGGGGTGAAGCCTGATAACTGTAAGGGTGATAGGGTGAGGGAGCCAGCTTTATGGTGCCAGGTTGGGAGTAGGAAGGTAGCCAACTCCTGCTATCCTTGTGTTTGAGGTATCTGAGGTTGAAGCTCTCTTGACCCTTCCTCCAAAACCCTGGGCCATTATAGTTTCACATTCAGGGCCTAATGAGTTTTCTTTACTCTTTTATCCTACTGAGAAAATGTCTCCCTAAGAGTGGGATGTAGGAGGCAGGATTGTAGGGCATTTTCTTAATTAGTGATTGACGAAGACCTCAGGTGGTTATGGTACCACTCCTGGGTGGTGGTCCTGGATTCTGTAATAAAGCAGGCAAGCTACCCATGACCAAGCCAGTAAGCAGCACTCCTCCATGGCCTCTGTATTAGCTCCTACTGCCAGATCTTTGCCTTGCTTAAGTCCCTGTCCTGACTGCTTTCAAGCACAAACTGTTAGATGGAACTGTGAGTGACCAGAACTGAGACAGTGAGCAACCAGACCACAGTGTGGCCATGATTGTTTAATTATGCATTTCCTCACTCTGCTCAAATTCCTCCTCCAAGAAACCTAAGCTAACCCAAAGATGGACTTGGGAACCGGGTACTTTTTTATGCTTGAGACCTTTTGATTGGCAGCACTGGTCTCGTCAATTGGAGTAACCGGATAAATGCTCTTATCCACTGAGCCATCTCTGCAGCCTTGCATAGCATACTTTATGGCCATAATCTGAAATTCCTCTGAACAGAAAAGAATCTCAAAAAGGAAGTAGGCTATTTGGCCATATTCTAATATTACCTATTGTCTTAGGGTTTCCATTGCTGTGAAGAGACACCATGACCAAGACAACTCTTAAAAAGGACAACACTTAATTGGGGCTGGCTTACAGGCTCAGCAGTTTAGTCCATTGTCATCAAGGCAGAAACATGGCAGCATCCAGGCAGACATGGTGCTGGAGGAGCTGAAAGTTCTACATCTTCAATCAAAGGAAGTCAGGAGCAGACCACTGTTTTACAGGTAGCTAGGAAGAAGGTCTCAAAGCCGATCGCCACAATGACACTCTTCCTCCAACAAAGCTGTGACACTCCTAACAGTGCCACTCCCCGAGTCAAGCATATTTGAACCACCACATTCCGTTCCCTGGCCCCTATAGACTTGTTCAAACACATGAATCTATGAGGACCATACCTAGCCATAGTATAATGCAAAAATACATTTAGTCCAACTTCAAAAGTCCCCATAATCGCTGGGCAGTGGTGGCGCACTCCTTTAATCCCAGCACTTGGGAGGCAGAGGCAGGCGGATTTCTGAGTTCCAGGCCAACCTGGTCTACAAAGTGAGTCCCAGGACAGCCAGGGCTATACAGAGAAATGCTGTCTCAAAAAAAAAAATCCCCATAATCTATAGCAGTCTCAACAATGTTTAAAGTCCAAAGTTCAAGGTCTCTTCTGAGATTCATCCAATGACTTAACTGTAATCCCCTATAAAAATCAAAATAAAAAAAAAAATCACAGGTTATACATTACCATACGGGACCAAAGCAAGACCAAAAACCAACTGGGCAAACCCCAAATTCTGCATCCCCATGTCTGATGTCCCATTCCTTTCAACTTTGTTGACTATAGCATAATTCTTGCTCCTGAGCTAGTCCCACTCCCTGTGAGCAACTTTCCTTTGGCAGGTATCCCACGGCTCTGGCATCTCTAACATCTTGGGGTATCCAAGGCAACTTAAGTGTTACAGCTTCTTGTTCCAACATCTGGGATCAACACATGATCATCTGGGCTCCTCCAAAGGGCTGGCATCCCTTCTCCGGCTCTGCTCTCTGTAGCACTCTAGGCTCTGGTTGACTCTACTCCACTGCCGCTGCTGTCCTTAGCAATCATCCCATGGTGCTGGTGTCTACATTTTGCTGGAGTCTTCTACTGCAACTAGCCTTCACCAGTAACTTCTCATAAGCTCTCTTGGTGCCAATCCCCCAATGACCTCTTCAGTCCTGGGCCATCAACTGCAACTGAGACCACACCTTCACTATTGGCCTTCTCTGGCCTCTTACAGTATCAAGCCTCAGCTGCTCTTCATAACCCCAAACCTTCAAAACCAGTACCACCTGGGTGATTCTTTTTTTTTTTTTTTTAAGCATGCCTTTTAATTGACCTCGGACCCAAGCAAATTGATAACCAATATTAAGCATTATGCGGTGCAGTCAGGAACCTTACCAGTTCAAGTGACTTTGAAATTGTGCATGTTTGTGATTTGTCTCAAGATGGTATCTGCCTTGGTAGAATCTCTATTTTATGGCATGTTTTGCACATGTAGGTTATCTTATTGGTTAATTGTGCTGGTCAGGACACATATGCCCTTTCTTGTTTTCTGTCCTTTTTTTTTTTTTTATTTTTATATTTATTTATTTTATGTAAGTACACTGTAGCTGTCTTCAGACACTCCAGAACAGGGCGCCAGATCTCGTTATGGATGGTTGTGAGCCACCATGTGGATGCTGGGATTTGAACTTATCACCTCCGGAAGAGCAGTCGGGTGCTCTTACCCGCTGAGCCATCTCACCAGCCCCCACCTGGGTGATTCTTACACATTACCAAGTTCAGCTGCAACACCAGGTACAAGGTTGGCTATCTCTCAAACATAGCTTCTTTGTGCTTTCAGTAAACACTTCCCAAAAGATTTCACTGCAGTGATGCTGGTCTTTTCTTAATCACTGCTAACTTTTTCAGCTCCAGCTAACCAGCATCAGTTGTCTCAGTTGTCCCTGCTATTNTTTTTTTTTTTTTTTTTTTTTTTTTGGTTTTTCGAGACAGGGTTTCTCTGTTTAGCCCTGGCTGTCCTGGAACTCACTTTGTAGACCAGGCTGGCCTCGAACTCAGAAGTCCGCCTGCCTCTGCCTCCCGAGTGCTGGGATTAAAGGCATGCGCCACCACGCCCGGCGTCCCTTCTATTCTTGACTCTAAAGCCAGAGCCACATGACTGAAGCTGCCAGGTTCTGTTCCTTGCTGGGGCTGGAACATGGCCCTCTTGTTCTATTACATTATCACTAGCTTTCAGTTTTCCAACTCCTTATTGCCTAAACTTGACTGGCTGTCATGGATCTTGCTCTATATATTGACTTTGAACTCAGAGATCTGCATGCCTGTCACCTGGGATTTAAGGTGTGTACCACCATGCCGGGACTTAAACTTTTCTTCACCTAGAACTTGCTCTGTCCTAGATTGGCCTTGAATTCAGAGATCTATTTGCCTTTATCTTCTGGAATTAAAGATGTGTACCACCATGTCTGGGCTATTTCATAGCCACTATTTCTCAAGATGTAGATCCCAAGTGTGCCCTTCACTGTAGCTTATTCCAGATTAAAAATCCAAATAGGCCAGGCGTGGTGGCACACGCCTTTAATCCCAGCACTGGGGAGGCAGAGACAGGCGGATTTCTGAGTTCAAGGCCAGCCTGGTCCAGGACAGCCAGGGCTATACAGAGAAACCCTGTCTCGAAAAAAAAAAGTCCAGATAAAAACGATAACCAGGGAATAATGCCTAACATTATATAACTATTCCTCGTTCAACTGCAAACACATAAACAATAAGCTTAGCTGGGTGGGATCTTGCCCCCGAAGTCACCACTCCCTTAGTCTTCTTATCTCCTTGAACCCAGGATTCTCCTCCATTTTAATTCTTGATGCCTCTTTATTTTTTGAACCATACGATTTGTACTTTTCCTTTTGAAGCTTGCTATGCTTATAGTTTTACGAGAAGTACTCTGATTCGGTCTCTTCTTTCAGAGACGACCCGAAAAAACTCTGAAGGAAACAGTTACGTCAATTATTTTTAGAGAATGGAATGGAATGGAATGGAATCGGAGTCCATCTGAAAAGTCTTTTCCCGTTTTTTCGTCGATGTAAGAAGTGGTTTTATAGTGTTCTTGACAGAGACCCGGTGTTACTGAAATTCTTCTTCACTGAAACCTCTTAGGCCAGGTCTCCATAGTTAAAATCAGCCTCAGCAACTATGTCTTCCATATTCCTACTAGGATGATCCATTAAGCCCCACTTAAAACATTCCACTGCTTTCCAAAATTCCAAAATCCACATTCCTCTAAACAAAAGTATGGTCAGGCCTACCACAGCAATACCTCAGTCCTTGGTACCATCTATTGTCTTAGTTAGGGTTTTCCTGCTGTGAACAGACACCATGACCAAGACAACTCTTATAAAGGACAACATTTAATTGGGGCAGGCTTACAGGTTCAGAGGTTCAGTCCATTGTCATCAAGGTGAGAGCATGGCTGTGTCCAGCAGGCATGGTGCTAGAGGAGCTGAGAGTTCTACATCTTCATCCAAAGGAAGCCAGGAGCCGACTACTGTTTTCCCAGCAGCTAGGAAGAAGGTTTCAAAGCCTATCCCCACAGTGACACTCTTCTTCCAACAAGGTTACACTTCCTAATAGTGTCACTCTCTGTGCCAAGCAGATTCAAGCCACCACACATAACAGGAATGTACCTCATTATATGCTCCATTTTCAAGGCAGTGCCATTCACCTGCACTGAGATTGGTTAGGCAAGGAGTTAGACATGGGTAACTAAGTGTACTGGTTAGTATTGGCTTTCAGACCTGGGACAAGTGTCTGAGGTGCATATTTAACATACCAAAGTGATCTGGGGGATATCATCCTTAGTGAGGTAACCCGATCACAAAATAAGTCACTTGATATGCACTCACTGATAAGTGGATATTAGCCGAGAAACTTAGCATACCCAAGATACAATTTGCAAAACACAAGAAAATCAAGAAGAATGAAGACCTACCTGTGGATACTTCATTCTTCCTTAGAATAGGGAATAAAACACCCATGGAAGGAGTTACAGAGACAAAGTTTGGAGCTAAGATGAAAGGATGGACCACTCCCAGTGGGTGGGTAGGAGAGTAGGGTGGGGGAGGGTATAGGGTACTTTCAGGATGGCATTTGAAATGTTCCAGGACAGCCAGGGCTATAAAGAGAAACCCTGTCTCAAAACAAAACAAAACAAAACAAAACAAAAACACCATTTTTTCTACTATATTGGAGGCTCAGGCTCCAGTGGGGTTGTCCTAATCGTGTGTCATTGGTGTGTCCTGAGGCATTGAATCCTCAAGAGACCCTGGCTTGGTTACAATGGTGTTGGATTTGTACTTTTCACTACCTTTCCCCTTTTTGTGAGATTTTTAACAGAAGGGTCATTGGGGAAAATACCCTAAAAGGAGATCTTATCTGCCTTGATTTGACAGAGAAAACTGCCTCATCCACCTTATGAATATACACTAACCTTCTACAAAACAACCCAAGGTCGCGTTCGTCTACTGCTGTGATTTCTCAGGTTGGCCAGCTCCTGCCATCTTTGAAGTATACTCACTATTCATCTATTTCACTAAATAAATCTGACTTTCTGTGGTCCATCTGCATCTGTTAGTGAATTCTTTCTTCATTGGACCAAGAACCTACTGGACGGACCCCTGGGTCCAATTACAGCTCTATCAGAGCAATAATGGAAAAATCAGACCCAAGGGTTGTAGGTTGTTCATGGTCATAAGTGCAGAAGGGCTCACAGGAGACTGGTATGAACTAAATTTCGTAGGAAAGAAACATATTTATGCTGAAGATTCTACAAGGCCACATGGTTGATTAGAACTCATAATCTTGGAGAATTGAAATGTAGGTTGCAGGTCCAGAGCCAAATCACCTTTAGTTTCCCTAATAGCCGATCATTACCCGCCTCTGACCTAATATCTTTTTTTTACTATCGGGTACAACCTCTGGAAGACATTCTTTTTTTTTTTTTTTTTTTTTGGTTTTTCGAGACAGGGTTTCTCTGTGTAGCCTTGGCTGTCCTGGAACTCACTTTGTAGACCAGGCTGGCCTCGAACTCAGAAATCCGCCTGCCTCTGCCTCCCGAGTGCTGGGATTAAAGGCGTGCACCACCACGCCCGGCTTTTTTTTTGGGGGGGGGGTCTGGAAGACATTCTTAGCGGACCATTATCTTCTGCCAAACCCAAAGCTAAGACTGCCATCAGATAATATCTGAGACCGACAGTGGAGATTTGCCTGCTTGGTTGTACTGTGCCAGGACAGTGTTTAATATATTTGAAAAGTGCTTTGATGTATGACTTTGTTTTGCTCTGTAACTGTGAGAACTTTATTGAACTGCTTGCTTGTTTGGAGCATGTTACTCAGGACAACCTGAGTCCAGGTTTCTAAGCTGTGGTCATTCCTCTTGGGCTCAGGGATAAACTGTCTCACTTCCTCTGAGGTCTGCATTTTGAGTCAATGTGAAAATGAAAGATCCTGAGAAAATGTAACAGGTCTCAAAGACCCGAAACTGGGAAAGAGATTTCATTATTAGCAGAAAGCCTTTACATAGCTGAACATAATAGTCTGAACATTTCTTGAACCTGTGTACTTGCCCCCCTACTGTTTTCTGAATGCATGTATTTGCCAACTGCTACAGCTCACTGCCAAGAGTTTGTGGGTTGGTTGATGGATTGAGATGCAGCTCACTGCCAAGTGTTTGTGGTAAGAATTTCACTATGCACCTGTGTATCTGAGCGTGACAAACCTCTGTGCACCCATTCTGTGTACCCATTCCATCTACCTCGTACCCATGACATTTTCTTTGTACCCATTTTTCTTTAGAAAGAATAGATATTGTTAGATCAGGAAAATGCCCAACTCCCCCTCCTCCTTCTCTCCCTCTTGAGGGACCATAAAAACTGGGTCCTCTTTCCTTCGGGGTCTACTCCTCTATCCACTTCCGGGATACGAGTCGTCCCCAGAGCTCTGGCTTTCCCCGAATAAAGCCTCATGTGATTTGCATCAAGCCTGGTCTTCTGTGAGTTCTTGCGGGATTCGCCAATATCCCGTGACTTGAGTGGAGGTCTCCCTACGGGGGTCCTTTCAAAGCCATGAATTCAAGTCCAAGTTCCTCCCTTTCCCACTGTCATGACCTCTATGGTAGTTTCAAGGCCCCAGTGAGCCAGTGGCCACAGCAAACAAATACCAGCACAGGATAAGGTGCCAGGACACAGATTAGAGCCCAGGGCCAGTGTCCCAAACCTGGGCTAACTCAGTGCCTGGTACAGCACTCACAAGAAGCCTATGCTTCACCCCTTTGCACAAGGACAAAAAACGTCACTGGTGTGTTGGTGTGCTAGGGAACCTTTAACAAGCAGGTCTCATTTCCTTCTGGTGCAGCATTAAAGTTCCCCTCTGTGTGCAACTGCTGAATGGGGACTAAAAGCTTGCCATGCTCCTGGGCAAGCAGCCCTCATGCAATCTAATATTGTACAAATAGAGACTTGAAAACCCACTTGCAGGATAAAACAAAAGAGAACAAAACAACAGTAGTCACGAGCCTGGGGTTGAATGTCTAGGGAAGCTTGCATTTTCTTGTCCTAGCATCAAACCACACAATATTAAGTTGGCATTTTGTTTTCATTTAAGTCACCTGTGTGCACGCGCCCCAGCACATGTGGCGGGTCTGAGAACAACTTTCAGAAGTTGGTTTTCTCCTTCCACTGTGAGATCAAACCCAAGTCATCAAGCAGGATGGCGAGTGCTTTTACTCACTGGGCAGTCCCACTGGCCCCAAGGGGTACTAATTTAATAAGGGTAACGGGAGTGGGAGGTGGGAGGGACGCTGATCTGCATTAGCTCATATGCAAGAAATGCTACTGGTGTCAGCCTTACAAAATACAACCCAGTCTCTGGACAATTCACCTAGGCACAAGCCCGAGAGATTGTTCCCTGTCCCCAAACGGCGGTGCAGGTGACATTGTCCGAAAAGGCAGGGCTCTGGCTAGGTAAACAAAAAGGATTATTATCAAGTGAAGGGAGCCTAAAGGTTTCACTTTACAAGAAAAACAGATCTCTCAAGGCAGTTTCTGTTGACCAGAAACCACCCTTGATCCTCCAGTAACCTTCCTGCAAAGGTTGGCTACCCTCTAGCAGGAGGACCTAGTTCCGGATCAGTCTGGACAGCCACATCAGCTCAGACCCTCCTGCAGGTGTTATAGAAAATCTGCTTGCTTTCCCACCATCTTGCTCTTCTCTTCTCTCTGCCAAGGTCTCCAAGATGTCAGTTTGAGCCCCACAAAGAAAGGAAGAAAAACCTTCCCTTCTGTCCACAGAGCGATCTAGATCGGTAGTTTCTCTGTGCCATCTCTGATAGTTAAGAATGATGTTTGTTCTTCCAGGGGACCAAGGTTTGGCTCCCAATACCTACATGGCAGCTCACAGCCTTCTGTAACTCTAGTTCCAAGGGATCTGATGCCCTTTACTGGCTTCCACAGGCAGACCCATAACATCCATATACACTGTGTGCATGCTTGTGTGTGTGTGTGTGTGTGTGTGTGTGTGTGTGTGTGTGTGTGTTGAGATTTAGTCTGTTGCTATGTATTGTAGTGCTAAATTCTGGCCCTGAGGAGATCCTCACATACACAAGTGATGCTATGTATGTAACCTTGCTTCTTAATTTAAAATGATTGGCTAAGCCAGGTGTGGTGGCATACGCCTTTAATCCTAGCACTTGGGAGGCAGAGGCAGGCGGATTTCTGAGTTCGAGGCCAGCCTGGTCTACTGAGTGAGTTCCAGGACAGCCAGGGCTACACAGAGAAACCCTGTCTCGAAAAACAAAACAAACAAACAAACAAACAAACAAACAAAAAGATTGGTTAAATAAAAACGCTCACAGCCTTCAGCCGGGCAGAAGAGAGGTAGGTGGAGCTTCTGTTGTTGAGTGTGATGTCTGAGGCAGATTCCACAGGGAGGAGAGCCAAGAGGTGAAGAGAGGAGAAGATGCCCTGGGGTAGGTGAATGGTGAGAACATGGCCCTGAGGGCTGGCCAGTTGGAGTAGGAGCAGCCCAGGCAGAACATGGCAAGTGATATCTCAGGGTTATTGACAGGGAAGTAGACAAATAGCTTCTTAGAGGGTAGATATCTGCTTAGCTCTAGTGCTGTTAAGGGTTATAAATATAGCAAAAAAAAAGTTTTGTGTCTTTTATTTGGGAACTGAATGATCAAAGGTAGGGTAGAAACCCCCATTATTTTTTTTTTTACTACAACACTGTGTGTTTGTGTTTTTTTTTTTTTCTTCAAGACAGGGCTCCTTTGTATAGCCCTGGCTATCCTACTATCCTAAAACTCACTCTGAAGATCAGGCTAGCCTCAAATTCAGAGATCTGTCTGCCTCTGCTTCCTGACTGCTGGGAATAAAAATGTGCACTACCACACCCAGCCAACATAGAAAGAAAGAAGGAAAGAAAGAAAGAAAGAAAGAAAGAAAGAAAGAAAGAAAGAAAGAAAGAGGAAGGAAAAAAGGAAGGAAGGCCTGGCCTGAGGGCTAGGGAGATGGCTGAATGGAATGGGTGAGACTGTTTGCTGTGCAATCATGAAGAACTGAGTTCAAATCCCCATGTATACCCTTTGGTGAGCAGAAGCACCAAACACATCCTACATGCACATGTGCACATACACACATGTGCACACACATATATGTGCACATACACACACATGCACATGTGAACACATACACACACAGAGAACAAGATAACAGCCCACATCCCTGCTTTAAGCACATGGCAGTGAAGAAGGAGAAGGGCACCTGATATGACCACACGTATGACATCCACAGGTACCTCTTTGGGTGTTCAAGAGCTTCCATCCCAGGAATGACTCACAACATAGCCTGTGGTCCAGAAAGCACAGGCAATAAAGATGAGAGAAACAGTAGTACTAGAAGTCAGAGAGTGCTTGCTTTCCCAAGGAGATGGTTTAAGAACTCAAGAGACACTGGTGGTGGCGCACACCTTTAATCCCAGCACTTGGGAGGCAGAGGCAGGTGTATCTCTGAGTTCCAGGCCTGACACAGAATGGTGTCAGCCTGGGCAGTGTGTTAGTTGCATCCAAGAGCCACAGAAAAGTCTCTCACAGCCCGGCCCAGCCACGTGATATGGCTGCCACAGATCAGCAGGTAGGAGAATTCTAGGCCCACATGTCAGAATTTCTGATACCTGAGTCATCTGCTGGGGATTTTCAGTTCTATTTGGTAGTATCTGTGCGACTGGTCTTTCATCAATGTGAGGACATTCCTTGGTTAGCCACAGAATTCCATTCCTACCACAGCTTGAAAAGTGGAAACTGGGACCTGTCTCCTGGCACATTTTGTCACCAGTTGCATCTCTACCCGGCAAGCGAGCTGGGTAGGGACTTTGAACTCCCGGAGGGGAGCTTACAAGGGGTGGGGCTGGGGTCTATGGGAGACCCAGGTCAGCAGAGCTCTGGGGCAAGGGAGGGGCTGTGCCCCGGGACAAAGCACAATCTTCTATGGTTGGATTAAGGTTCTTACTTCTTGGACAAAGAGACCTTAAGCCCTACCGGAACCACCCCGACACTCCCCAACAAACGCAGTGACCAAACCCTGGACCAAACCTAGACACCGGAAATCCCGAGTCCCTTAGTCTTTTGATCCAAAAGTAGTGTCAGGAAGGCCCTCGGTCCGGAGATTCCTAAGGACGTGGACACGCAAATCTTGATAAAGTTTCTACTTTATTATTTATAGGTGTGTGTGCTTTGTGAGAGTATGCAACGAGTGTGGAGGTTATGCTAGGAGTCAGAAGAGGAAAACAGATTCCTCTCCCCGCCCCCACTCCCATCCCCCACCCCCTTCAGCTGGAGTTGTGAGCCTCCTAATGTGCTGGTTGTTCCTCTGGTAGGTTAAAAGAAACTCTCAGTCACTGAAACATCTCTGTACCTATACTTTCAACCAGATGGAAGATGCCGCTTGTTCAAGGTGACATGGTAAAGACGCAGTGCTGAATATGGGCCCAGGCTTAGAGTTCCACTCCTGTTATGTCCAAAGTAGCCCCCAGGCTCTGCCCCACAGTTACCTGGCAACAGCCAGGTGTGCCTGACTCACTATAAAAAGGGGCTGCTGGCCCCCTCCTCTCTCTCTTGCTCTTTTGCTCTTCTTGCTCTCTCCCCTTGCTCCTGTCCTCTTACCCTGTTCCCACTCCCCTCCTTCTTCTCTCTTCACATGTTCATGGCCATCCTCTTCTCTCTCTCCTCTCTCCCTTTCTTTGTTTCTACTACCCTCTCAACTCCCCTCCCCATGTCCTGAACAAACTCTATTCTGTACTATACTGTCATGTGGCTGGTCCCTCAGAGGGAAGGGATGCCTCAGCATGGGCCCAGGGAGGCACCCCTTCCCCCACACCTTACCATAGCTCCTCCTCCACTAAACATTCCCCTTCTTCTCCTTTTTTTTTTTTTTAAGAATTATTTATTTAATGTAAATGAGTACACTGTAGCTGTCTTCAGACACACCAGAAGAGGGCATTGGGCATCAGATCTCATTACAGAAGGTTGTGAGCCACCATGTGGCTGCTGGGATTTGAACTCAGGACCTCTGGAAGAGCAGTCACTGCCCTTAACCACTGAGCCATCTCTCCAGTCCCCCCCCCCCCTTCTTCTCCTTATCTTTGTATAAAACACAACACAAAAGGCAGTGCTGATGACAATCTCCTAAACAGAAGGTCAGAGATGTAGGTTTCTGTTTACCAGGAACCAACCTTAAGCCAAGCCTTGGGCAAGGTCATCTAGTTCCCACATCAAGGTCATTCCCACAGCCTGTATCAATTCATAGATCCCACACCCTGTTAACATATGAAATATGCTTGATTTTCTGCCAATGGGCTTCTCTCTGTCACCCCCTCCCTTACCTCAGATACCCTTTGCAAAAATTTGATCCCCACTAAACCTTTATTTCTCCTCATGGCGTGGTCCAGTTCAGCGGTTTCACGGTGCCCTTGCTGACGACTTCCTCCCCATGGCTCAGCCTACTGTCACTGTGCCAGGTAGATGCTGGGGACCAAGCCCAGGTCTTCTGCAGGAGCATCAAGCATTCTTAACTGCTGAACCATCTCTCTGGCCCCTGCTTGATTTTCTTCGGATGTTTCGGAATAATAAGACAAAATCAGATTCTTTTCCTGAATATAGAGGGGCGTGGCTTCGTTAAGAAGGATAAAAATTAATTTTTGGTGACTACTTCAAATACACTTATTTGGAAGTAAAAGCGTGTCTCAATTTGTTCTTTCTGCTCTAACAAAATACCCGTGGCTGGACCACTTATGTGTGACACAAACCCATTTCCTGCAAGTCTAGAATCAAGGCACTAGGAGACTCAGTAACTGCTGAGGATTAACTCATCTTGCAAGACAGCTCTCACAAGCTTCACCGTATCTAATTCTACCGTGAGATTTTGTTCCTTCTACTTCTCAAAGGCTCCATTCCCTTCCACTGTTGCACTTTGGAATGAGTTCTACCACGTGAAGCGGAGAGAGACATCAACATTCACACAGCACCACACGGTGAGTTCTCAGGCAAGAGGTGATAGTGTGGTACTCAAGGGTGGGTACCCAGAGCAGAGAGGACCTCCAGGTAGAATCTGGGCGCCAAAGACCGGCCAGCCACCCAGCCAGCCACACTCACAATGACGGCAAGGGAGTTGTTAAGCCCGTCAGAGGGGGATCGTTGCCTTGGCTGAGGTAGAGCTCCCCCAAAAGGAGTGAGTATTGTCCAGGAAATGTTCCAAAGCCTCTAGGAGTAGACAGCAGCAAGCTCCGCCAGCAGGTGGCGCTAGGCAAGGGGCCCTGCAGCTCTGCCTTGGTCCTGACTCTTTTTTTTTTTTTTTTTTTTTTTTTTTGGTTTTTCGAGACAGGGTTTCTCTGTATAGCCCTGGCTGTCCTGGAACTCACTTTGTAGACCAGGCTGGCCTCGAACTCAGAAATCCACCTGCCTCTGCCTCCCGAGTGCTGGGATTAAAGGCGTGCGCCACCACGCCCGGCTGGTCCTGACTCTTAAAATTAACTACCACGCAGGCCTCCCCAACAGACTGAGTTCTGGGGATCTCCTACAGGTCAGAGGAGATCGACTGTGTCGTTCACTCTACCTGAAATGCATCATTTGCATTTTTGAGCGAATGGAATGTTTTTCATCAACAGTTTTCTCTGGACTTTGAACAATTAAAGTCGTAAGAAAAAGGCAAAGCATCATTTTATACAGGGACACACACCTAGCACTTCGTCGGGCACAGTTCACTCGTGTGTGTGTGTGTGTGTGTGTGTGTGTGTGTGTGTATGCATTTTTGAACATGAGTGAGCGTGCCTCTGTCTAAAGTTGAGAACACTTGAGGGGTTCTCTGGCCACACCTAGCCCTTCCTACTCTCAGGCTTGGGCATGAGGCTGGGTGCTACGGTTTGGATATGGAGTGTCCATCTACAGAAGCTCCTGTACTGGAGCCTTGGTGCTTAGCTAGTGGTACTATTTGGGGAGGCTGAATTTCAAGAGGTAGAACTTAGCTGGAAGAAATAGGTCCTTGGGGGTCACTCCTTGGGCTAGCTTCTTGCTGGACGAATCCTATCTGTCTCTGCTTCCTGACATCCATGAGGTATGCAGTTTGGAGATGCTCACCGACACCATGAGGCAAAACAAATATTGCCAGAAAAAAAACCTACCTACTATGCTCAGTCATAATTCTTAGAGACCCAGGAACACACACCATAATCACTGAACACAATTTGGGGTTCATTCACTCACTCAGAACAAGAGTCAGCAGTGATTTCTGGGTCACCCCCCCTAAGACAACCAATGAGAAAGGAACTTCCTACCCAACTTCTGCTTTGCGTTCTGGCTTCCATCTTATCCTTCTGTGCTGAACCTGACTGATGTGGAAGCAAGAGAGAGGAGGGTGCCATTTCTGTCACCTGACACCAGCCACACAGGATTTAGCACTGGGCCTCAGAGGGATCCATCCATACAGGCCCATGGGCAGCGAAAGAGAATACTAAGTCTCCCATTCTATGGTCCAGATCCCAACTGAACCCTCAGGATGCGGATGGACAAACAGCAGGCGGGACAAAGCACGCAACCCCACCACCTTGCCCCAAAGGACTCCACAAAATTACCTTCCATGGACAGCATGGATGGAAGCTTTATTATTTTTACATACATGATTATGATATAAGACGTCGGATATAGTTTTTATACTCACATATAATACAACGGACGGGATGTTAACAATATAATAGGAGTTTTATACCCGACAAGTTCAAATATAAATAAGTTGAGGCCACCTTTACTGAGACTGCTGTCTTCCTTTATGCAAGAAAACGTGGGTGGAATCTCTTGGGACTCGGGACAGTTCTTAGGGCTCTGCGGCAAGATTGTGCAGGTCAGAAGATGAGTCCCTAGAAACTCTGACAGACTTGATATAATGGCGGAAAGAAACCTAGCCGGCTTTTGGATCCTTTGCAGCACTGGGGTGAGCTGGAAGCCACGTTGTGTTTGCAGAGAGGAGGAGGTGTGGTCTGGGGGGGAGGTCACACCTGGTTGATTTTGATAACTCATGCTCTAGCTTTCGGCAAACTTGGGGTTCATGACCGTTGTTGTAGCACTCTTGAAGAGGGGGTTGTCCTAGAGAGGAACCAGACATGCTCTTGTCAGTGCAGGGAGGGTGTCAGGACTCCAAGATGCCAACAGAGCAGTAGAAGTCTCTCTGAAGAGCCAACCAGGACAGAAAGCCTCCCCAGGGCCTGAGCCTCAGGGCTAAGCCTGCACACCACAGCACACTCTGGGAGACCAGAGGCGTGTGCCATCTCTCCAAGATGGCCCCAGTCCTGCTGTGAGGCGTAACAGAGCTAGGAAAGGCACTCTATGTGGGTCTCCCAAGCACCGCTGGGATAGAGTGTGCCCATTGCTGCCTGTGAGAGGTCAAAGAAAAGAGGAAGCACCCATGCACCACAGGGGTTCCCAAAGCAAGGCCACTCACATTGTTCCACTGGGACTTGAGTTTCTCCTTCTCAAAGCGCCTGTACTCCCTGAGGTCAGTCAGGTGGGTCAGGGCCTTCCAGATGACCAGGAGGAGGACACCAATCAGTACGACACCTACCACGGTGCCCCCTACGATGGCAGCCACGTTGGGGCCCTTCACACACTCTAGGGAAGAAGAACACAACCAAAAATGTCAGCCCTGCCCTACAGTAGCCAGTGTACCATATTATTCCTGCCACAGGGGGAATCACCCTTTGCCACATCTCACAAGAAGATGAGAGAGTCTGGCCACACCCCTAAATAAGATCAGACCCTGTGCTTCCAAATGAAACATACAGGCTGTCTGGTCAGGTCATGGCCAACCTAAGGAAAGCTTGGTTGAAATGACAGCATCTGGGGCTGGAGAGATGGCTCGGTGGTTATGAGCACTGACTGCTCTTCCAGAGGTCCTGAGTTCAAATCCCAGCAACACATGGTGGCTCACAACCATCTGTCATGAGATCCGATGCCCTCTTCTGGTGTGTCAGACAGCTACAGTGCACTTAGATATTTTAATAAATAAATCTTTAGGCCAGAGTAAGCAGGGCCGGAGGGAGCAACCTTCATTCCCAACAACCACACGATGGCTCACAACCATCAGTACAGCCACAGTGTGCCCATATACATTAAGTAAGTAAATAAATAAATAAACAAACAACTAAATAAGAAATGACAGCATCTCTGGTCACCACCTACTGGTGTTCCCTAATTAGGGCTGTGCCTGAGGCACCCCTGACTATCTCTATTTCATTGTGCAGTATGAGAATTGGCAGTTATGCCTGAGCTGGCACATCCGGGCAAAGGGATTCCCATGGTAACCGATGCCAGGAACCAGAGGCCTGTGGTCAGGCACACTTTGTGATGAGCAGGTCACTGTCCCAAGGTCCAGGCCTGAGCTGGCCTCTCCTGGGTGTGGGTCCTGGAATGCAGTAGGCTACATAGCAGACCCTGCCAGTGGGACAGGGCTACTAACAGTCAGTGTGGACCTCTCCCTAATGGGTGGGTCTCCAACAACATTGTCATAGATCTCTCATATTGTGGCCTTTTTAGGGAGGCCCGTTTGCCTTCACAGAGGCTAAATAATTTGGCCAAGGTGGCATGAAACCAAACATAATCTCCAACATGGCTACAGCCAGTATTCTCAAACGCCAAGGGCAGAGTCTTCATCCTATCTGCCTTTTAGGGGTTCCTTGAAGACAGGCTCAGGGTCTGCAGGTCTGGGTCCTGTAGGAGCCTGGTATGCTGTTGACATGAGCTTCTGTGGTCACCTGAGTGACCTCCTCAGCAGCTCCCCTCAGCTCTCTGAGTCTGAATGCAGTGGGTAGCTGACATCCCAAGGCTGCTTGACTAAGTCTACAAGGCATTCTGATTTGCCTTTTGCCCAAATCCATCACACCCACCCTCTTTGGTCATTGCTATTCAATATACTTCCAAACTGTTCAGCATCTGACTTCTTACTTCGTCTATTGGGGACCCCAGGATCTGTCACCTGTTTCTGTCAGTGCCACTTCTCTGGGCTCCATTCAAAGGGAGACTCTGTACCACCCTCCAGACCACACTGCCTGCTTATCTCCTCTCTGTTAAGTCCTAGACCAAACAACAATTTTACCTGTGTCTACAGCAGAAGGGGACTGGTTCCACAGAGGGCAGAGCTCAAATATAGGAGATGACAAAGCCTGCCTCCATACTGCAATGGCATCCTACTTGTGGTGGCTTGAAATGGGAATGGACCCTATAGACCCATGTATTTGAGTGTTTGGCCCACGGGGAAGTGGCACTATTAGGAGGTATGGCCTCGCTGGAGTGGGTGTGGCCTTGTTTGAGTGTGTGTGTGTCTTTTTTTTTTTGGGGGGGGGATTTTTCGAGACAGGGTTTCTCTGTGTAGCCCTAGCTGTCCTGGAACTCACTCTGTAGACCAGGCTGGCCTCGAACTCAGAAATCCGCCTGCCTCTGCCTCCCGAGTGCTGGGATTAAAGGCGTGCACCACCACGCCCGGTGTGTGTGTGTGTGTGTGTGTGTGTGTGTCTTTGTTGGAAGAAGGATGTCACTGTAGTGGCAGGCTTGGTAATCTCTTATACTTGAGCTCTGCCCACTGTGGAACTGGTCTCCTGCTGTCTGCAGATGTAGAATTCTTGGCACCCTGTCTGTCTGCACACTGCCACACTTCCTGCCGTGCTGATAATGGACTACGTTTCTGAAACAGTAAGCCAGCCCCAATGAAGTGTTTGCCTTGGTAGCCTTAGGCATTGTGTCTCTTCACAGCAAACTAAGACAATACCCAGTATGTATTGGAGCTACCACCAGGAGACCCCATCTAATGTTCACCTCCTCATACAAGGCCAGGTGGCAGAGTCTGTGGATGGCTGCCAGCTGCCCTGCCCAAGTGTCCCAGATGGTTCCACCTCCCCCTTTGCCCCACTGAAGAGAGATGTTTTCCCCTGCAGCCCCCTCACTGTCTGCAAAGGCCTCGTGGTCAGAGTTCTTGTTACTGTGCTCCACCGAGACCAGATCATGAGACCACACCCCCAGGTACCACCCAGCCTCACCTCGACTCTCTTCCACATGGATGTCGTAAATGTTCCTTCCGTCCTGCTGCTGCAAAGTGTAAGTTATCCAGCAGCCTTCTGAGTCCCTCTCCTTGCAGGGCTTTTTCTTCAAAGGCATAGTCTGCAGTGTCATACCAGCACACTGAACACTACAGTTCTTCTCAAAAGGGCCCTTATCAAACTTCAGGCACTCGGCACAAGAGCTGCAGAGGAGGAGGAGTTGGAGGAGGAGTCAGGTGGAGTGGGTGTTGAGAACATGTAAGGGCATGAGGTGTGAATTTGTGCACTTCAGTTGTTTCGAGGGCACATCAGCGACATCAGGGCACACAGGTACGTGGAGGTTCTTGGTTGTAGAAAGGTGCGCTAGCGTGTCAAAGTGTGTGTGCCAGGATGTGCCAGGTGTATGTGGGTACACTGACTGGTATTTGAGGGTGCATGGATGGACCAGACTGCAGAGCTATGCAAGGTCATGTGTATGATTCAGGAAAAAAACATGGTTGTGTCTGGTGTATGGTCTCAAGAGGGTGTGGTCATTTGCAAACTAGGCAGTCCTAGGTGGAGGGCCTGGGAGCTTTCAGTCTCAGGGTAACCAAGTGAGGGACGAGAGAGACTCACAGAATTGTGGTCCTAACAGGGTATGGAAGGCAGAGCCAGTGTTAATAGAAACTTCATTCAAGGGCTGAAGGGGCATAGGCCTAGCATCCTCCCTGTGAAGTCAGGGCTCCTGCAGGCATGCAAGAAGGTAGGTGGTGGTAGGGACACTGGACCTGCTGAATCCTGCTAAGAACTCTGGAGCAAGTGGTGTCCCCAAGGGCTCCCAGGTAATCCAGCAGCGAGTGCAATGTGGGCAGTGGGAACACTCACGTGTGGTTGTCCCTGCAGTGCGAGGAGCAGCCAGGACAGTCCTCACACAGCGGTGGCTGGTATCCTTCGTCACATATGCACCTGTTACACTGGCAGCGGCCACGGCCGCTGCACTCTACCAGCCGTGCATTCAGACAGCCTATGGTGGACCTCGAACATTGGCAGGCCGAGCCCTCATAACCGTCCTTGCAATTACATTTGCCACAGGAGCAGGAACCCCTATCTGGAAAACAACGGAGGCTACCATGACTCACTTCCCTGCAGGCTGCTAGGAACAGGTACTCATCCTCCCTCCGCCATGCTCTCCAGGCCACCGTGCTCCCCAGACCAATCAAGGAGGACTTGTACTTAAGCCTCCTCTACCTCTTCACATGACCCCAGAGCACCATGGAAGGATAGCCTAGCAAAACCACAGAGACCAGGCATAGCTTCCTGACCTGCATCTTCAGCAACATGGCCACCATCCAGCCAGATGGGACCTCTTTATTGTATCTGAAAAGCTCTTGGATCAGGACATGACTATTCCCCTCCACAGCCTTCCCAGGACAATGCTGACTGACACAGACACAGATATAGGCCTTGTCTGTCTGCCCCCCCCCCGTCCCCCCCCACCCCCGCAATGTCCCACTTAATATCTCCTGGTACAAATGGACAAGAAAGCCCCGAACACTAACCTGAGCCACCGCAGACTTGGCTGTCATATCTCTCACAGTTGACATTGTCACACTCGCAGTATTGCCCATAGATCTTTTTGTTGGGGACGTCACTGGTGTGGCACACACACTGCCCACAGATGCAGTCCCCAAGCCCTGAGCACACGATGGAACTATTGTCCTTCCGACAGTTTCTCTCCAGCTCCTGGCTGCTCCGACCCTGAGTCTGGCACTCACAGTTTTTCCCAATGTAGCCAGACTCACACCTGGTGTCATGTGGGAGGGGTTGCACTTAGGTATGCCCTTGGGAAGGGGATACCTGTCCTTCCCGGCCCAGCAGTCACTCAAACACCTGTAAAGTATGCCATAGCACACCTGCTCTCCAAAGGTCTCCTGAGCATATGCCGTGTACTAGGCAAAGATGTCTCTGGGGTCACACAGTGACTGTTCTATGAGCATGGTACCTCTGGCAGGCTCACCTGGGAGCTGCCTGAGACTTGTGTTAGTGGATTGTCCCAAGAAGTCAGTATCTGTCCATCCCCACCCTGACCTAGACTTGGAAGGAGGTCTGGTGGCGATCCGAGATCACTGCCTAATCACTGAACTAGGTAGACAGAAAATATGGACACTATACATAGCTTAATAAGAGAAGAATGACACTAGCTAACCCCAACACATCTTGCCATGTTCTGTAGGAGGAAGCCACAGAATTCACTGACCAATGGCCTAATCCTCCAGGCAAGTTAGCTCAGCTTTGTAGAGAGGCCACCTAGGGCTGTACACTTAGGATCAGGGCAAAGTGCTACCAGCCGGGGGTGGGGGTGGGGCAGCCGCAGAAACCACCACTGTTAGAGTTTCTGGGAGGAGGTATACAACCAGTGCAGGTCTGAGGTGTGGGATAGAGCATCTCTCTCTCTTTTTTTTTAAATAGACTTATTTATTAATAATAATTATATCTAGGTATATTGTAGCTGTCTTCAGACAGACCAGAAGAAGGTGTCAGATCTCATTATAGATGGTTATGAGCACCATGAGGTTGCTAGGATTTGAACTCAGGACCTTTCGGAAGAGCAGTCAGGGCTCTTAACGGCCGAGCCATCTCTTGAGCCCAGGATAGAGCATCTCAAAGATCAGAAACTGGGACAGCATTTAGAAGGAGATGGCTGGTATCCAGACCAGCAACTACAGCCTCTATGCTAGGCACACTGCATCCTTCCTCCTCCTCCTCCTCCTCTTCTTCGTCTTCCTCCTCCTCCTCCGCCTCCTCCTCCTCTCCCTTCTCCTTCTACTCCTCAAGGTAGAGCATCCTGAACTGGGTATATACATGCCCACAGGATGGCTTTAGGGCCCAGGCTGCCAGGAGTGGTCAGCTATCCCAAAGGAGCTCTAGCCACATGCTGCAAATCTGATTGGTCAGAGACTCTGAGGTCAGAGAGCTAAGATACTAGAGCTCCTGTAGAGCATCTACTTCCTGAGTGAGCTGGCCATACCTACTTTACTTGAAGACATGTGGCTCACGAGCAGGCATGCCATGCTATGGGCTGGCCTCATCTGCAGACACCTCTTCCACGAACTGATGCCCCACAGGCCACACGTACCCTCCTCACCTGCAGATGCCACACTCTGTGACTCCCTTGCCTCCACAGAGACCCTGCTCCCGACTCTGGTCCCGGCACTGACACTCACACTGGGGACGGACTTGCACGGTCACTGTATCTGTGAAACCCAGTGCCCGGATGACAAAGGACTGCTCCTGGATACACTCGGAAGCCGTGACCTTTACCTGGAAGGTGACCTATAGGGGAATGGTGGCCTTCAGTTTGCAACTGTGGGTGACCAGGCCTTGATTTTTGTCCTTTGCCCAGCCTCTCAGATACATGTCCAGCGGTACACGTCCAGCAGGTGCCCCTAGAGGGTGCTGTCATCCCATGCCCATCTTTCTACCCAGGGCCATTGTAGATAAAAATGTGCAGGTATTCATTATGTTGATAGGTGTGAAGTTGCAGCTGAGACCAAGTCTGGTACTCTCCCCTGATGTTCTATCTGGCCTCCTCACAGGTGTTTAAAGGGAGAAGAGGCTGGGCCCTGGTTACTAATGGTTTCCTCCCTTGCTTATTCCTGTGGTCCTCCTTTTCTCCCTAGCTGTCCTTGGGAGTGGGTCACCAAGATGGCCACAGGATCCTCCAACACCCTGGTATAGAAACTGCAGGTGCATAGGCAGGCCAGGCTCACCGGGTTGTTGATCTGCACGCCATCACAGTCCCCTCGGGATTTGCCTATACTCGATGCTCCATTACTGCAGAAGGAGTCATAGGTGACTTTCAGGGTGTCCGGGAGGGTGCTGTGGTCCAGGAAGACTCTAGAGGAGAGTTTCTATGGGAAGAGAGCAGCTATGCTCAGGAGAGGCAGGTGTGGCTGTCCCTGCTATCTCACTTGTCAAGTCCCTCCTGCACGCCAGCAGATGACACAGACACCTAATGGGAGCTCAGTGGTTGCATCAGCATGGGACAGCTGGCTGATGTCATGGGGTTGCTGTGAGACAGGCAGGTGACTGGCACAGACACGGGTCATGGACCCTGTGAGGACTATCCCTTCACTGTTGAACCGCAGGGTTAGCAGCAGAGGAACCATAGGCTGTTGAAGTGATGTGAGAGCTGAGGCATAGCTAGAGAGAGAAAGAGCACAGGCAGCATCCATCAGATAGGCAAAGGTGGCATCACCTATGTCATCCCTGTAAAGATAGAGCTATGTGTGACTGGGCAGTGGCCAGGTACAGGAATCTGCTTTCGGGCACCCAGGGCTCATAGGGCCAGAGAAGAAAACAGGATTCCCCACCCTGGCCCCGGGTTTGTTTTCTCATCAGCAACAGTCATATTGAGAGGCTTCCCATACAATATGTGCTGCTAGCCTTCAAGATACTCAGCAACAGGATGCGGGCCAGACCTTTGGGGACACCTGTCACTGAGAGGAGATTTCTGTTATTTCTTGGGATGTTGTCTGTTGGGTGCACACCGGTATTCACCAGGACACTGGGCCTCTGCGGCAAGCAAACCTGTGCGCGCATTTGGACAGATTGCCCATCCCCGAGGAGAAGAAGGGTGCAAGAGGGGCCAAGGAGAGCTCATCCAGAATAACGTTAGGGACTGGCATACAAGAGGCACAAAGGGAGACTTCACAAGGTCCAAGGCCACTGTGCTGATTTCTGGGTTCTCCCCATTCTGAGAGTTATCATTCTGCCTTCTCCAGCCCTCTACTTCCCTGCTATTCCATGGCGGCTGCATGGAAGAGTCAGGAAGAAGGGCCTGCCATTGGTATTTCAGGAAATTCCCAAGTAGGGTCTGAGACAGGGCAGCCATGAAAGGACATAAGCTGTAGGAAGTGGCCAATATATTTCTCCTTACCCTCCCTTCTTCCTCCCTGCCTTGCCTGTCCAGAAGCTATGAAGATCTCAGCAGGAGCCCCCAAAGACAATGTGTCCTCCTCATCCCCACCCCCTGCATCCACTTATCCGCTGGCCCACTGGATGCTTGCCAGCCCACCCCACCCAGCTTTGCTGGAGACTCACTGAGTAGGCATTCTTGATGAGCTGCACCACGTTGCTGGAGTCGTCAGACAGTTCCCCCACTGCTGACTTGGGGATAATCTCTGTGAGTTTCTGTGGAGGAGAAGATCAAGCTAGTGCAGGCCCCTCTACAGCCATGAGGCTCGAGATGGCTGCCCTTTCTCATGAGCTAGCTCATAGGACATTCAATGAGTCAGTGGTAATACCGCTGCATGCAGGCAACAGATTCTTGGAGCAAAACCCAGGCAGCCAGGCCTGGTGGAGCAGCCTCTCACCCTAGCTGGCAAAAATCAAGCTCTTAGGTGCTGGGCCTGGAAAGCAGCAGGCCCTGAAAAGCTGGGTCTAGAGCCCCAGGCCTCTCTTCACAAGTTCGGGGCTGGACTGGGTTACCCCACCAGACTGTCTTAGAAAAAAACTGAGTAGAGGGCTAAGGGTTTGGGCCGGTGAGAGAGAGCATAGATTCTGTCCCCTTGTTCTGATTAAGAAAGGGAGAGGGCTGGACGGTGGGGGTGAATGCCTTCAATCCAAGCACTTGGGAGAGAAAAGCAGGTGGATATCTTATGAGTTTGAGGCCAGCCTGGTCAAGAGAGAGAGAGAGAGAGAGAGAGAGAGAGAGAGAGAGAGAGAGAGAGAGAGAGATTGAGAGAGAGTTACAAGGTTTCACAGAGAAACCCTGTCATTACAAGGTTTCACAGAGAAACCCTGTCTCAGAAGGAAGCCCAGCTCCAAAGCCCTGAATGGAGGTCACACTTCTGGGCCTGTACGTCTCCAGCGGACATTTCAATCTAATGGCATCTCTGAGTTAGGAACACATGATAGCATACCCCATCAGCACGATACACAAATAACAGTAAAATGTGGTAAAATCGCAGGAAGTGGTTGAGTTTTGACCATATCAATGAGTTTCAGATTTCTTTTTTTTAAATAATTTATTTATTATTATACATAAGTACACTGTAGCTGTTTTTTCAGAGGCACCAGAAGAGAATGTCAGATCTTATTACAGATGGTTGTGAGCCACCATGTGGTTGCTGGGATTTGAACTCAGGACCTTCAGAAGAATAGTCAGTGCTCTTACCCGCTGAGCCATCTCTCCAGCCCAAGTTTCAGATTTCTAACTTAACAATGGCGGTTATATAACCCTGGGACAAGCAGCTATTGCAGGATAGGGCCGCTCCTCAGAGAAGGTGGGCCAGACAGGGCCCCTGAATGACAGACATCCTGCTGTCTGTCATTTCCTCACACATTTCCTAGTGTTCTTCATGGACATGCCCCATTTCACGGACAGGGAATGATCATCCCTCTCCCGCACACCTCCACATAACTGATGACCAGGCCACTCAGGCCTCTCAGGCCACTCAGGCCCAGCACCCCTCCTGAGTCTCCGGAATAACCCTTTGGTGAGTCCGTCAAAGCTTAGCTAGCAACCACCCCTGGGTTCTACCAATGCTCTTCATTGGCCCTGGCAAAGGACCAGTCTTGGCTCCCGGCTCTTCTATTCACAGTTTGTGCATTCCGGGGAAGATCTGGTGAGTACAGCCTCCATGTGCTCTCTGGGTTCTCAGGCATCTCCCAAGGGACAGAGGATCAGGAAAGCCTGTGACCCCTGCTGCGGTCAGTCTTGATTGTCAACTTGATTAAATCTGGAGCCAGCTAAGACATATCTCTGGGCAAGTCCAGTTTTGTTTACTGGACAACTACTGAGCTCTCGGCCTTTTGAAAAAACAGCCAGCAGCAATGATGGGACTCTCCAGCTGTTACTGGCTGCCAGGCATTCTAATGGATTGACTTGTACAACATAGATGCAATTCTGCTAGTTCAGTTCCGCTAGGGAGCCCTGCCTGATTCAACTCTCAAAGCACAGCCAGTGGTGGGTTTGGGACTACCATCTCCTGTCTGCAGATTTCTTTCTCACGACCATGCTGTCTTCTGAGATACAGTTCATGTCACCAACAGTGAAGAGTTGGGACCTGCTACAATTCTGTGAGGACAGGACAATCTGTAGCCCAATTGCAGACAACATGGTACGTTGGGTGGTGTGTGTGTGTGTGTGTGTGTGTGTGTGTGTGTGTGTGTGTGTGTATGTTCTGACTATGGAATGGTCTCTTGCTTCCACTGATCACCCTGATCACCCTGGCTGTCCTGTGCTGGGCTAAGTCACTGCCTTCCATGGCTGTTCCCATCGCCCACTCAGAGGATCCCCAAGTCTGTCTGTCCCTCCTCCCTAATGTCTCCTCAAGGTACTGCATACTTTCTGGAGCCTGGGAACCCGACAATAAAAGTAAGTGTTAGCATGATGGTTACCTCAGTAATCATGGCTTGCCTCAGATCTGCCACATGGCCTACTTCCCATTTCTCTCTCTCTCTCTCTCTCTCTCTCTCTCTCTCTCTTTGAGACAGGGTTTCTCTGTGTGTAGCCCTGGCTGTCCTGGAACTCACTCTGTAGACCAGGCTTGCCTCGAACCCAGAAATCTGCCTGCCTCTGCCTCCCTCCCAAGTGCTGGGATTAAAGGCATGCGCCACCACCACGCCCAGCCTACTCCCCATTTCTCATTCAGCAATGCACAGCCTACAAAAGTCATCTTCCCAGCGGTCGTGTGTTTTTCACCCCTCTCCCAGTCACCACACTCCCGCTCACATCCAGATCCCGTGCCCTGCGCATTTGGAAGTAACGTGGTTGCCCAGAGCTGTCATATAAGGACGGTCGGCTTGGGTTGCCACTTGCTGCTGTCTGTGAGGACAGAGTGACAGCATTGTCGGCTGTGGAACCATGGTCACTCTCAGATGAGAGGGCAGGTGCTCTCTGACGTCACTGGGTAAGTGAGCTCAGAGTCACCACAGTGGCTTTCCTGGGTGGGCATTGCTGCCTCTCATGGAGGAGAAAGCTGGGCCCCTTCTTTAAATGTGTTGAGAACCCAAATGTTTTAAGTTCAGACTCCATTTTAGAAAACCCAACCTAAGTTTGAACTCAGGAAGACTAACAGGCTGGTACCTAGCATTAGTTTCCTAGTTGACCCCCAACAAAACCTGAGCCTAGCTCCAGTCGCTAGGCTAATCTCCAACAAGACCAGCATCTCCAGGTTACACCCTCAACAAGACCAGTGTCTACAAGTTAATTCCCCTAACAAACCTGCACCCCAGGTTACAAGCCCACCCCTGCCTAACGACCACCAATGCAGAGGGGAGCAGAAATTTATTATAGGACTCCCAACACCAGCCAATTGTGTTAAAGGCCACAGTGGCTTTTCAATTAGATGCTTGCACACTTACCCCTGCTTGCTGCTTACTCTAAAGCCTTGCCCAGATAGACATTTGAGGCTCCAATCTCCACCAAAACCATCCTGCATGTCAGTGGTGAGCTAAGGGGCCCGAGCTAGCTCAAATAGAATAAAGACCTTGCTGTGAGTTGCATTAGATTGGCTTCTCTCTGTTTTTTTTTGGGGGGAGGGGGCATTAACATTTCCCTGGCACTACATTGTCTGGGGTGGCTGAGATCTGTGGTTCTCTGACCCTGAAGAATGAGCCATCAGACTTTACAAACTGATTACAGCTAGTGTGTTCCATGCCTCATGTCACATGACAAATGTACACATCTCATTCTGGCTCAGGGTCTTATGCTGAGCAGTCCCTGAGAGCAGAGAGAATCCCGCATGTCCCCGCTGTCCATTAAGATCAGTCCACAGGCTGGGCTGCATCTGCCCTACACATTCCTTTTTTGTTTTGTTTTGTTTTGCTTTTTTTTTTTGTTTTTTTGTTTTTGTTTTTGTTTTTTGTTTTTTGTTTTTTGTTTTTTGTTTTTTGTTTTTTCGAGACAGGGTTTCTCTGTGTAGCCCTGGCTGTCCTGGAACTCACTCTGTAGACCAGGCTGGCCTCAAACTCAGAAATCCGCCTGCCTCTGCCTCCCAAGTGCTGGGATTACAGGCATGCGCCACCAAGCCTGGCCTGCCCTACACATTCCAAAGGAAGCCCTGGCAGGTGTGTGTGTGTGTGTGTGTGTGTCCCTCGGGCCATGAAGGATCCACTTATTCTTAGATGGTGCTGGAGATCCTGGTCAGCTATGACATTAGCCCTGAAAGGGGAGGGGCCATGGAAGCTCAAACCCCAGCTCTCTCTTAGACTTTGCCCTTGGACTTTCTTTACCCCACTGACTTTACCCCTACACTGTTGCTAGTTGACCGGGAGTCTAGTGGGCTTTGCTTTACTCTTCAGGCCAGTCCAACAAGTCACTAAGCCAGCAAGAAGGCTTGGGAGACTGGCCACACCTGAGACTCTTGTGTGAACTTGTCCTCCGAGGATATGGATCAGCGGCAGAAACACAAGATGAGCCTCGAGTAGCATTTTGAGGGGCCACAGGGAGCTGCCCCAGCTATCAGTTAATACTTTTCTAACTCTGTAGCTGCTTCTTGCTTGGGGACACAGTGGGACCCAATTACTGCCATCGTAAGAGGTAAATGGATGGGGCTGGCCAGATGGCTCAGTGGGTATGAGCACTGACTGCTCTTCCGAAGGTCCTGAGTTCAAATCCCAGCAACCACATGGTGGCTCACAACCACCTGTAATGAGATCTGACGCCCTCTTCTGGTGTGTCTGAAGATAGCTACAGTGTACTTGTTTATAATAGCAAATAAATCTTTGGGCCGGAGTGAGCAGGGTGGATAGGAGTGAGCAGAGGTCTTAAATTCAGTACCCAACAACCACATGAAGGCTCACAACCATATGTACAGCTACAGTGTACTCATATACACAAACTAAATAAATCTTTAGAGATGATGGATGCAAATGGGATTCCTGCTTTATGAATGGAAGGGTCTAGGGTCCCCTGACTACAAATGTGGGATTTCACCTTCCTCTAGGGGCCACCACAGGGGTGAGCTCTATGGATACAGAGCCTTGTGATCACCAAGCTTGACTGCTTTACAAAGAGCAAAGCCAGCTGCTTCCTCCCCAGGAGGATGCACAACTGTTCCAAAGTTGTGCAAATCCAAGATCCTGTTTGATTTTAGTTTTGGCTTCTGTTTGTTGAGGTACTTTGGGGAGACTTGTCCAGAACCAACACATATAGGAAGGCCGTGTCCCCCTGTAGGCAGAACTGAGTTCTCCTGGGGTGGTAGCAACACATGAATTTGGCTCCATCTGAGTGCTGGTTGCTCAAAGGAGCTTCGTTTTGGGGCGAGGTGTAGAGATGGAGAGAGAGAGGGGGGGGGCAGGCAGTATCTGACTGCTTTGTTCAAGAAGAAACCAAAAAAAGAAAGCAAGCAGCTCTGTGAAATTTCAAGACAAGACGTGGACACTGTGTGTGGCCTAACAGCAGCATCAACTTCCCTCACCAGGATCCAGGATGCTCACACACAGAGAACTGTGGCCACTGGGCAGGCCTACCACCCACAGGCCAGCATGAAAAGCAGAACTAAGGCATTATTGGGCAGGGCCCAGTCGGCCTGTCCCCACATTGCACAAGGTTCTGCTGGAATTATTGGGGGGCAGGGCCTGGACGGCTTGTCACTCCCAGCTGAGATGGTCTGTCCCCACATTGCACAAGGCTCCACTTACCTCATACGTTTTCACCATCTTCTTTGTCACCGCAAAGATGGGCTGGATGTTGCTCTCGGAAAGTTTGTGTGCCAGCTGGCCCACAGATGGGTAGTCCTGGAGAGAGGGGACAGCTTGTCAGACAAGCCTTCCAGGACACGTCCAGGCTGACAGAGCATCAGCCCTGGCTCAGGTTGGGCCTCACTTGGTGTTAGATCTACTAGCATGTGACAGGCTTGGCAGGGAACCAGCCAAAGCCTTTGAAATACATGAATAGAATACTGACAATTGTGATGGTTAATCCCAGGTAAAGAAGCTACCATGAGTCACCACTCTAGCTGCTAAGCCAGCCTGGAGCACAAGCAGGACCCTGAGGAACTGGTGTATGGGCACCCAGGAAGGACCTATGCTTCCACTAGTGATAGATTTTGGGCTCTGCCACTCACCTCCATGATGAAGAGTGGAAGGACATGATATTCAACTTTAGAGGGGCTAATGGACATAAGATACCAGGGTCAGGACCCCCAGATTCTATCTGCTACCAACTCCAAATCAGTCCCTGCAGTGTCCAGGCTTAAAAATAAAAATCCTTTATGGTACCTTTGGGAAGCAATGAGCGTGCAGGGATGGCCTGGGGCTCTGACAAGGTCATTACAGGCAGAGCAGGCATTCAAAGAGACCGTGTGGTGGATGGAGAAGGCCGTGTGAGGCCCTCTGCCATGAGGATCAGGGTCAGGACTGCCCTGCGAGCTGATGTGGGTTCTGGGAGTCTCATGTTATCACCAGGGTCTCTGGGACCACCTCTGCGATTTGTTATTCATGTTAGGAGGAGTCTGGGTTCTGTTTGTGTGACCTGGGCAATGTGACCCTGCTCTCAGCCTGTCCCCTTGTCACTCCCGTAACCTTTATGTAACCAGCCTTGGTACTGGGGTGTGCCAAGGCAGGCAGAGCACTCACAAACTCATTGCTCCTCTTGTACATGTTATCTTCCAGGTGACAGCGGCCATCATTGGGGGTCAGGATGGCACCCAGTTTGCCATCACCAGCAAAGTGGAAGCCGTCGTCTGTGGCAAACACCAGCAGCCTCGTGACATTGCGCCAGCCAATTTCTTCCTGGGAAGAAGGTAGCCAGGTGTTAACTGCCTTGGTTTCCCCATGGGGCCCTCAGGAAAGTAGAGTTGTGTGTGTGTGTGTGTGTGTGTGTGTGTGTGTGTGTGTGTGTGAGAGAGAGAGAGAGAGAGAGAGAGACAGACAGACAGACAGACAGACAGACAGACAGACACAGAGAGTCAGAGAGAGACAGAGACAGAAAGAGAGACACAGAGAGATAGAAAGACAGAGAAAGAGACAGACGCACACACAAAGAGACACACACAGAGAGAGTGATAGAGACACAGAGACATAGAGACAGAGATAACAAGACATAAAAACAGATAGAGAGACAGAGAGACAGAGATAGAGAGAGAGACAAAGACATGGAAAAAAACAGATAGACACACACACAGATCAGACAGACAGACAGAGGAAGATAGAGCCCCAATCTAGTGCCAAGGAAGTGCCAAAACCGTCAGCTCCCAACATGCCCTGCAGCAGTATGAGGTAAGAACAGAAACACATCTGAATCTAAAGAGAAATGTCTTTGTAACCCTCTTTAGACCCAGAACTAGATTCCAGCAACACCGTCATGAAAGGAAAAGCCTTGTATGTTAAAATGCAAACACCTCCCAGCCACAAAAGAAAGGACCAAGGGACATCCACAGGAGAGCTGAGGGCCTGGAACCATTGAAGTAGCATACACTTGCTACACCCATGTATTGTACCCTAGTCCAACACACATGTAGAGTGTGTGTGCCCACTGCGTGAACCCAGCAAAGCGAGAGAGCTGAGAGCCAGGCTGGGGTTAGGATTGGCTTGCCGCAGTGACCACCTGATAAACACAATCTGGAGCCTACAGGCAGGATGTGGATGAGGTGACATGGGTCCCTGTTCCCTTGTCCCACAACAGTCCTCATACTCTTGATCTGAGAAGGAAAAGGCTTTAGGAACCAGAAGACCTGCTGCTGGGTAGCCTGGCTCACAGGAGAGCTATGAGGGCTGTCAGTTAGCACTGGCATGGGTGGGTGTTTTCAGGGCTATGTCGACACTCTTCCTTCTCTATGGCTGGGAGTGATGTGGGTCACAGAAGATGCCCTTCTGAGACCCAGGGTGACAGCATGGGACCAGTTGGGGTGAGTGCCTGAACAGACCCACCCACCAGAGCAAGAGGCCCCATGGCACTGGTGAAGGCGCTGAGTTTGAGGAAGTTGGGAAATCTGAACAGGGACAAAGGCCTCACCGGACACGCAGCAACTTGCATTATGGCATCCAGCCCGCCCTCAGGGGCGTCCAGGTTTCCAGAAATCAGTTGCTTGCCGACCTCTGTCTGAAACTGGTTGGAGTTGTCAGTTAGCTTGAGCACGTGCCGAAAGGCAAACGGGGGCTGGCAGGCCTTCTCCTTGTTGGGACATGGGTTCCTCAGCTTCTCAGGATGGGTGTTGACAAAAGGCAGCACCGTCTTGTCCACGAAGGACCCAAAGCCTGAGGGGTACATGGTATGAGGCAAGGGAACAGCAGACAGAAGCAGACACCAGGACTGGGAAGACCTGGAGCCCGAGGGATATACAACAGAGGCTGGAGGGCACAGGGACAAGGCAGCAGGCAGGGCTCCAGGCAGGACAGTGAGCCTTCCAGTGGACTAAGGACCAAGCCTCAGTTTCCCAAACAAGGGAGAAAGCAAGATGATGGTTGTGCGAACATGATAGTGTGTGGTGCAAGCATGTGTGTAGCCATGTACGGCTGAGTATATGTGAGGCCATGTACAAACATGCATGTGCATGTGACAGAGCATGTATATGTATGGGGTCATGGACATATGTGACCATAAGTGTGCGCATGCGAGTACCTGTATATATACATGTGGTCTTGTGCATGTAGGCATTCAGGCACACAGGTATGACAAGGCATTTGCACAGGCATGCAAATGTGCTTGTGTATGGGATCTTGGACATGTGTGAGCATGAATGTACACACGTGAATGTATGAACACACAAGAATATATGGAGGCTGGAGTGATGGCTCAGCGGGTAAGAGCACTGACTGCTCTTCCAGAAATCCTGAGTTCAATTCCCAGCAACCACATGGTAGCTCACAACCATCTGTCATGGGATCCAATGCCCTCTTCTGGGGTGTCTGAAGACAGCTACAGTGTACTCACATAAATGAAATAAAAAATTCTTTAAAAAAAAAGAATATATGAGCTTGCATCCTGTGTTCAAGTGTTCATGTGGGCATCCTTAAACATAGACAATGAGGCAGAGGGATGTTCTGGAGTGAGTAGGAGTACCCTGTTCCCTTGTCCCACATGCTTGGTGGACATGGTGGTGTTGGTCAGTGTTGTAACACTCACCCTGTGACCCATGCCCTGTGACCCTTGCCCTATAGTTTACTCCCATTATTCTGTTAATGCGTGGTTGCTGTGTTAAGGTAGATATACTTTTTAGTAAATTTGTAGGCCTCTTGCCTTTTAAACATCAAAATATAAACTAGAGAGAGAGAGGTTGGAGGAGCCCTCAGGTCTTAGCAGCCCGTGACCAAGGGCAGCCCCTGGTAAGGATTCAGGATTAACTCTGGCCCCATGAACATTGCCTATGCAGCTCCCAGCTTCTGCCTCTGCAGATCCACCGTGCATGGAGGTGTGTGGCAGCAGGGAGTTCCCAAGGTGAAAGGAGTATGTGCACTGCAGGTCTCACCGATGCGGCCAGACTCGGTGATCTCGTTGAGGGCCTGCAGCAAGTCCCCGCCCAGCTTCTTGACGTTGTTGAGGTCATCAAGCATGGAGTAGGAGAGATCCATGAGGTAGTACAGATCAATGGGGTAGCCCTTGGCCCGCCGGAAAGTCACATTGAATGCAGCAGCCTGCCCTGTGTGTCAGAGGAAAGCAAGTCTCAGAGCTCACCCAGTCTCCAGATTCCTATTGCCTCCTCCATTTCCTATGACCTGGAAGGGATTGTGACCAGAACACAGGACAGGCAGGTTTGAACTCAGATAAGTAGGCTCACCCCAGGTACAAGAACGCCTGGATGGTGAAGAGTTTCTCTATGGTGCAGATTCATGAGTTGAAAGCCTAAACACCCAGATTACGGTGCTAGAAATAGCAAGGTGCCCCATATTGGGCGCCATCTGTTGTGGGGAAATATTTAAAAAAATGAACCTGTCAACTCTCTGCAGTTAGCCTCCACCCCACCCCACCCCCAACTCCCCACAGCATCTGGTTTGCTTGTCCAGAGAGCCACTTTGCAGTTGCATCTCATAACACCCAGTACTCTGGTAAAATCAGACTTTTTTTTTTTTTTTGAGACAGGATTTCTCTGTATATAGCCCTGGCTGCCCTGGAACTCACTCTGTAGACCAGGCTGGCCTCGAACTCAGAGATCCACCTGCCTCTGCCTCCCAAGTGCTGGGATTAAAGGCATGTGCCACCACTGCCAGGCAAAATCAGACTCTTTTTTTTTTTTTTAGATTTATTTTATTTATTATATGTGAGTACACTGTAGCTGTCTTCAGACACTCCAGAAGAGGGAGCCAGTTCTCATTACGGATGGTTGTGAGCCACCATGTGGTTGCTGGGATTTGAACGTATCACCTTCAGAAGAGCAGTCGGGTGCTCTTACCTGCTGAGCCATCTCACCAGCCCCCACAGACTCTTAATCTTAAAGTTAACCAATTAGATTTATGTATCAATAAAATCACAATTTCTAAGATGCCAATAAATAATTTCAGAGCCAGTTGATAATAATAAAGCTTTAACCCAATATTTCTAACCTTATGAAATCATAGCAACTTGTGGCTGGTAATTGCCATGTGGGTTCATGTCCATGTCCATGCATCTTCTCCCTATCCTCTGGGATGCTAGCCCCCTCCCCATTCCAACCAGGTCTCAAACCTACCTGGTCGCAAGTAAAGTGTCACTTTTTGTGGAGATAGCTGCTTCTGTTGCCCCCGTTGGTTGAACTCGGGATCAGCAATGCTCCTGGGGTCCATGATATCATCGGCTGGACAACCCTTCAGCAGTAGCTGTGCCCGTGTGTCACAGCGCAAGGAGTCAGGTTCCCCTGGTCCAGTGAAGTTCTAGAGGAGGGGTCTGAGGTCAGGCAGAGGGCATAGGCTGGAATAGTGGTGGGATCCAGCCCTGTTTCCTTCTTACCTGCCCTTGAAACTTCAGTTAGACATCTCTGTAGAATGCAGTAGTCATCTATGGAAGACTAGACTCCCAAAGAGTCTAGGTCTCCCTGAGAGCTGTGTTACCAGAAGCATAAACTATATAGAACGTTCTCTATCATTTGGGCACTGACTCCATCAGCAAAGACATGCATGGGGTTCTTTACCTCCAGCCAAAAGGCTAATAAGCATCCTTGAGTTTGAGTGTTGACTAGAACTCTTAACTCTTTCTCAATGGAACCTTTGTCCCGGGGAGATGCTGTCTCAGGTGATTGATCTCTTTAGCCTTATGTGACAACCCTTGCTGAGCTACAGGGAAGATCTACGGTCAAGTCTCTCCCGGTTCATAGAGAATCTCTCCAGGAGACTGGAGAGCCCAGGGCACCTCCATCTTGACCACCATGTTCCTTCAAAGGTCCCATGGATCTGACATGGAAGTATTTGGTTGTTCTTGGTCCTGAGCTGGAACCCATTGTATCCAAAGTGGGTCTGGCTCAACTGCAAGGTACTGGAAAGCACCAGGGACTGCCTGCTTGCTCACAGAAAGTTAACCCAGAAGAACAACAACCCAGAAATGCAGTAGACATCACCTCCAGAGTCCCTCTGTTCTGCATTGGCCTTCAGAGCCCAGTGTTAAGTCCTCAAGAAACACAAGCAACCAGAGAGAACAGAGAGAAGAGAAGCTAACTGGTAATACATGCAGAACTAGCCATCTGGCTGTTCATTTCAGATGAGCCAAATGACTCAAGAGGAAGAGAGAAACGCCAGCCCATCCGAGAATGGCTCGTCCAAGGCTTGGACCACAGCCCTCAGTCACAGGATAGAGGTTACAACATCAGGCCTCTCTGCTCTGGAGCTCTGCCTATGGCGGGGGTGTTTGCTGGAGACGGAAGCCAAAAGCCTTGTGGGATGGAGAAGATGAGGAGAGTCGTAGAGAATGCTGGGAGCCCATTTATCATGAAGGCCTAGGTGTTGGCATTTAGTCTAGGCTCTGCTCCACAGTTACCTGGCAATAGCCAGGTGTGCCCGACTCACTATAAAGGGGGCTGCTTACCCCCTCCTCTCTCTCTTGCCTTCTTTCTCGTGTACCTTACCCCCTCTCTCTTCCCATGCTCCATGTGCTCATGACTGACCTCTATTACTATTTTCTCTCTCTCTCTCTTTCTCTCTCTCTCTCTCTCTCTGCCTTTCTCCACCTCTGCTCCCTTAAACCCCCTCCCCATGCCCTGAATAAACTCTATTCTATACTATACCATCGTGTGGCTGGTGCCTCAGGGGGAAGGGATGCCTCAGCTTGGGCCGAAGAGGCACCCCCTTCCCTCACACCTGACTGCACATCCAGCAAACATATTCCCTTCCTCCTTCTCTTTTTATAAAACACAATACTAGGAATGGTCTTTAACTCCAACTCTTGGGCCAGGGGAGGGGAGGGGAGGCCAGAGCACAGCTAGTCAGTCTAGAGTAAGAAATTTTTGAGGACAAAACAAAATGACAAGAAAGCTCATATGAATGGTACCCAGAACACCAGAACAGCTTCGAGGGGTCCAGCGGCCAGATGTGGACAGGTTGAACATCAGATTGGAAAAATAATGGTTATAAACTACTGACCAGAATTAAGATCTCCAGATTTACCAATGGAGGTAGGGGTCCGGATACACACACACACACACACACACACACACACACACACACACACAGTGTTAAGTCCTCAAGAAACACAGCAACCAGAGAGAACAGAGAGAAGAGAAGCAGAGAGAGAGAGAGACAGAGACACACAGAGAGAGCCATTTAATAACCACTACATTGGTAATGGATCCTGCCTGATTCTCCAGCAGACAGGCTGCAAGGGCACAGATGTAGTTTAGTGGAGACAGCCAACTTGATAGCGCCTCACTGATGGGCCTGTCACTCACTATGAGGGGACACAGGAAGTGAGGAGAAATCTGGAAGGTGACACCTCCAGAAACACCACTAGCAGAGGGACATAAGGACCACATGTGTCTCATGCAGTGCACAGAGCATGTCGTCACTGCCTGGTGTCCCAGGTATACACTGGAGTTGAATCAGAGGACACATTGGGATGGAGGCACCAAGGGACATTCTACACTGGTGGCTCCTCGCACCCTAAAATGACTAGGACGGGAAGAGGAAGAAGGCTGGGAAGTTTCTGGAAGTAAGGAGTGTAAAGCGGCCTCCTGGGTGACCTGAGACTACACCAGTGAGGAAAAATGTGAAAATCTGGCACTTTGGTTTGGGCCTGTTGGGTTGATATGTCCAATCTCCTGAGCTTGATAAGAGGATCAAACTCAGCACCTGTGAACACACACACACACACACACACACACACACACACACACACACACACACACACACGATGACTATCAACCTGACAGGATTGGAGATCACCCCTCCTCTGGGCACACTGGTGAGGAATTGCATTGATTAGGTTCACTGAAGGGGGAAGAGCTCCCCCAAGTGGGTGGGTTTAGGTTCTGGACCGAATGGTGTTGAGCAAAGCAGTCCAACGTGAACATTCAGCACTTTGCTTCGTGACTGTGGATAAGAAGTGACCAGCTTAGCCGGGCGTGGTGGCGCACGCCTTTAATGCCAGCACTTGGGAGGCAGAGGCAGGCGGATTTCTGAGTTCGAGGCCAGCCTGGTCTACAGAGTGAGTTCCAGGACAGCCAGAGCTATAAAGAGAAACCCTGTCTCGGGGGGGAAAAAAAAAAAAAAAAACAAAAAAACAAGAAGTGACCAGCTGGGGCTGGTGAGATGGCTCAGCGGGTAAGAGCACCCGACTGCTCTTCTGAAGGTGATGAGTTCAAATCCCAGCAACCACATGGTGGCTTACAACCACCCTTAATGAGATCTGATGCCCTCCTCTGGTGCGTCTGAAGTCAACTATAGTGTACTTATGAATAATAATAAAAATGAATCCTTGGACCAGAGAGAGCAGGGACTGAGCAAGTGGGACCGACTGGAGCGAGCGGGGCCGACCAGAGCGAGCGGGGTGGGGGGGGGCAGACCAGAGTGAGCAGGGATGACCGGAACAAGGAAAAAAACAAAAAGAAGTGACCAACTGCCCACAACACTGCCGCCCTGACTTCCCCCACCATGACAGACTGTAGTGAACCCTGCCTTCCTTAAGTTGCTCTCGTCAGGGTATTTTTATGACAGCAACAGAAAAGTAACTAAGACAGTGCAATTTTTATTAAAACACATTTCTTGGATTTTGTAAGCTAATGCCTCATTCTCAAAGACCTATGGAGAAAGATGCACAGGGGCTGGCTGGCTGTAGCTTCCACCAGAAAGGATTAGGTAACTAAGAAGAAAGAGTAATGTGTGTATTTCCTTGTGTAGTCAGCAGCTTGGGGACCTCGGGAGAAGGCTGTGATAAAGATATAGTCCTGGGGCTGGAGATATAGCTCAGCTGTTAAGAGCACTGACTGCTCTTCCGAAGGTCCTGAGTTCAAATCCCAGCAACCACCTGGTGGCTTACAACCATCCCTATCCGTAATGAGGTCTGACACCCTCCTCCGTGGTATCTGAAGACAGCTACAGTATACTTACATATAATAAATAAAGAAATATTTGGGTCAGAGCAAGCAGGGCCAGGGAGAAAGAAATAAAGTGTCCGAAGACAGTTACGGTGGACTTACATTAAATAAATAAATAAATAAATAAATAAATAAATAAAAATACGTCTTTTAAAAAAAAAGATTTAGTCCCAGGGGCCATCTATATAGGAGGAGGGGCAAGCTGTACCAAGGAACTGTGATGTAAAGATGAACAGTCTCCACCATGCCTGACCGGGGGCCTTTGCCTCCCTCTGCTCTTGAGTCATATCGTGTAACTCAACTGTCCCTTCCTACGTACCTGGGGTCAACTTGGGTTACCATTTATATCCCATTTGGAAGCTTCTTTACTGAACCATTTCTGCTATGTTTGGTTTTTCGAGACAGGGTTTCTCTGTATAGCCCTGGCTGTCCTGGAACTCACTTTGTAGACCAGGCTGGCCTTGAACTCAGAAATCTGCCTGCCTCTGCCTCCCAAGTGCTGGGATTAAAGGCATGCACCACCACCTCCCAGCTTTTCTGCTATGTTCTAAGGAGATCCTCCTAGTGTCCCTGGCTTCAGAGAAGCAAAGGTTCCTACCCAGGCCGGTGGGAAGGGCAGCTTAGACTTGTCAGGTGACCCATGCAGCTCTTACCAGCTTCTGGCACCAGGAACAGCCAGGCCCCGACTGGATACAGTCCCGGCAGTTGCTGACTTTGTACTTGGTGCATTCCTGGGACACAGCTGGGGAGACAAATAGGCTGAATGAGGGCCTCACATCCACCCTGACTGTCTTCATGAATGAATGGGGTGCAAAGGTGGACGGGGCTCTGGGGAGGGTACAGGCTAGTGCCTGTGGCCTTATTGGGGTCTGGGAAGGGCTCTGAGTCACCCCAATGGGATTCAAAGAAAAGCTCTAGAGAAGGTCAGACCCCGCCTCCTGTTACATGGCAACCAAAGCCATCATCCATGCCTGAGACTCTACTCCCAAAGGCTGGTCCTTCCTCAACCACCTGGGGACATATGGCCAAGGAGACATGAGGTGGGCCCACTGTCAAGGAATGTCACGTGTAGGGGCAGCTCCACAGAACTCACCAGATCCCAGGAAGAACAGTCCAGCTAGGGCAAGCAGCAGTGAGTGTGGGCCCAGCATGTCCTGTGGAGAGAAGGACCAGGTGACTCCAGGCTGATCATCTGAGGAGTGAGTTCTCCTTGCTGGCCTGCTGTCACAGGGTATGAGAATCAGCCAGGGCCAGCACAGATGTCACTCAGCTACCTCAGGGAGGGACATGGGGGCCTGAATACTGACTGGCTCAGGTAGTCAAGAACCTGGATAAACAGGCACCCAGCCTCTGTGGGGATTCCATAGGCATGAGCACACACACATACAGGGGGCGGGGAAGGTATACAGAGATAGATAGATAGATAGATAGATAGATAGATAGATAGATAGATAGATATGCATGGCACACAGGCAGGCCCATCTCCATCTCACAAATGCATCGGCCCACACTGCCCTGGGTTATAGCACCTGTACATTCAAAGACCACAGTAAGCTTAGACCCCAGACCTGGTTGACCCAGACAGCAGAACTGGGCCCAGGCAGAGCCATGAACTTGGAGTTCTTGTGGGGGCTGGACTGAGCTGGCTCACAGAGACTGCAAGTCTCTGGTTGTCTCAGGTACTCTTTGAAGCACCACTTTTATTCTTGCTCTGGAAGAGCTACAGCTGGGGACATTAGAGTTCCTGTCCCAGACAGGGGACAATAGGTTTCCTGGAGTTCACTCAAAGCCTGGACTACCCTACTGCTGTCCACCTGCGGCTGTGTTTCCATAGCTGCACCCTGTCTTGCTTACAATCGATGGCATTACCAGCCTTGAAATAATGGGAAGTTGGGGGTAGGGGCTAGCTGGGTCTGGGCGTGCTGAGAGGCCTGGGTTGTGACATTCTTCCTTACAGCTGGACACTGGTAAGTACAGATTCTCCCAGATCCTTGTTGCCACTGTCCTTTCCCGGAAGTAGCCAGAGTGGCCAGGACTCAGCCCACAGAGGCCTAGAATATTCTGGGTGGGGTGGCCCCTGGGTCTGACTTCCTAAGACATCAGAAACTGTGGCAGGCAGGCAGGCAGGCAGGCAGAAAGAGATGCCAGCACCAGGGGCCATGCTGATAGAAACAAAATCAACATACTTCCTCAAGGCATGAGCAGCTCCTCTGCAGGGCAGGGCTGAGCTACCACATAGGCTGAGTGGAGATGGAGACTGGGTTGTCAAGCCTCTGCTTTCAGGATGACTGTTAGTGCTATGTTGTGGCTTCAGAGTACTGGTGGCCTTGACACCATATTTGCTTCCTGAAGCCCAACGTCCACGCTGAGGCTCTGTGGTAGGTATGACACCATTCTAGGGCCCCCCCAACCTGTGGGTATGGGCCCCATGTCACCTCATTTCTGATCCTTCTAAAAGTGGCCTGTGACCTCAGAAAGATAACCTCTAGAGCCCAGAGATTTTGTTTATTTTATTTTATACATTAGTTTTTCCGAGACAAAATTTCCCTGTATAGCTCTCACTGTCGTGGAACTTGATCTGTAGGCCAGACTGGCCTCAAATTTACAGAGCTCTGCTTGCCTCTGCCTCTGGAGTTCTGGGATTAAAGGCATATGCACCATGCCCATTAAGGGCCCAGAGGTTTTAAATGGAGCCTACTCCTCCTCCCCACTTAAGGGGAAACAGGACACCCTCCCCAGCTTTCTGAATTAACAGACTATATAGCAAGGCAGGGTGGAGCCTTTGGGCCATTGGAGCCCATCCTAGCTCTGACTGTCTCCATGTCTCCCTGTCCCAGGGCACCCAGCTCAAACTGAAGCTGCTGTATTTGGTCCCACTTCTGTATCCTCACCCCAGATCTCTTTGCTACACTGGTAGGGGGTGACACATGTGTGTCCACCAACTTGCTTGGCTGACCTGGGGACCTGGCCCAGGTCCCTGAGATGTGCATGCTGGCGTTGCAAATCTAGTCAGGAACAGCCCCCTTTCTGAGCCTGCCGTGGGGGGAGAGAGGAGAAACCCCTTCCTGGTCACAGGCACAGTGCTTCTGGGAAAGACCCCCCCACCCTCAAACAGCCATGAAAGTCAGTATTCAAACTCAGTTCTCCAAATGGGGAAACGTAAGCTCCAAGTAGCATCAGGATATAGGGCTGGGTATCATATTATACCTATGTGCATGAGCATGCAAACGCACACACACACACACACACACACACACACACACACACAGGAGTTCAACTTGGTTACAAGACCAACCCACAGACCACACTTCCCTGACCTTGAAACATAGGAAATGGGTGTGGTGGGGGCCAGGGTAGCCACCTCCTGCTCTTTGTCCAGGGTGTAGAGAGTAGGCCTAGCTTTACCTGGGCCCACTATGTCCCACAAAGGACTCCAGACAATGACAGTGGCCTGAGCTTGGATGGTGGATGGATGAAGGTCAAGGTCCAGGAGCTAAAAAGAATCTGGGCCTGAGTTCCTTGGCAGCCAGCTCCCATCTCTGTGGGAATCAGCATAGGGAAAGGTCTGCCTGGCCAGTTCTGGGGCCTTAAGTGAAACCAGCATCATAGAACCCTAAGAGAGCAAAGCTGGTCTAGTTCTTTCTGCCTCTGTTTCCTTTGTGTAACTGTAGCAGATGGTGGGTGTTGAGGGTTAGAACCATCCACGGCTTTCCCTGAAGCCCTGATGTATGGAGAAAAAAAATAGTCTCTTGTCTAGAGCCTGGAATATGCTTATCAAGGTTGGCCATGGTCTGGGGGCCTTGGGGAGCTCTGGCTTTATCCCAAGAAGTCAACTCTTGTCACTCTAAAGCTATGGGTATCAGTAGCAAGGCCTGTTGTGTGCTCAGTCTCTGATGTCCTTGAGATATCATCCTACCTTGCCCTGGTACAACATTGCTTGATTAGCTTCTCACGGCTTAGGCCCATTATACGATAGGTTTGTTGTTGTTCTTGTTTTAAGACACTGTCCTACTTCTCCCTTAAAAACTGTCTATAAGGGCTGGAGAGATGGCTCAGCAGTTGAAAGCACTGACTGTTCTTCCGAAGGTCCTGAGTTCAAATCCCAGCAACCAAATGATGGCTCACAACCATCCATAATGAGATCTGACACTCTTTTTCTGGTATGTCTGAAGACAGCTACAGTGTACTTCCATACAGTAATAAAGTAAATTTTGGGGCCAGAGCAAGCAGGGCTGGAGCCAGCAGAGGTCCTGAGTTCAATTCCCAGCAATCACATGATGGCTCACAACCATCTGTACAGCTACAGTGTATGCATATACATTAAATAAATAAATAAATAAATAAATAAATAAATAAATAAATAACTCTTTAAAATAAACTGTATATAAGATGTTCTTCTTATTCTTCTTTTTGTAGACCAGGCTGGCCTAGAACTTAGAGATCTGCCTGCCTCTGCCTCCCGAGTGAGTGCTGGGATCAAAGGTGTGCACCACCATCGCCCAGCTGGCTGTACTTCTTTTTTTTTTTTCCCCCTTGTTCCAGTCAACCTGCATGCTCTGCTCGACCCCGCTCGCTCTGCTCGACCCCGCTCGCTCTGGCCAGCTCGGCTTGCTCCGGCTGCCCCCGTACAGCCCCGCTCGCTCCGGCTGGCCGGCCCCGTTTGCTCCAGTCGGCCCCACTCGCTCCTGCCGTCCCTGTTCCTGTTCGGCTCTGCTCGCTCGGGACAGCCCCGCTCGCTCCAGTTGGTCTCTCCAGTCCAAGGATTCGTTTTTTATTATTATTCTTCATCGGTACACTGTAGCTGACTTCAGACGCACCAGAGGAGGGCGTCAGATCTCATTACGAGTGATTGTAAGCCACCATGTGGTTGCTGGGATTTGAACTCATCACCTTCAGAAGAGCAGTCGGGTGCTCTTACCCGCTGAGCCATCTCACCAGCCCCTGGCTGTACTTCTTAATAAACTTGCTTGGCATCAATAATCAGCTTGTGCATGACCTCTTGACCTCAGATTTCCTATCTTCTTTATCTTCTCATCTGTGAACCCTCCCTCTTAGGACCCTATCACTGAAGAACGATGACCTGATGGCCTAGGGCATGTGGGACCTGCGCTCCGAAGGACAGGTTTGAATTTCCGTATGTGATACTTTTACTACTGCCCCCTCCACTTAACCTGACAGCCAGCAAATGGCTCTCTGGTGAAAGTAGCTCCCGGCTCCCTGGAACTCAGTGTACCACCAGAACAGGCACGAGGTCAAAGGTAAGTAAAAATGCCTAGTGGTGGATGATGTCCTCCTGGCTACCTCGCAGCTCTGCTGTGTCTCCTCTAGCTCTTGGACATCACTGGGGCTTTTTGGATCTTCAGGCAGGTACCCTCACCAAGTCATGGGGTGCAACTTTATACAGAGGCTTCGTGAGAAATCCTGGCCCCATAGCTCTTAGAACTATGCCCCAGAGATACTCCTGATCTCTACTATCTGCTTGGTAAGGGCTGGCACAACCCAGGAAGTGGTGAAGATCAGCAGGCCCCTAACATTGTAAGGTATGAGTTGTCCTTCCCTGAGGATTCCCTTGGGGACTATGGCATTCAACAGAGGAGTGAATAAAGACCTCACTTCATGATGGATAAAGCACCTGGGTTCTGTGATGGGAAAGTATCCACATCCTAACATGTCCCCGAGAAGAAGGAAAAATACACGTGGCAAAAGAGGAAACAAGAGACAAAAGGTAATTTGGGCATTTGGGCAGGGTGTGGTGACCTACAACTGTAATCCTACCACTTGGGACCAGGAGTTCAAAGTCAATCACCCTCAACTACATAGTGAGTTCAAAGCCAGCTGGAAGTACATGAAACCTCTCTCTCTCTCTCTCTCTCTCTCTCTCTGTGTGTGTGTGTGTGTCTGTCTGTCTGTCTGTCTGTCTCTCTTTCTCACACACACACACACACACACACACACACACACACACAGCGGACGGTGATGTAAGAAAGTCAGCAGAGGCGGAGTGAGTGTAACAGAAGTCTGGTGGTGGGTGGCTTCCTGTCCCCAGTCAGAGCACATGAGGCTCCTGGCTAAGAACAACATGGGGTGGCCTAGGCAAAGACTGGCTGAGCCTCAGTGTAGTCTAGATGGAGTCCTAGGGCCACCCTTGTCTCAGGAACACAAAGAATAAAGACCTGTGGTAATCACAGGGAATCACAGCCTAGCCTTGAACTTTTTCACCAAAGCCCAGTGTCAAGATGGAGTCACTTCTGCCTTTTACACATCCACAAGGGGCAGATGGGGTCTAGGATGTTGGAACTCTATTCAGGGATCAAGTAGCTCCGGACAGAGGACTAGGGACCACAGGAACAGAGGGAGCAGCCGGCTCTAGGACTCTGAGCTCTGGGCAGACACAGGGACAAGGTTTGTTCCGGTTCCCTTTTTGTTGCTGTGATAAAACACTTTGACCACAAGCAAGTTAGGGGAAGAAAGGTTATTTCAGCTTACAGCTCACAGTCATCACCGAGGGAAGTCAGGGCAGGATGTCAAGCAGGAACTTGAAGTAAAAAGAATGGAGGAGTCCTGCTCAATGGCTCACCCTCCCACGGGCTTACACACGGCTAGCTTTCTGCATAGCCCATGACCACCAGCCCAAAGACTGGTGCTCCACCCAGTGAGCTGGGCCCGCCTGCATCCATTAATCATCAGGACATTACCCCACAGACATAGCCACAGGACGGGCTGATCCAGAAAGTTCCTCAGTTGACTTACTGCTGTGTAAGATTGACAAAGCTAATTAGGACTAGGGGCCTATGGGAACAGATGGGGTAGCTGGGTTCCTAGAGGTCCAGACAGACATGGAACAAAAAGCCAAAGTGGTCAGAGAGAGAGCACTGATTAGGGAGGAGGGGTGAGAGGGAGCATTGATTAGGGAGGATACTGATCTAGGGACTCAGAAAACCCGCCAGAGCCTGCCTTCGAAGAAAACTTCACAAGTGACGGAGAGACATGGTGGCAGTGGTACTTAGGATTGGTGGAGCTCAGGGATACTGGGGGCTGCGGCTACTGGCCAAATGGAGTTAAATGAGACTCCTTTCTAAAGCAATTTAAAAACATGGTAATAAATGGATGTGTAACATTTATTTGTTACAGCCATGTGTAACAAATGGGTGTAGTGGGACAAGCCTTTTAACACCAGCATTTGGGAGGCGGAAGCAAGTGGATCTCTGTGAGTTCAAGGCCAGCCTGGACTACAGAGTGAGTTACAGGACAGCCATAACTAGAAAGTGAGACCCTTTCTCAAATAATAAATGAATACATATGTTAATTAGTTCATTAAAATGACTAGAAAAAAGCCAGGCGTGGTGGCACACGCCTTAAATTCTAGCACTTGGGAGGCAGAGGCAGGCAGATTTCTGAGTTCAAGGCCAGCCTGGTCTACAAAGTGAGTTCCAGGACAGCCAGGGATACACAGAGAAACCCTGTCTTGAAAAACCAAAAAAAAAAAATCCCCCCAAAACAAAAAGACTAGAAAAACAATGCAATGAAAAGTCCCAAGTCTTAGGGAAACTCAAAGCATCCTTGCAGACATGTCCGTAGAGGAGAGGCATCCTGCTGTCTACAGTGATCTAGTGTGGCCCAGCCAGGGCTCCTGTGCTGTGGTCACATTAGAATAAGAGTGGTTGGGAGAGTGAATGTTGGTAAAACACTTGTATAAGGACCCAGATTCCAACCCCAGAACACATGTTGTTTTAAAAGGAAAAGGAAAAGAAGAAAGAGAGAGAGAGAGAGAGAGAGAGAGAGAGAGAGAGAGAGAGAGAGAGACTTGTAATTTCAAAAAAGGTGATAGAAACAGACAGATCCTTGGAACTTGTTGGCCAGCCAGTAGTGGCTAGCTAGTGAGCTCCAGGCCAAGGAGAGACTGTTTCAAAGGAGGTAGTGGTTCTTGAGATTGACAGCTGAGGTCTTCTGGCTTCCACCAGAACACCCAAAGAAACACACACACACACACAAATACAAATACATACACATACATACACAAATACAAATGCATACACACACAAATACACATATACATACAAAAAATACACACAATACACATATACATACACATAAAACACACACAAATATACACATACAAACAAGTACACACACATAAATACACAAACACACATACACACATAGCATACACACACAAATTCACACACAAGCAAATATACTCAAAACATACAAACACACACACACACACACAAACAGAATGAAGAGGAATCTGTATAATTCAGTTTTAGAAAAATCAAGCAGAGATTGAGGCCAGGGGATCAGAAGTTCAAGGCCACTCTTGAGTGAGTTTGATGCCAACCTGGGCTACATTAAAAGCCTGTCTCCAACAGAACCCACTAAAGATACAATGGGGGAAAAAAAAAGATAATACAAGGCTGTGTGACTTACAGTAAAGAAACGTGTGTACAAATTCTAAAGGAAAACAACCAAGAAGGTTCTGTTAGAAGAAACAATTCCATGCATAATAAGTTATACGGAGAGAACCATTAATTCTAGTGTAAACAGGAGATGGGTGTTTAATTCCAGCACTCGGGAGGCAGAGGCAGGCTGATTGCTGAGATCGAGGCCAGCCTGGTCTACAAAATGAGTTCCAGGACAGCCAGGGATACACAGAGAAACCCTGTCTCAAAAAACCAATATATATATATATTCTAGTGTAAACAGAAAATGCTAAGTTTCCTCTCTAAAAGAATCGGAGAAGCTAGTGGCAGCGAGCCTCTCAGAGAAGCGTGGACTGTGACCTCAGAGAAGCACGGTCATTCAACAGGCAGAACACGGAGGCCGAGGGACACGGGATACCCATCAAAACTTGGACATTTCTGGAGTAGCTTACAAATGGAAGGAGGCAGCATCGCCATTTTAACATTGATGATGCCCACCCTGTGGGATTTGGCGCAGCAGCGGCATAGTACGGACAGCCGCTGGAGAAACTCATTCTCACAGTGAGAGCAACACAGAAGGAAAAAGGAAATGACATGGATCAAAATGTGCCAGGTCTTGTGGGTAGCATCATCCCTGTGCCTTCAGGCTCCTTCATAGTCTGTCTATAGTTTCCAGCTTTGTATCATAATTGTTCACAGAGCACACTTAAAAGCTCTGGTGAGGGGCTGGTGAGATGGCTCAGCGGGTAAGAGCACCCGACTGCTCTTCCGAAGGTGATGAGTTCAAATCCCAGCAACCACATGGTGGCTTACAACCACCCGTAACAAGATCTGACGCCCTCCTCTGGAGCGTCTGAAGTCAGCTACAGCGTACTTATGAAGAATAATAAGAAATGAATCCTTGGACCGGAGAGACCAACCGGAGCAAGCGAGGCTGTCCGGAGCGAGTGGAGCCGAACAGGGACGGCCGGAACGAGCGGGGCCAAACCGGAGCAAGGGAGCCGATCGGAGCGAGCGGGGCTGGCTGGAACAAGCGGGGGCCGTACGGGGGCGGCCAGGAGCAAGTGGGGCTGGCCGGAGCGAGCGGGGGTTGACCGGAACAAGGGAAAAAAGAAAAAAAAAAAGAAAAAAAAAAAAAAAGCTCTGGTGAACATACTATGGGAAATCGCCTCTTACGGTCCCCAAAGCTATTGATGTTTCTGTACCCCACTGCCAACATTCCTGAGGAGTTCCATCGTGACCTTGGGAAGAAGAATGGTGACCTCACACTGCTATGGGAGCCTGCTCAGCAGTCTTTTGCTTGCTAGCTGGAAGTGGTTGCTGGCCCCTTTGGGGCCATGGACTGGGATATCCAGGCTGCTCTCAGAGACTCATAGACTTCATTTTCCTGTGTCTTGCCCCTCCCTGTCCCACAACCTCTGCTGAGTTTCTGAATGTTCCAAAGCTTCCACCATTCCAAACAGCACCCCAGAGCACCGTTGATGGCTTCCCTTGGGGGCTGACCATGAGCATCCTTAGACCCTGGAGCTCAGGAAGATCCTTGCCCATAAGAGGCTTCTGCCCTGAAAGCAGCAGCATCGAGGCCTTGAAGTCCCTTCATCTCTCATAGGCCGGATCTGAGCATCACAGAGGCTGGGCACACCCATGTCCATATCTCTTGCACATAGGCCATAACGGGTTGCAATGAATCACTGGTAGGGACCCTGTTATGGAAGGCCTATGGGGGTCAGGACCAGCTTCTGGAAGTGGTTAGTTGTCCTCCAGAAACGAATGGAGATCACATCAGCAGGTGGGCTAGCCTGTGTCTCTATTAACCTATGCCTGGCCTGAGTCTGTGGGATTGCTCCAAGAGGCCCAGCCTGTCACCTAGGCCCCAGAGCCAGGCACAGCATCAAGTTATGTGCACATCGACTCCGCCTTAGAGCTGATACTTCTAGACCTAGGCCCAGCTGCACGGGGACCACAGTCAGGCCACTCCATTTCCTCTCAATGGAGGCAAAGGATCCTGCACAGGTGGCCTTGAGTGTCTATGTGGCTGAGCTTCAGATACTGCACAGGTGGCCCTGTGTGTCTATGTGGCTGAGCTACAGACCCCCAGCACTGGTTCTAACATGGGGCTGGGCATTACTGGGCAGGCGTTTTCCAAGATTAACCTCTGCGTCAATAGACTCAACAAAGTAGATTTTCCTCCCATAGTTCACAGGGCCTCGTCCTATCTGTTGAAGGGCCTGCCTCACATTGGCTCATTTCTGTGGAGAACCCTGAATTCTCTAGACCCTAAACTAGTGCCCAGCTTTCAGAAAGTTGTTGGGGTAGTGCTGCAAAATAGCATTGTGAGGCTGAGGTATGGCTTCCTGCTTAGGTTGTTTCTGAGGCAGCCAAAGTACCAATCTCTTCCCTGTCAGCTCCAAGGGGTGTTGGGCCCCAACCTTCTAAGACCCTAACAGACCCTCTCAGGACTGACAGCATGGGGATGTGGGTGTTTGTGGGATCCAGGGAGACAGAACAGAAGACAGCCTCTCGGCTTCTTACTCCAGTGTTGGCTGCCTTGATGCCGGCAGTGGGGGAGCGGGGGCGGTGAGTAGCCCAGATGCTGTGTTTTCCATGGAGGGAGAAGCTGTCAGGGCACACGTCCTCAATAGTCCAGGACCTGATCTGACCTCTGCAGATCCTCCAACTCTTTACCAAGGAACCACTTGCTGGGTGATGACAGGGGTGACCTGACCTCTGCTTTTTAAGGACTCTGGCTGTGTCACAGGCTTGCTCTACTATGGGAAAAGATCCTAAATAAAGGACTATAAGACTCCTCTTAAAGTTTTAAGCAAATCTTATCAGACCAACGATTTGCAAGATCCACATGCAGAGAGGCAAGGCCTGGTAACATTTTTTCGAGACAGGATTTCTCTGTATAGCCCTGGCTGTCCTGCAACTCACTTTGTAGAGCAGGCTGGCCTCAAACTCAGATATCAGAGGCCTGCCTCTGCCTCTGCCTCCCGAGTGCTGGGATTAAAGGCGTGCATCACCACGCCCTGCTAAATGTAACATTTATTTGCCTGATGTAATTGTTGTCTCGGAGGCTTACAGCTTCAGTCTGCTAACCTAGGCCTAGTCCTGGATGCTTCTAGCCTTCATCTAATCTAATCTAGACCTAGGATGTTTTCAGCCTCTGAGACTTGCCGTTGAATAAGCTTACCCCTTCCTAGTTCTTTCTCAATTCTGGCTGATTCAACTCAGCTGTTCTGGCTCAAACTCCTCTCCAGGTTGTCTGATTTAATCTGACCTCTCTCATTTTCTTCTGAATTGCTCTGTTTGGCCTCAAACTAACTCTAGCAATCTGTTTTGATCTTCCGGCTCCTTTTCATTCTCTGGTTCATTCTGTCTTCACCTGTGTCTGTACAACTCTCCCACTAAAAACTGCCTCTTCCTCCTCCTCCTCTTCTTTCTTCTCCCCACCCCCCAAGTAGCTTCTCTTTCCTCTCTCTTCTAGTGAGAGTTGGGCATATCCTATTTGGTCAAATCTTTCTCTGATTTGTCACTTTGTCTGCCACTCAATTAGACACCACTTCCAAACATGGCTACTTCCTTCTACAAACTGACTTTACCTTCATTGTTTGGCAGTAAAGGTGTATACTAAGGGCAAGTCTGTATTCCACTCAGAGGGATTAACAGCATGTGCTAACAGGACACACCACAAGTAGAAACTCCCCATATTTCCCCTTTGGTAAATAATGCAATCTTGGGGTACACAGTGTGATCAAATAGCCTGTAACAGCTTGGACCTCTGGCAGCAGAGATATCTGCTTTAGGGAGACAGCAGGACTCGGCAACCATAGGGCTCTAGTCAATTGGAGTACCTAGACCACCTGTCTCAGCCTGGCTACCACTTCCAACTAGAGAAGTGTCACGGAGACCACTCCACGGGGCCTCAGGCATGTGGGGTAAGGGAGGAGACCAACACTTCCCTTTGAGGTCCCATCTATGCAGCAGAGATGGAGAATGGAGCCAGCCAGTACTGGGTTGGCTGCCTGGGGTTATCTCTTGAACATCCCCTAAGGTTGTCCAACAGCCAGGCAGAGGATGCCCTGAGCTGGTTGGTTCCCCCCGGCCCCCAAGGCTTGAACTGTATGTAACCTCTGGGTGACAGAGTGCACTTGGAAGCATTTGGGAACCTCAGGCAGGACTGTGACTCATGTCCAAAAGGGGAGAGATGTGAATAGAGTGGCTGACTCAGAACCTGCACCTCCCTACAGAGTCACCCCACTCTGGCTCCGTGTAGCTCCACACACACATTCAACACCCCACGCCCCTACCCCCAGCCCTACCACCTGCAGAGAGCCACCTGTACCGGAGTGATGATAGATTGTAGCTAGCGGGAGCTTCGGTTGTCTCCTCTCGGCTCTGTCCTCATGGGAATGAGTTTTGAGTCATTGACTGCAGACATTTGGAGTTTGCAGAGCCAGTCAGCCCACCCTCTCATTTCCCCAGAGTTCAGAGGCCTCCCTGGCTCACACTCTTTCTCCACAGAGAGCAGAAGGCTTCCTCCCAAGCTGTGTATCAAAGATAGCCCCCCCTCCCCGTGCAGCATTTCCTGCAAAGGATGATTGTATGGTTCCTCTACCCCTTACAATCGCAGTGAACACAATTCACCCCAGCATAATGCATGCCTGCAGCAAGACTGTGTCCACATATGTCAACAGAGAAATGTTGGAGAAAGGAGGAGATAGGAAACTTGGGCTTCTCCAGCCCTAACTAACCCTCAGGACTTGCTCATTTTACTCCTGCTTTGGCAGAGGTCCTGCTTACGGCAGATATCAACAATCTCTCATCTGCTCACTCACTGGTGGATGTGGAAAGGGTGTCTGTCAGCTGACACCTTCCCCCTATCTGGGAGGTGACCCTGTGGTTGCTGGCCCCAGGCCTGGCCACTACTGTATGTGGGTGGGATTCTTGGGTAGAGGACTTCCTTATTATTTGCTCTGCTGTAGGCTGGGCTGGGCATTTTGGAGCCCAGGTTCCAGAGACTTGCAGGGTAGACTGAGAGTCACCCCTCACACACATACACACTCCCCACACGCCATTATAAAGCAGATGGGGACAATGGACATCTCAGCAGCTCCTTCTCTTGCTCATAACCTCCAATCTGACATCCACCTCCATGATCGTATAAGTATCTACTTCCATTCATAGTAGGTATGTGACCCCTTTCCTTCCACAGCTTGTCCCAGCCACTGCCACCCCTCCCACCCCCTATCATAGCTGACCTTCCTCAGCACCCCCCAACATCCACGACTATCACAGAGAGAGAATCAACACAGTCCTCTGCCTGCTGACCCACAGTTACAGATGTTCCCAGAACTCCTGAGACTCTGCCCAGCTGTGGTCCCAGGCCTCCCATCACTGGACATCAGTCAGGAGAGTCTGAATAGCCAGAAGCCACATGTACAAGACCGTTTTTTGAAAGATAGGCAAGGTGAGAGATGGGGAAAGGCCACCAGTGCTCGTAGGGCTGGAGTCATAAGGAGAAATTCCACCGGAAGAACCCACCTCTGAGGTGTTTCCCATAAGAGCTACCTGAACACAGAAGCCCTGCACTCACCCCTCTCTCAGTCCAGGGAAGCCTCCACTCCGAGAATCTGACTGGAGATGTCTTTGCCTGCTTCTTGCCAGCTGGCTGTGTGGTTGTGTCTAAAGAACACAGCCGCTGAGGCCCCCGCCTGACACTTCCTGTTCTAAGTCAGTGCCCAGGAGGAAGTTGAGTGACATATGGCTGATTGGCCCACATGTGGGTCTCACCTCAGCCCCTTTACACGTGGGATGTTAGAGACAAGACACTGAGAGAGGGAGGGGCTTGTAGGCAATGACAAACTTTTATGGCAAGAGTGGAGGGGCTACTGTTGGAAGCAGCAGCCATTGATAGCATCAAGGGGCTCTCTCGCATGTCAAGAAGAGGTAGGGATTCGTGGACCAGCAGGCAGAGGCTGATTGTGTGGGTTCTCAGTCTGGGAGTAGGACCCAGCTACAAGTGGATGGGCTGAGGCCCATTGGAGGAAGCAGGTGAATGGGAAGGAGATGGGAGGGTGGTTAAGTAACACTGTAGGAATTCAATCACAACGTTAGTGGTGGACAAAATCCCACCTGACTAGTTGCAAGACTAGAGGGAGCAAAAAGAGAGGCACAGAGGGGGGCTGGGAACCTTTGGCTTAAGACTTGAGATGTCAGCTTTGTTGAGAAACAGTTAATTCTTTCCGCAACCATGTTTCATGGTTACTCCCACTACCTGCATCTTTAGAGTTACATGCTGAAATGCTTGCAAATGGTAGGAGAACAACATTGCAGATTTTCTTCCTTGTAATCAGGATGGGGATTGGAGGTGGTTGTGGATACAAGACAGGGGCCAGGAGGTGACCACAGTGGGGGTGGAGGTGGGAGTGGGGGATTGGCAGAAGACCTGGGTGTTCTCCCTGTGGTATGCTTGGTGGAAATTTTAAAGACATATTTATACAAGGATAAAGTTGTGAAGTGGGGACAGTTTCAGCTACGTAGGACGTCCTGGTAATAATGGTTGAGAGGGTTACAAGAAGTTAATAATCCTGAACCTTTATGCATATTTTCTATATCTTCTCACAGTTGAAAAAAAATGTGCAAAAGATGCCAACTGTTGAAAGAACAGTGTTGGAAAGCAGGTGTAATGGTTCAAACTTGTAATACCAGAATGTAGGAGGCTGATGCGGGAGGACTGCTGTGGGCCTGGAGAGATGGCTCAGTGGTTAAGAGCACTGACTGCTCTTCTGAAGGTCCTGAAATTCAACTCCCAGCAACCACATGGTGGCTCACAACCATCTGTAATTGGATACAATGCCCTCTTCTGGTGTGTCTGAAGATAGCTCCAGTGTACTCATGTACATAAAATAAAACAAATAAATAAATCTTTTAAAAAAAAGAAAGGGGGGGGGGAGGACCACTGTGAATTCAAGACCAGCCAGGCAGAACTGTAAGATCCTAGCTAAAAGAAGATGGGGGACGGGCGGGACAAAAAGTCAAGAATGAAAGACCTGCACACACCTATAGAAAATACCACCCAGAAACATCAGAATAACACCAAACACCACCCAGAAATATCAGAAAGGCATAGTTCAGAGGCCACGGAGACAGCTCAGAGGGTAAAGTGTTTGCAACACAAACCGGATGACTTGAGCTTAGAGCCCCAGAAGGCATGCGTAAAGCTGGGTGTGGCTATGTGTGCCGGGTACTCCAGAGCTGGAGATGCAGACTATTGTCCTCTTGGATCTTTGCTGCTCACTGGTCAGCCTGCAAAGAGCTCAGCAAAGAGATCCTGTCTCAAAAAATGAGGCGGAGGGCAATTGAGGAAGACCCCTGGATTCCACAGGAGCATGCACAGACAGACATACGTGGGCACACGCCACAGCACTCACAAAGACACCACAATCTTGATCACTTTTCAATACACTCAAAAGGAAAGCTGAGACTGGAGCAAACCGACAGAGCCACAGACCTGCAGACACATGTAGTGTGGTATCAGTGGGAGTTCTTATCACAGAAGCCAAACCTGACAAGGAGAACTTTAATCGACTTCATCACCTGGGATATGGGCCGTCCTGGTGGGGAAGTCTGTGATGTGTCTTGGGGCTTAGTAGGGGCTCAAGTTTTCATTTCTTTAAAAAAAAAAAAGTTTATTTTAATTTAAAATTTTATTTTAAAATGAATACTTTTAAACTTAATTTTTAATTAATTAATTTTATCATTTTTTGTTTTGAGACAGGATCTCTCTATGTACCCCTGGCTGCCCTGGAAGACCAGGCTAGCTTCAAACTCACAGAAATCTTTCTGCCTTTGCCTCTGCCTCCCAAGAGCTGGGATTAAAGGTGTGCACCCAACTTTTTTTTTCTTTAAATGTTTTTGTGTGCATGTCTGTGTGGGTGCCCCTGGAGGTCAGAAGAAGGTGTTGGATCCTCTCCCCCATCCCCGCCTCAGCCTATGGGATGGTTCTAATCACCTTCAAGATGGGTTTTCTGTTAATCCTCTCTAGAAACACCTTCACAGAAATACTCAAAGGAGTGTCTCACTAATTCTCTAAGGGTCATCTCTTAATCAAAATTAACCACTGCAAGTATGACGCAGAAGCAGATGGGCCAAATAGAATGAATGGACACTGTGCTGTGAAATGCTCGAATGAATATTCTAACTTTCCACACTTTGATGTCAAAACACATTGGGATCACTCACTGGGGGGTACCAAGCAAGTCTCAGTTCAGTCCAAGATACAGAAATCTCAAAGGCCGGGCGTGGTGGCACACGCCTTTAGTCCCAGCACTTGGGAGGCAAAGGCAGGCAGATTTCTGAGTTCAAGGCCAGCCTGGTCTACAGAGTGAGTTCCAGGACAGCCAAGGCTACACAGAGAAATCCTGTCTCGAAAACAAACAAACAGAAATCTCAAGGAAGTCAAAATTAACTTCTAAGGAGACCACGAAAGGAGAAGCCCAGAGCCCCGCCAAGCTGGAGACCAACCCGACAGAGTGAGAAGCATCCCCTGCCTGTAGGAAGGACTGGATGAGAACGTTATCCACAGGGTGCACCTCAAGACTGAGAGCACTAGGGTGGTGCACATCGTAAATCCCAGCACTTAGGAGTCAGGAACAGGTGGATCGGTGAGTCTGAGGCCAACCTGGTTTACAAAGCTGTTCCAGGACAGCCAGGGCAATACAGGGAAACCTTGCTCAAAATACAAAAAACAAACAAGAGGAGGNGTGGGGGTGTGTGTGCAAGACTATTGGTGACAGTGGGAATGTGTCACATCTTGGCACCTAGTGATGACATATCCTGCTGTCACTAGGTCCCCAAGGCAGGCAGTAGTGATGCCTGATTGCTAACACTATGAACTTTTGGTAGGGATGCCAATTAGTATGTCCGTTGTGGAGAACCAGATGGAACTTCCTCAGAAACCCACAAATAGAACTAGTCACTGGGTAACTACCACGGTGATGTGACGGGAAATTAGTGTGCTGAAGAGACTTCCGACTACAAGAGACAAAGCCATGGTTGAATTTGGAATCCATTGATGGATAAACGGGTAAAAAAAAAATAGGGTACATGTGTGTATTGGAATATTACTTGGCCACAAAAAAAGAATAGGATCCTGACGTTTACAGGAAAATTGATGAGGGTAGAGATCATTAAGTAAAATAAATCAGACACACATACATACACATGTGCAATGCATGTGCACACACAGTGATCAAATTTGCAAATTAGTGAAATCATTTTGTAGAAAAACTTTATACAATTTAGAGACAGTTTAGGCTTTTCATACCCCACAGACATGCTATGGTGATTTGAGTGAAATTTCCCTCCCTTTGTGCTTCTCACTCCCTCGCATCATACATGAACAGTTGGTCCTTGTTAGCTGCACTGCTTTGGGCGGTTTGAGAAAGTGCGTCATTAGGGGAGGAGCTTGAGGGTTTATAGCCATGCTCTCTTTCCTGTTCACTCTCTCTGCACTGTGGGCACTGTTTGGTTTCAGACCCCCTGAACAAGGGGCTGAGGTGCATATTTTACATATCAAAGCAGACCTGGCCTCCAGGTTCTCCCAGCATCCCTCAGTCCCTACCTGGCATACCCTGCCCCCAACCTTGAACTTTCCAGCCCAGGAGCTGGGCTGCCCTTTCCCCAGGGGCTCCTCTATATAATCCAGACATATTTTTTTTTGTCTCTTTCCTCTCCCTCTTCCTTTCCCTCTCTCTGTGCCCCCCCTTTGTCTCTCTTCTCTCCCTTTCTCTACATACACATTCCCCTTTCTTTGTCCTCCCCCCCCTTCTCTCTTCCCATGGTCTTGGTCCCTGGGGCCAGGGAACTTGCCTGAGAGCAGCTTCTAAGTAAACCTGAATTTAATAGAATCTAATCTGATTTGAATTGGCTCGTTTTACCAGCAATGGATAAATAACCCATCAGAGATGTGACCTCTCAGCTTCTTGCTCCAGGCCCATGTACCCGTGTCTCCCCAGCATGGGTGAAACCTCTTGCCAGAACTGTGTCTTAGTTAGGGTTTCTATTGCTGCAATGAAACACCATGACCAAAAAGCAAGTTGGGGAGGAAAGGGTTTATTCAGCTTACACTTCAAGATCATAGTTTATCATTGGTCAGGAACTCACACAGGGCAGGAACCTGGAGGCAGGAGCTGATGCAGAGGCCATGGAGGGGTGCTGCATACTGGCTTGCTCAGCCTGCTTTCTTATAGAACCCAGGACCACTAGCCTAGGGGTGGCTCCACCCACTATAGGCTGGGCCCTCCCACCCTTGATCACTAATTGAAAAAAATGCCCTATGGCTGAATCTCACGGAGGCATTTTCTGAACTGAGGGTCCTTCCTCTCTGATGACTCTAGCTTCCATCAAGTTGACACACTGACTACCCAGCCAGTACAAACTGCAAATTTTCCTCCTACAAATTGCCTTGGTCATGGTGTTTTATCACAGCAACAAAATTAACTCATACACCCATAAGTCTGTCTCCAAGGTGATTTTAAAACCAGTCAACTTGACAGCAGACATTAACCATCGCATCTATACAAAAATTGTCAAGAGACGATTCCTGAACCAGAATGGAGCAGTACAAATATTCACAGCGGAATGGGGGAAAGGGAAGAAAGAAAGATGGGAAACAGGAGAAAACTATTAGGAAACAGGAGGGAGCTTAAGGAAAAGGGAAGCTTATCTTGGCAGATCTGGGTGTGGGCAGGGGCCGGGGGCCACTGAGGCAAAGCTGAGGATCTGCAGCAGCTGGGTGAGGAATAAGGTTCAACTTGACTTTGAGAACCTAGTATAGATGGCCAGGCAGGATCACAGGGAACAGGATATGCATGGAGCACAGTCATAATGACCCAGCAGGGGAGATACCCCACTCCCTGCCTTGATGGTCAGTTGCATAGATGTGTGTTTGTATAGTGTGGCATGTATGTGTATGTGTGGTGTGTGTGTGGTGTGTGTATGTATGTGAATGTGTGTGTGTGTGTGTGTGGTGTGTGTATGTAGTGTATGTGTAGTGTGTGTGTATGTGAATGTGTGTGGTGTGTATTATGTGTGTGGTATGTGTGTATCGATGCACGCTTTCACCCCCTCCTTCCTTCCAACACCTTCCCTTCTTTCTTCCTGCAGAGCTTCAGTGCAGGAATACACTAGGACAGGTGCTGGAGACCCCATGTCACCTGACTTCTGTAGACCCCACGTACAACACTCATCTGTATCTCTAATAGGCAGCCTGCCCCCAAAGCTGGAAACCAAAGTCCGGTGATATTTTTCTATGCGACATTCTAGCAAGTACAGAAAGCAATTCATCTAAAATGCCAAATATGCCCCCTGCCTAGAGGAAAGAGGTATGGGAGGAGCAGGAAGCTACCAGCCTCTCGCGTCACAGTGAGCAAGTAGAGGCCAGAGACAGCCCGCTGAGAGTGGGCAAGCCACTGAACTTTTGGTTGTATTTGGTCCAAGTCTGGAGGGCAGGGTGGTGCCAGACAGCAGAAGTGTGCTGCTTTCCTACAGAAGCGCCGAGAGACAGACAACTCTATGCCTTTGCTGCTACTCCTGAACTACAGCAGGAGCCAGGCCGAGAGTTGAGTTCTGGGTGTTGGCTGGCTTCCTCTTTTGGGTCCTCTGTGTCTCTTTCACCTTTGCAGGTAGGAGTCTAAGACCCTGAGGGGCTAGGCGAGGGCTCTCTTTAGTACAGAGACCAAGCAATTGGCCCTACAGAATACTGAGTTGTGTTAAGAGGCTAGTAGCAGGTCAGCAGCCTGAACAGGACACAGTGAGTGGGAACACAGAACATCACCCAGGCCTGGCGGGCCAAAGTTAGCAGAAGCAAGACAGGAAAANGCAGGTAGGAGTCTAAGACCCTGAGGGGCTAGGCGAGGGCTCTCTTTAGTACAGAGACCAAGCAATTGGCCCTACAGAATACTGAGTTGTGTTAAGAGGCTAGTAGCAGGTCAGCAGCCTGAACAGGACACAGTGAGTGGGAACACAGAACATCACCCAGGCCTGGCGGGCCAAAGTTAGCAGAAGCAAGACAGGAAAAAGAGTCCTCAGCAATAGATCCGTGGGTAGAGTGCTTGTCTAGCATCCATGAAGCTTTGGGTTCAATCCCCAGCCTGTAATCCCAGGATTTGGAAGACGAAGGCAGTGGGGTCAGAAATTCAAGACCATCCTTGGCTATGTCAGATTCTGACTAAAAAAAAAGACAGAGGGTGGGAAGAATTATGTGTGTGTGTGTGTGTGTGTGTGTGTTCCCGCACACAAGTACATGTGCATGCTCACTCATGTGTGCGCGCGCATGTGCAATCTTTTTTTGTTTGTTTGTTTGAGACAGGGTTTCTCTGTATAGCCCTGGCTGCCCTAGAACTCACTCTGTAGACCAGGCTGGCCTCGAACTCAGAAATCCGCCTGCCTCTGCCTCCTGAGTGCTGGGATTAAAGGCGTGCAATAAGCTCAGAAACTGCTCACAGACTGCCTGCAACCCTGGGCCTCCCTGCCCCTCCCACTCGACCTATTTAAATTTCCCTCTGGCCCAACTCTGGTCTTTTGGTGCCCTCCCCTCTCCCCCCCCCCCCCCCCCCCCCCCCCCCCCCCCCCCCCCCCCCCCCCCGTCCTTTTCAACTCCTTCCCCTGAGAGAGACTTCCTTTTGCAGCATAGATTTAGCATAGGCCCCCTCTGCGGTGAGCCAGGGGCGGGAGGTGTTTCTGGCACCGGGAGGAGGTAAGAAGAGGGGTAGGCGAGAGCTGCCGTGGGAGATGCGGCACCGGAAACCTGTGGGCAATGTGCAGGGTGCTGGGCTCTTACTTGGTACTTTTGAACCACACAAGCAGGCGCGAGGGGATCCTAGCCCTCCCAATGCAGGGCAGGCAGGTGTGAGCGCAGGACAGAGCTCAGGATGGAGGGAAAGTCGCTGGGCTGTTCCCATGGCCCCTCCTTCCCCCAGTCCTGACCTCAGTGGCTCCTCACCCAACCACTTCCCCTATGACAAGTCTCTTTCTCCTTTGTCTTCCTCTTTGTGGGAAGGAGCCGAAGAAGCCAAATTTCTTGCTTCCCTTGAGTCACCAAAAGATGTCCCGGTCAATAGGATAAAAATGCCAGCAGAGGGGTGGAGTGCCTTTGGTGGGTTCATACAACAGATCTAGTGTAAGACGTTTATTGGGGGGTGCGGGGGGGGGCGAGGAAAGTAGAGGTGAGACGAGGTGGGGGCGGGTGGATAGAGGCAGAAAGGCAGACACAGAGAGACATATGAAAGAAGGCAGAGAGGACAGGGACACATACACACAGAGGGATCTGGGGTGTCTGGGGGCCCTTTTATCTGAAACACACACCCATCTGGTGCATCTGGTGGTGGCAGGTCCTGACACAATGGCTGCTAGGTCCCTCGGAGAAGGCCTGTGGGATCACCTGTTGCTAATAACAGTATTTAAGAGCTGCAGGACTTTGGCCCTCATAGGAATAAACCGTCATACGCGAAACTCAAATTCCTAGCTCTCCTTAGAGGGACTGACTGACAGGCTCTCCTCGGAGGGTCTGACTGACAGGCTCTCCTCAGAGGACTGACTGACAGGCTGGACTACGTGGGCCTTTTCTGAGAATCATTTTACAAGCTTGCCCGGAAGTTGGGAAACGTGACTTTGAGTCAGAAGAGGTTGAGAAAAAAGAAAAAGAAAAAAAAAAAGCAAAAAAAAAAAAAAAAAAAAAAAAAAAAAAAAAAAAAGCAATTACCAACTCTGGAGGGAAAGCAGAAAGTTGTACACAAAAACATAATTGCCATTTAGCTCAGCACTAAACAACATTCGTGTAATCACAACAACAAAGGGTTAAACATTGATTAAAGCCTGGTGGTGGTGGCAGCGGTGCCTGCCTTTTAATCCCATCACTCAGGAGGCAGAGGCAGGCAGAGCTACATGAGTTGGGGCCAGTCTGGTCTACAAAGTGAATACCAGGACATCCCGGGCTACAAAGAAAAACCCTGTCCAAAAAAAAAAAAAAGTATAAATAAATAAGTGAAGAAGAAGGAGGAGCAGGAGGAGGAGGAGGAGGAGGAGGAAAGGAGGAGTTGGGGCTGGAGAGATGGCTCAGAGGTTAAGAGCACTGACTGTTCTTCCAGAGGTCCTGAGTTCAGTTCCCCAGCAACCACATGGTGGCTCACAACCATCCGTAATGAGATCTTTGTGCTCTCTTCTGGTGTGCAGGTATACACGCATACAGAACACTGTATACATAACAAATAAATCTTAAAAAAAAAAAGAATTGATTAAAAATCAAACTAGTACAGGACTATTGTGGTAAGAGGGAAAAGGGAGGAAGGAACATTTTCATTACCAAAACATGAAGGCCAAAAACCCTTCCCACTAGCCCTATCCCCTCCACCACAAGAGCCATGCTGATCTGTGGAACTGTGGGAGGCACCTAGCCTTAACCCAGGCCCCACCTGAGTTAGACCTCAGCTTGCCCTTAGCCCTTGTCCCTTCTCTTTCCAGTTTTCAAACCGCTGCTTCCTGCTCAGCATGTGATTTGTTTCCACTAGGGTTGCATACTGGCTAGGTTTGTGTCAACTTGACACAGCTGGAGTTACCACAGAGAAAGGAGCTTCATTTGGGGAAATACCTCCATGAGATCTAGCTGTGAGGCATTTTTTCAATTAGTGATCAAGGGCCCCTTGTGGGTGGTACCATCTCTGGGCTGGCAGTCTTGGGTTCTATAAGAGAGCAGGCTGAGCAAGCCAGAGGAAGCAAGCCAGTAAAGAACATCCCTCCATGGCCTCTGCTTCCTCTGCTCCTGCTTCCTGACCTGCTTGAGTTTCAGTCCTGACTTCCTTGGTGATGAACAGCAATGTGGAAGTGTAAGCTGAATAAACCCTTTCCTCCCCAACTTGCTTCTTGGTCATGATGTTGGTGCAGGAATAGAAACCCTGACTAAGACAGGTTGGAATAGAGCTACTTTTAACATCCTGAGGAAAGGGAGCATCAGCCGAAGGTCTGGGTGGCATTCGATGCCAACCCTGATTTCTGAACCTTGCTTCTCTGGGTCCTTTCTCTGGTCTTCTCTGTCTGGGAGTCCTGATGGCTGAGGTAGCAATGGGGCGCAGCACAGTCGACAAGCAGTAGTCACATCCTTAAGATACTCTGTGTCTTTCTCTAAGCCTCAGTTTCCCTGACTGGGACATGTGGCAGGGGCCTGCAAAAGGCCTGGCTTACAGCAGAGGTCCAGTACATGTGAAGATTGTAAGTCATCAGAAACGGAGCATTGGGTGCAGCTCAGGGGTAGAGTGCATGATTATGGATGTGTGAGGCCCTGGGTTCCATCCCTCATGCGCTCTGTGAGTGTTTGGGAAAGAGGTACGGATGAGATTCAACCCAAGTGATCATGAAAGTGGAGACTGATAAAATTGCTTTTGATTTTTGTTTGTGGAGTGAAAAGTCTTCATTTGAACTTTAAAAAAAATCATAATTTTTTTTTTCTTTCGAGACAGGGTTTCTCTGTATAGCCCTGGCTGTCCTGGAACTCACTTTGTAGACCAGGCTGGCCTCGAACTCAGAAATCTGCCTGCCTCTGCCTCCCGAGTACTAAGATCAAAGGCATGTGCCACCACGCCCGGCCTTCATAATTTTTATGTAATATATTTTAAATTAAAATATAGTTACATCGTTTCCCTCCTCCATTTCCGGCCATGCCATCCCCCCATCTTTCCTCTGAAATCAATAGCCTCATTTCTTTACTATTGCTTTTATATATACAGATACATATATAATACATGTATACACACATAAATATATAGATACATATATCACACACATCTATACATATATACACACATATAAATAAGTAAACAGATACATATATATGTATACACATTCATTTATATATAAACACACACATATATATATATATATATATATACATATACACACATACATAAACATGTGTATACATGCACACACATATAAACACATATATACATATACATACATGCATACACATTTATATAAACACATATATATGTTTACACACATTATATATATATATAAACACATATACTCATATATACGTACACACATGCACATACATATATGTAAAGAAGATTCTTTGGTGAAGGGTGAGAGCTGTAGTTACATGTGGGTTTAGGGATATGTTTTAGAATGCAGGAAGGAGTTATGTTGGTATAGTGGGTTCTCTTCCAGTCCCTAACCTCACTTGCCCTGAATAGTTCGCTAAGTTTCACCTGAATTTACACAGACACTTCTTCCTGAGTTTTATGAATCTGTGTGGGGCTCTTTAATTGTAAGGAATTGAGTGACTGCCCCTTCACCGCCAGGGATGTGGAGAGCCTTCCCCGAGGAAAGAGGGTGAGAGGGAGTGGTGAGGTTGACACAGGGTGGCAGGTGATGCAGGGTGGGGGTGGGGGGAAGACAGGGAGGCCTACATCAGGGAAGCAGCTCCCCTCCCTGCCACTGAAGAAGGGATAGCTTGAAAGTCAGAGCAATGAACATTATAGAGAGACGGTTTCTCACCCCACCCCAGTCTGGACATCAGGAAGGCCTACAGAACATAACCCGTACTGTACCATATGCTACTCTGGGAGTCTGTCAGATCTAGCCATTCCTCATGGCTTTGTACCATACCCACTCTGGTCATCTGACAGATCTAGTCATTTCTCTTGGCTTTGGACACATTGTTTTGTCCCTGAACCCATCCCCTGCCCATCCACACCTTTCAGCACTAAAATACCAACCCAGATACCACCTCCACTTTCATGTTAGACAGGAGGTCAGCTCTGAGACTGACCTACAATCCTACCACCCCCGAAATAGGGTTTAAAGAAGAATAGGTGAGGTGGGTGTGGTGCTCCATGCCCTTAATACAATCATTCAGGAGATAGGGACAAGGGGAATCTGAGTTCAAGGCCAACCTGGTCCTTATAGTGAGTTCCAGGACTACATAGAGAGACTCTGACTCAAAAACCAAAACAACAAATAAACAAACAAACTGGTGGTAGCCAGGCAGTGGTGGGGTGCCACATCTACACAAGTAGTGACTCAAGTGACAGGCCCGAAAGCCTGGATGCAGTCCCGGGGCGAAAAGTTCATGGACGCTTAGTCTCCTGGATCCGTGGCATCCTGTAATGATGATGCTCCAAATCTGTCCTTGCTTCAGTCTGTTGTGCTTTCCCTCAATATTGTTTGATTATAAGAGCCTCCAAGGATTGATTTTGACATATAGCTAAGTTAGATTAGCCTCCACCAGTGTTCCAATGTCCTAGGCCGTCCTTGAGCTGACCTTGGGCTTGGATAGCAGAATCACTCCCGCACACAGGAATTTACAATGACCTAGGAAGAAGGAAGGTTGTGGTCTAAGAAGGAACTAGAGTAAATACTTAGAACTATAGATAGCTGAGTTATACCCATACACACGAATTTTCAATGGCCTAGGGGGAAGGTGGACTATATAATAGACTAGAATAGGAACTATGGCAAGGGCACGAAGCCCTTACCCCAGCTTTTAAGATTAAGCTGACCTTAAGTGGGACTGCTTTTGATCCCAGTTGGTTCCTGTTAACTTTTTGTTTTGTTTTGTTTTTTTGTTTTTGTTTTTTCAAGACAGGGTTTCTCTGTATAGCCCTGGCTGTCCTGGAACTCACTTTGTAAACCAGGCTGGCCTCGAACTCAAAAATCCACCTGCCTCTGCCTCCCAAGTGCTGAGATTAAAGGCATGTGCCACCGCCACCCGGCTTCCTGTTAACTTTTAGTATGCATTCTTCTGTTTTGTTGTAAAAGTAATTTTGCTTCAGATAACTTCAATGTGCCTTGGATGGCCTCACTTAACTTCTCTGTTTTCTGTCATATATAAGACAGAAGCTCACGCTTCTTCCTCGGGGCTGCCTACAAGGTGGCTGCCATCTGTTTTGCGGCATCCAGGCTGCTCTCCGGCCTCTGGTGAAGCCCAAGATCCTCAAAAAGAGGACCAAGAAGTTCATCAGACACCAGTCAGACCGATATGTGAAAATTAAGCGAAACTGGCAGAAACTCAGAGGCATCAACAACAGGGTGCGGAGAAGGTTCAAGGGCCAGATCCTGATGCCCAACATCGGTTACGGGAGCAACAAGAAAAACAAGCACATGCCGCCCAGCGGCTTCCACACGTTCCTGGTCCACAGTGTCAAGGAGCTGGAGGTGCTGCTGATGTGCAACAAATCTTACTGTGCTGAGATTGCTCACAACGTGTCCTCTAAGAACCGAAAAGCCATCGTAGAAAAAGCAGCACAGCTGGCCATCAGAGTCACCAATCCCAACGCCAGGCTACGCAGTGAAGAAAATGAATAGATGGCTTGTGTGCATGATTTGTGTTTAAATAAAATCACAAAAACTGCAAAAAAAGAAAAAAAGAAAAACAAACCAACCAACCAATCAAAGGTAGCTGGGTCACCTTAGGGCTCAGAAACCGAAT
>LR750029.1:0-165999 GCA_902729485.2 Mus minutoides
TCTCCTCTCCTCTCTTCTCCTCTCTTCCTTCTCTCCCCTCCCTCCCCCTCTCCTCCCCTCCCCTCTTCTGTCTTCCTCCTCCTTATCCTTCTTCCTCTCTCTCCCTCTCCACCTCTCTCCCCCTCTCTTCCTTCCCTCCCTCCCTCCCCACCTCTCTCTCTCTCTCTCTCTCTCTCTCTCTCTCTCTCTCTCTCTCTCCCTTTCTTTCTCTCAGCTGTTGCCACAAAAATGGCTGACCATTCTCTGTGTGTGTGCACATGTATATGCATGAGTGTGTTTGTGTGCATGAGTGTGTACGTGTTTTTTTTTTTTTTTTCAAAAACATCCTTTAACTCTTATTTAACTTTCAGAGTTCTGTTTGGGTTACATAGAGCATTTCCTCACTGGGGATTTCAGAAGGGAGATGGGGCTAAGGGGAGAAAAGAAAATATTGGTCACTCTTACACATCTTTAAAACATTTGTTTCCAGATCACCTAATATTTGTATAAGTTAAGGTTGAATCCCAAATATCTCTGGATATATGAAATCCATATTATTCAAGTTTTCACAGCTGTGGATGATATGGGGCTTTATTCTTCAGGGCTGTTCTGTAATGTCCTGTATTATGGATACAGTGTCCCGAGAAGTCATGTAGCTCCCAGTCTCTTAAAATACTGACAAGAAACCCAGCAATGGAGGAATAAAAGCCAGAGACCAGAAAGTTATAAGGGAAAAATGACAGTATAAAATACTCTTGCTTTCTAAAGTATACACAAAGCTTCATATATTAATATCCCCAAACTCCAAATGGCCAATTTATTTTTAAAACATGAAACACCTGCTTATTGTTAACTATCACAATAACATGTTTAATTTTGAGGGATTCTTTTTTGGCAGCTGATAATATTTTAAGATTTAGAATAATTTTAATGTCTTCTAAGAAGCATCTTCTAAGGCACAGGGAGATATATTGAGATGTTTCTTAGCTTTCTGTTAAGCTCAGTGATATTGAACTCGTGGGTTTTTATCTTTAGCCATTACTCTAGCATATTACACTTAATGAGAAAAGGAAAGTTAACAGTACAGTTGTTTCATCTTTCTGTATTCTCAACTCAAGGGGCAAAATTTAAGGCAAGATTACCAGAAAATACTTTATGTTCTTGGAAAATCAGTTTTCACTTGAAATAGTATATGAGAATAAAATAAAACAAATGAGAATAGATGTAATAGATAAACAAACTAAGAATAGCTCATTGTTAATAATAGGCTGAGCTCATATATACACATATACACATATAGACACACACACATATATACACATATGCTATATATGTGCACTTGTGCATAAATATACACGTATCTGTATATACTTGTGTATGTACATATATGGCTGTTGTCAGTTGATCAGTGTATAGAATTAAAAATGTTAAGCCATATGAAGAGTTTTAAAGAAGCATTAAGATTGATAATTCAACCTGGAGCTCTTCTTGGGAAAGTAGAAATACCGAAAAGTATATAAAAGTGAAATATTTGCATCCATTTGCAGTATGAAAACCCCTTCATTAACTTCCCCGGGTAATTTCTGTTCTCATCTTCCATATGCCATATCTTCAGTCAGGCCTCCCTCCCTAGGACTTGCCCCATGGGAAGTGAATTCTACAGGAAGGATTTTCTGTGGCTTTTACTGTCTAAGGATTTTCTTCTGTCGTTTGTCCTTTCTCATTTGGACTTCATTTCTAAAAAGAAAAAAAAAATGTATACGATCAAGGGAATATAAGGTATGGATATTAAAATCACATATTTGATGTGCTTTGCACATTTGATGAGGAACTTGCCTCATGCCCTTAGCTTTTAAAAGAAACAAGTTGTGGACTAATCATATAATCTGCCAGAAAAAAAAAATGACCCCAGACTGACCCCTTCCTAGGTTAACCTGTGAGGGCAGTGGATGTCTTTTCTGGGGGATGAGATTGGATAAGTCTGTCCTCTTTTTTTATGGCCACAAGCTTTTTGTTTATCTGTGGTAAATGATATTAAAAAAATTTAGAGAGGGAAAACAGCCTTGATGTAGAGGGGAAATGCTGCTTTATGGGATATCCTTTTGCTGTTATTGTACCAAAATTATATTTACCCTCATAGAGCATAGACAGATCAGACAGTGAGTGGGTAGTCTCTTTGGTGTCATATCCTGGCATACATCAGAAAGACTCCTAACATGTCTCCTCAAATGTAGTATTGTACGTAGATACTCATTTTCAAATTGCACGATGTGCCTGTCTTTATGTTTACTTCATTCTTGAGGCTCTGCTCTCTAAATAATTGCTTCAGGAGATAAAGAACATTTTATGTTATTTGAGGGATTGCACTGGACTCAATTATAGTATTAGTCTCTGGGCTAATATGTTTGTATTTTAATTTCTCAAAAAAAAATAAAAATCCAACATCCAGATCATTGTGGTTGCCCTAGACAACCACTGAAGCAGTATCCTTACATATCCCAAACGCCGATCTCGGCCAACTCATGTTAACCTTCTCTGTAAGGATCACAAATCTTTAGATAATTTCTTATATCTTAGTAATTTATTTTCTGTCAAACATAAAACAAATCTTGGTAAAACATTCCATTAGAAAGGGAGAAGGGCTGGAAGACAGTTTTCCACTGTGGTATGCGTTGCATTTTCTGAAGTTCCTGATAAAACACAGATGTTTCCAAGGGCCCACAAGGATGGTTAGTCAAGATCAGATTGATCCCTGGTTAATCTCTGAGACCTTGTGCTTCTAGGCTTCCTATCAAAGTAGACTGCCTTCTTTTTTTGCTGAATGATCTCAACTGAATTTGTAACTGATAAAGGTGAATTAAAAACATCCAGTGTAGAAATAGAACATATTAGAATTTCCATGATGGTTCACTCTGTGTTTCTTTCCAAAAAACATTCCAAACATAATTCAGTTTGGGAATAAAATGTCTCTCTTGACTTTAAACTGTGCCAATATTTACATGAGATCCATCGGTTCAGTTCTGGGGGGTGTGGGGGGAGACTGACATTTTTCAGTATTCTATGGTAACAAATATGTGGATTGAGAATGACTCCAGTTGGGTGGTTAGCTACTTCAATGCCCTAACACTGGACAATGGTAGAGAAAATTCTACATACTTTTCAATATTTGATTTTGAAGACAAGTACGAAGAGATATGCTACCCCTTTTGAAAAAATTACAAAAACGGGGCTGGGGACATGGCTCCGTGGCTCTAGAGCTTGCTATGTGAGTGTGAGACCTTGAGTTCCAATTCCCATAACCTACATAAAGAGAGTGTGGACCATGCACATCTGCATCCCAGGTTCTTCTATGATAGGATGGGGAAGGAGAGACAAGATGTTCCTTGTAAACTAGACCACCAGTTAATATGGTACACATGGCACAAGCAGCCATGAACAGCCAAGCCACCCAGCCTCAAAAAAGGGGAAGCAAGGGATCTCACGCAAGTGTCTCACCTGACATATGCCCTGGTATTCATGTCACAGTCACATACATGAATAAGCAGCTGTACACACACGTACAAACACACTAATTATAAATTGTAGGAGAATACTTTAAGCTTACTGAGACAGTTTCCAAGATAATGACGAAGGGTTATCTATCTATACTCTCCAGACTTACACAATCCCTTTGCATAGGCATCATGAAAAAAATGAGAAAATGAATCGTCAGACATCTCAACTATGGACCATCAGCTCTAGAGCTTTCAAAACAAATTAAAAGCCAAATTGAGATTAATCTCCATATGAATACATGTTGTGGCCAACTAGAGCATTTTGCATTGTATATTATGGTGTTCTGTTAGCTTTAAGATTTGGACCGTTTTCTGCAACTAATACTATACGAAAGCAACTTTGTCCCATTATCCATTCTGACAAATATTCTTAGTCTTTGCATGGATGAGAGCCTAGAGTTCATACTTTTACAAGCATGATTTAAAGTAGGTAATTACTGAGTATAAGCAAAAGCTCTCAATCTTTCAGAAAGAAAATGTAATAATACCCTCGTATTCATTATCTGCTGAAAAATATGGAATTTCCAAACATGTTTCCAAAATATTTGCTTTTCAGTTTTACATATTTATATTTCTAATTTTCTTTCATGCTGAGGCATCTGCTCATAGTTTCCAGCTTATTTTCAAAGTCTCTTTGTGTTAGTGTTTGGGTTTGATATTCACATTCTTTATGTGCTGACTAGCCTTCCAGAGATCCACCTAATAAGACCTTTTGAATTTACACATTTAGCTCAAAGCACTAGTATGGGATGGATTTTTATTGTCCTGAAAGGTATCAATCATTGCATATCCATTCAGCACAGCCCTGTTGTTACAACTGTTGGCTTTGTTTCCTTGCACTTGGGTTTTTAAAGATATTAAAGGTTGAAACCACGTTTGTGGGATGTATAGTCTTTCCAAAAATTTACTTTACAAAATGCAGCTTTGTAATGAAAAGGAAGCTTTTCTTTGTTCTTAGAGGGGATACGTATATTTGGAGAGGAATTTATCCTTAGGGAGGGAGAGAAAGCCGAATTCCCTTAAGATAGAAATTCTTGGCTTGTTTTTTTCCAACAGAATTATTACTCATTAAGGTTACAGTCAAGCTGTGATTTGGGTTTGTATGTATTTTCTGTTAATTCACTTAAAACTGCCTCCCTTCAGTATATATTCCCTGTAAACTCTAAGCACACAGGATAATATATGTGTCTGTCTTTATCTATAGCTATAGGAAATGACATAGATAAATACCACTTTGTGCTAGAACATAAGCCTATGGTAATACAGAGGTCAGCCTTGAGTCATATGGCACATAAAGCAGACTGGATTTTGAGTTGTGACATCTATACAGAATGTGATACTGCTGAATTTTCTTATTAAGAGGTTTTGGCTGAAGGAATTCAGACACACACACAGTATGGCCCCAAATAATCTTGCCAAGAAAAGTTGAGTTGAAAATGTTGGGGAACTGATCCAAGAATAGGCCTCAAACACGTTGCCTTCATTACTCACAGCTGTGCACATGAGAAGCGACTTTTCATCCCACCTACAAGCCCCTCCCCAGGACTGTCAGGTTGTTGTTTTTTTTTCCCAACTTACTGACCTTTCTGTTCCCACAAAAGGAAAATATGATTGACAGATGGTTATGTAAACCATTTGGGGGCAATTAAACAATGTATGGTAATGTGTTTTCTGTAAACATAATCCCTTTTTAAAACACATTTTAAAGACTTACTTTATTATTTATTTTGTGTATGCTTGTGTGTGCATATGTGTGTATGCCTATGTGTGTGTGTGCACACGCGCATGTGTGTGCATGTGTATGTCTATGTGTATACGTGTGTGCATGTGTGTACATGTGTGTGTGCCTGTGTGTGTGCCTGTGTGTGCCTGTGTGCCTGTGTGTACATGTATGTGTGTGCCTGTGTGTGCATGTGTGTTCCTGTATGCATGCATGTGTGTGCCTGTGTGTATACGTGTGTGTGCATATGTGTACATGTGTGTGTGCCAATGTGTGTGCATGTGTGTGTGCCAGTGTGTGTGGAGGCCAGTGGGATTGGCAAAGCAGAGCATCTTATAACCAACAGGTAGTGGTTGGGCCAGCCGCTTGCTTTCCTTGGGTCAGCCACTGGTTCCATCAAACAGCTAGGATGGTGCCAGAAAGGCAAGCAGAGAGAGTCTAGAAGGGGAGCGGACCTTGGAAAAGCTCTGTTCAGCCTGTGTGATCTCTGTTTTGCCATAAATGCATGCATTAAAACAATCAAATCTGTTTTTAAAGTATACGGTGCACTTGAAAAGGACGTTTATATTGCTCACTTTCCTAGCACAGTATTGTGATTTCTTCAGAGATAAGTGAATAACAAAGTCAAAAGTAAAATAACTTGCATTGTGGGTATATTTCCCATCTTTGCTAATATTTGCTAACAGACTCGTGTTAGTATAAGTGCTGCTCTGCTCCAATAAGAGTCAATGATGTGTGTGTGTGTGTGTGTGTGTGTGTGTGTGTGTGTGAATATGTGTGACACATGAGAACAAAGTCCAATGTTTTCACCATACCAGAAAAATGGACTTCCTCCAGTGCAGCAGATCCAGAGGTGATTTATCCAAAACTATTGGTTCTTTTGTTTTTTGGTTTTTTTTACTGGTAAAATTTGAGTTTTGGGGGGTGTTGAAGATCCAACATGAGAACAATCTGTACCTACCATAGAGAAGACATGTCATGTGCTGGTGGCACACAATTAACTGCACAAGAAGTGGTAATGCCACGTCTTTCTCTAAGTCTTCCAGTTCTGGGACACCATGAGACTGCTAAGCAGTTTTCCGTGTTCTTGGGCAGTCAAGACTAACTTCGAAATTTATTTGTGCCTACCAGATTGGTCTGGTTTTCCAAGCAGTGCTTAGCTGTACCCGATTTCACTGTAAAATTTATATGCATGCACATAATAATAAGAAATTGCTCCGATGTGACTATAGAAGAGTACAATAAAATACAGAACTATTTTATGTATTTGTTATTATTTATATCATGGCTATGTTTTAAATTTGGGTCCAGCTTGCATTTCCTGGTGGCGGTGGTGGTTATGGTGGTGGGTTTTATTATTCTCCATTTATCTTTTACTCTTTGTGATCCTGACGCTGACCAAGGCCTTGTTCATTCTACGTAGGTACTTGACCCCAGAGTTATACCTCACCCTCATGTGCAGTAAAATAAATTCTTTTCAAGATAACCCATACAGTGCAATGGGTACAGTGGATTAGGTATTTATTTTTTTAATACAGTGAATGTTTGCAATACTCAAATGGCATTCAACCATCAGGAGACAGGAAACATCAGGACTAGAGAGGGGGACATTTTAACCGAAACATGAAGGTCCACGGAGAGCTGGCCCAGGGAGAAGGAGGTTATAATAAAAGAGAAGAAGCTGTAGGCACCACAGTGTATCTTTGAAGTTACCACTCTGTATCACAGAGTGTCTTATTAATATGCTCAAGAGTTTGAGCGCTTTTTATCTTAGGAGCAATGAAGATGTTCACTTAAACTGTTGTTCAATTAAACGATGCTACGTTCACATGAAGTTTATATGTTAGGGTTTTTCTGTATGCCATAGGAAGAATGTAGCAGGGGATAACAAAGATGAAGTTGGGCATTATACTGCAGGCGGTTAAAAATGATGATTTCAGTAACAAAGAGGATAGCCACAGGGTGAACGTGTTACAGAATATGTGGGCTGATATATAGGTTGTGGGAGGTGGAGGAGAGAGCTCGGATTAAAGAGAAGATGGTCAGGAATGACTGGTACCTAAGTCTGTGTTTTGAGCATTTGAATGGATGGGAAATTTTCTTTTATGATACAGGGAATTCAGGAAGACATAGAGGTTTGTAGAAGGTTAATATTTTTATTATTACCCTGACCATGTTGCATTTAAAGTTTCTAGGGGGAGAGCCTGTTGAGGACACTCAGCAATTGGCTATGAGCCTGGCTGCCACTTGAAGCCGTTGGATAACAGAGTTTATAATTTAGATGTTGGAAGGTGGCAATGACCTAGAAATTCAGGGAGAGACAGAAAAAAAAGAAGGGTGTATGGGCGTTTAGGCAGAGGGCATAATGTGACTCACAGAATGCTGGGAAAAGCGTAGAGCCATAGCTGAGAAAAATCAGATTGTCCAGGGTAAGATACAATACAGTTTCTTTCAATGATAGGCTGAGGAGTTGGATAGGCTGTACTCTTTAGTCAATAGTAGCCATTTGATGATTTGCACTGGGAAGACTGTTTGCAGATAAGTCATTAGGAAGATTTAGGTAGAGTATGGATTGGGGTGGGGGTGCAGAGACCATGCAGGAGGTTTCTAAGAGCGATGCCATGAAATTTAGAGGTTGGGGAGCTTCCAAAGTGAAAAGTGTAGATTCAAGGGGTAGCTATGAAAACCAAAGAGCCAGCGGGGCTCTGAGTGGAGATGGCAGGAACAGGGGAGTAGAGCCTGTTAAAAATGATGATTACTTTGGGGTAAAAGAGAAAATCCAAGAGCCTGGTTTGGTGAAATTTGTAACCCCTGCATGTATAAATTTATGGTTTATTTTCATAGAACTATAATGGAAAGATCATATATCAGAATACTTTATTTCTAAAGCTTTTATTACCAATTTTTTGTGTGTCTAATGTTAAGCATGTGCTATTCATTTGTGTGTGAGTAACATGTGTGCAACAGCATTTGTGTGTAGGTCAGAAAATAACCTCAAGTTTTCATAATCCACAACCCCTGCCTTGTTTGGGACAGTAGCCTGGTTTTAGAGGGTGTGGGGGATCTGAACTCAGGCCTGCAGGCTTGCCCAGCAAGCACCATTATCTCTGCAGCACATTCTTCTTGTTTTGCGTTTTTCGAATTGCATCTCAGAAACTAGTCCAGGGGACATTGTGTGTGTGTGTGTGTGTGTGTGTGTGTGTGTGTGTGTGTGTGTAACAGAATAAGAGCAACAACCACAAAAGACTTAGAAATCCATTCCAAAAAAAAAAATTGAATGAGAAGCCTCAGGAATCCTTGCCAAGAAATGTTCCGTCATCTTGGCGGACTGGGCCACCATGAGGAAGCCCAAGAATGCAGTGCAACCATCCCAGCTGAACGTAGGATCTGGGCTCTTGGCTTTTGCAATGATCAGCAGAACACTGGATGCAGAAAAGATGTGGAACATTTCCGTAGGGATAGCCAAGGCACAAGTACTTAGTTGCTGGTATCTTTGAAGTCTGCAAAAAGCAAATCCTGGATGTATCCCAAGCAGAGTCTGATGCAAATTCAAACAAATCAAGAGGGTTCGATGCCGCTTCTACTCAAGTAGCTGTCCGTGCTGGGGGAGTGGGGGGAGAAACCTGGGGAAGTATTGTCATGGTCTCTTTTTTTCTGGTGGCCTTCGGAGGGAGTCCCGTGGTTTTTATGGAAGTTATGGCTTTGTTCAAGAGAGTCAATTCTCCCTGCCAGACTGCTAGAGAAAGCTATTCCCCTCTCTAGTCCTGTTACTTTAGATACTCTACAAGTACAGTGTTTTTGTAGCATGGCTTCTATCTCTGAGTTTCCACTCCAGGTATGGAGTGACTGTGCCTGTGAATCGGTTGTTAGTGTTGTCTCTCTCTTTTTTTGTAAGGGACTTAATCCCCCACCCACCCAAAACTGTTTGAATTCCCAATGAAAAGAGAGCTAGGAGTCTCCAGCCTGTGGACCTAGTGTGAAGATGCCTTTTAAAATCCTGGCAATTGAAAGCTGCTTATAATATGGAGATTAGACATTCTGTCTCCAGCTTGGGAACAGGGCTGGCATCAGCTAAACAGGCAACTGTGGGCAGGGAGCTGCCTGACTCCTTTGGGCCAGAGAAAGGCCCCAAAGAAGCAGCTGCCAGCAGGGAGGAGTGTGAGAATCTAGGAAGACGCCTTGAAATAGGATAGGAAACGAGGCACGAGAAGGAAGTTAAGAATTTTTCAAATATTCCCTTTTTAGGCATATGCAGCGGCTGCCTTTGCACAGGAAAGGTAATCTTTAATGCTTCCCTCACGAGGGAAGAGGGGTGGCGAACCTACAGCTAGTTCACACAGCCGAAGGGCCGGAAGTTGGTTGATTTCTTCAGTGGTGTAAGAAAAGTGATATGGATTAGTGTTCTACTTCCCTTTATTATTATTCATCCTGACCTTTTTGAAATAAAGAGTTGAATATTATAAACATTCTAATTTTAGAATGAGAAAAGCAAGTTTCTCACACACACACACACACACACACACACGCTAGGTATAATGATTTTAATTTAAATCTTATATTAATCAAAGGATCTGGGCAGCTCATGTTTGATGGTGAAGGGGTGGAAAGGATTCTGATTTTCTAGTGACAGCAGCTTTTGCCTTTAGGCACATGTCTCTGCCTCTTAAGGAGGCACCGTGTTAACAATATTTAGAATCACTAATAAGTAACGGATATGTTTGCCTTCTACAGAGAAGCACACTTCCAGGTGTGTAACCCTACAAATATAAAATGAACTCGACTCTGCCACATGTGTAGGGTCTCCCGGGCCTCTGTTCTGTTTGAAGAATGAGCTAAAGCAAGTCTGTAAAGTTTCCACTAGGGTCTGACATGGGGTGATTGTATGTTTTCTCTTCATGCAGGAAAGGGGTACACTCAACCTTCAGTCACGGAGAGACTCCTATTAGTAGAGGCCCTTACTTGAACCCACCGAGAGGATGTGGAGTCATTAAAGGAAGTCTTATAGCACAGGGGTCATGGGTAGCACCATGAGAGTTCAGTTAACAACACACCGCATCGAGGACGGAGGGCCCGTGGGATTGCTAGGAGCTGATGGTTTTCCATCACTCATGACAAAATAGCCCTCATCACAGCTGAACACAACCCATTACTCACGTGCTTGTGGCCATGGTTGTATAAGCAAGCCTTCTGTGCCACCATTGTATAAAAGTGGAGGGTGGGCAATTACATCAAGAATATGAAACTGGATAGTGATTATAAAAGTGATGTCACCGGCTGGTGTATTTATTATATTTCATGTCTAAGCACTATTTTAAAATCTACTCACTTTTGTTTAAATATATTTAATTTAATGTTTAATTAATTTAATTTCATACATATACATATAAACTTATATAATACATATGTACATAAATACATAATATATGTATACACACACACACACACACACACACACACATATATATATATATATATATTTTTTTTTTAGCACCATCTGCCATTGTATCCCAGCAATGTCCTCATGCAGTTTCTGGTAACTTCAGTCCTTAATTGCATCAGGAAGCCATACCAAAGAGTTGGCCTATACTTGCTAAGTTTGTAGAAAATTTACACAGTGACAGAACTATCCGATAGCTCAATTCTCAAAACATGAGCCTGTCAGTAAGTGGTGAATGACTTCTGTAAAGGAGGAGGAGAAATGAACACATATTGTATGGCTGTGGCTCTGTCCTTGTCACCAACAATGTAATGATGCATGGTAATGTAGGTCACATATACCTTGTCACCTCTCTTAGTTCCTAAAAATGACCAATGTTATTTTTTTAAGAAACAACAGTTCTCACTTTTTTTCAGTTCTGGAAATTGGATCAAAATTGGGTCTTTGTGTGAACTAGATAAGAGCTGTACCACTGAGGGACTGGAGAAATGGCTCATTGGGGAACAGAACTTGCTGTTCTTGCAGAAGACTGTAGTGTGATTCCCAGTACCCGCTTTCAGAGGCGCACACTTACCTGTAACTCCAGATACAGAGAACTGGATATCTTCTTCTAGCCTTCATGGGCACTCATATGCTTGTGAGTACATGTGCATGCACATGTGTGTACATGCACAAACGTGTGTGCACATGCACACACAAATAAAATAAATCGTAAATAAAAATGAGCTATACCACTGAGTTCTATCCCCAGCCCTCTTGACTCTCATGTGCATGGAGATATGGCAGCTATTTCCCCACCATGGAATGTTAAGCTAAGAAATGGACTTAAGACAAAACTAGGTATTTTGAATATCCTGTCTTCCTTAAGAAGTCTATGTTTAGAAATGGCTATGAGGGGCCTTTATTTCAGCCTTTATAAACAAATGAAACCTTAATCTGAAATTTACAACAAATTTATACTATATGCAAATAACCAAATAAAGCAGTCACAGGCTTGAGACACCACTGGGGTAGGAAAGGAAGAGCCTTCCGAAATGAGTGACACTGTAACAAACAGAGCTCTGAAGACACTGCTCAGAGGCTACACAGTTGCCTAGTGTGTGAGGCCCCACACAGAGAAACCCAGCAACAACCACAAAACAGCAACAGGACAAAGGACATTGAGTCAGAAGTGCTGGTAAATATTTGTAACACTAGCAAAGGGGGGTGGGGAGGGGTGGGAGTAGGGGAGTAGTGGGGGGGAGGTGAGTCTGAAGGAGCTAGAACCCAAGGTCAGCCTTGGCTACATATTGGTCCAAGTGCAAGAGGGTGTCTGGGAGTGGAGAGAAAGAGAGGGGAGAGACAGAGATGGAGAGAGAGAGGGGGGGGAGAGAGAGAGAGAGAAGACTCCTTGGGGGCGGCAGATAAAACCATCCCAACACCTTAGAGCTAGGCAGAGGCTCCATGTTCAGATCTCAGGTTTCCCTTTTTCTGAAAAATTAGTGACATTTTTTTCCTAACCATTCATTTAGTCATGTCAAGGTGTTAGGTGCCGTATCTATATACAAAACACATTTGTTTTTAGGTAAGTTCTTCCTACACATGTTAGGTTGTCCTTGAACTCAAAATATCTGAAGTCAGTGTGCTCAGAGCTCAGGTGTGGGCCACCATGCTGGGCTTCGGTGTAGAAGCTATTGATGCAGTCTTGCTTTCTGTACCTTTCTTTTGTAGTGAGTCCATTCTGTCAACAGCCATGGGATATTTATTGGGAACTCTACACCAATGGATAAAAAGATACCTGTTTATCTGAATTTCAACCAGTGCTTTTTTTCCCCAACGTGGGTGTTAAGAATTCATGGTTTCTTAAAATTGCTAAAGATGATCACCGACAATAGAATTAGCTTTGTAGTGTATAAATGTCCCTACTCTAATTTAGGACTTTTCTCACTGTCATAAAGTACTATTAATCACACCCTAATCCAACTGTACTTTTCTGGTCAGAGACTTTCTAATTTGAAGCATCCTTCTGAAACCCTGCCAGAAAGTTTTTGACCCAGACTTATCCAACCTCCCCTGTGGAATACAGACCCCCTGAAGGTGTGATTATTTAACATGGACCTCTGCCTGCTGCTGAGAGCCTTTCTGCTTATCCAGTCTGCTTACGTCATCTGAACCAAACCAGCCTTACTGTAGTTAAAATGACATGAGGATCTATTGACCTAGCGGGTAATATTATGAAATTAATTCTAAAACACTCTAGCTTACTTCACCTTCATCTTTGAAGTTCATTTGAATGATCACACTGCACAAACTTCTGTTTTTTTCTGTTGAAAATCTCGCAAAGGTCCTGGCCAGAAATAACAACAGTTCTGGGGGTTTCACAGTGGTTTGCATTTTGAAGTCAAATTACCATGAGCAATGGACTCTAAAGTGTCTGGATTGTCTGGTGTCAGAGTCTCCGTGGGGAGGTGTGCATCAGTGGTCATGATCCCTTGTTTGTCAAAGCCTCTAGCCATCGTCAGTTAGTTTAGCATCAATAGATGCCCTTATTTCTGCTGTCCAATAATTCTGGTGGACCTGGTTCTATCTGTTCCAGTTTTTCTAAGAGAAAGATGACACCAGAAGTCTAGAGACATTCAGAAGCTTAAAGTCCTCAGAATATGACAAACAACAGGACCTCTCCGTACCCAGAAGTCTCTGTGTCCACTTGTTGTTCATTTTCCTGGTGAAATTGCTTCTAGCAAGACTCTAAGCGTACTTTAGTTTTTACAAATTGGTACAGACCATCTTTAGGAATTTGTCTTTTAAAAAAAAATTGTCACAGTTGTTCCCCCACCCCCACCACCGCCCCCTGCCCAGAACATTTAAATAATGGAGACACATTATTTTTCCCCCAAGTTTTAACTAGCTTGGCTCTTTGTGGAACTAAGGAAGTCTTTTCAGTTAAAAATAACTAAGGTGTTTTGGGCACATAGTAGTCATTTAATTAGTGTGAGTGGAATTAAAGTACAGATGCTCTGAAGAAAGAAAAAAGCTAGCTTGTACACTAGTCTCCTCTCTTCGTTTCTCCACATCCATTTTCTTTCAAATAACCATTAAATCGGACACTCACCCCATTACTGCTCTAGAAATTATTATCCTTTAGCTCACAAACTGCTTCTGTCTGCCAATTCCAAGAGCTGCCATCATCCTAAATATTAATCTGCAACGTGGATTCTTGTTAAGCATCACCAACCTGTGCCCAGGCCCAGATCATAAAGGCTGTCCTGCTGGATGTGTCATGGTGAACTGCTCATCCTCTCCAGTTTCCTAAAGGTCTCCTTCTGTCCTGCCAGCCCTGACCTCTTCTAAGGAGTGCTGTTCCACGGGGTGCTCTTCTTCGTAGTCGTCAGGAATCCCCAAGATTCAAGCTGAGCGTGTGGCTTCCTCTGCTCACTCACGCACTGCCTCTAGATCTCAGGCATGATGATAATGCACCCAGATGGAGCTGTGACTCTCCACTGCAGAACTCCATCACCCCTTCCCACCTCTGCCTGACATATAGACAGTGGTGAGATGCTCGCCTTGGATTTTCTCTCACTTGACCTTTTGTCCTTCCACCAAACTTTATTCTTTTCTTGGGGCCTCCATCTCTCGTTGAGGCTCTGAGACTTTGTGGTTCTTGGCTAGTTCCACCCTTTATAGTCAAGAGATGTTTAGAAGGGAACTGGTAAAAGGATGAAAGAGATTTTTTTTAAAGTGATGTGTGAGGTAAAATAATAATAACTTTTGAGTTTATCATGACAACGGATTTTAAGGGAAGATTAAAGAATAATCATCTTCAAGAAGACAAAATGTCCGTATTGAGAAAATGGCAGTCAACTGTTCATCATTGACACTTGATTCTAGTGAAGGCATTGTCTATAAGTGGTGGCTTTAGAGGGATACTCTCAAAACAGTGAATAAGCACTGTTATATACTACTTGGATGGATATTGCATAGTTATATTACTTGGATGGATATGGTATAGTACAAGTACCAAAAGAGAAACAACTAAATTCATTAGGGCACAGTGTCAATATTCATGGACTATATTTGGAAGAGATCAGCAGATCAGTCTAGATCATGTAATATGTTTATATCCAATGTGTTAATCCTATGATTTTATGACAAAAATATATGTATTATGGAGTTTACAATAATGACTTGAACTACCAATAGCAGTAAGTCCCATTAGGTCACAACTTCTGTTGTCAAAATGTATGTCACCTCATTGGTGTATGTGAGTGGGGTTGTAGTGGCAGGGAGGAGGGAGAGAGACACAATAACTATGTCATCGTAGTCTAATAAGTGCAAATACATCATCATAGTCTAATAAATGCAAATACCTGGACAAGTTCAATCAACAAGGTGATTCTCTAGTCTGGACTATTTGTTCCTAGTGATCCATCCATCCACACAGCAATACCTACTTACTGCCTACTTAGTTTATACTTGTTACGGAGTCTGCAGAGGAATCATTCAGTTGCCATTTTCCTTACACAACAGTCTCTGTCTCTGTGATATGTTTATGGTCAGAAAGGAGTTAGGGGCAAGAAGACAGGCAGCAGAATATGGTGTGAAGATGGATAGAAAAAAAGATATTCGCTGAATTCAATGGGGGCACACAGCCAGACGCTTCAGCTGGTCCTAGCCAATCAGGAAAGGCTGAAAGGAAGAAATTCCTTTATGTCAAATTATGACCAAACTGCGATTGGCCGGGTTTAAAGCAACCTTGCCGAACATTTAGCAAAGTGTTGTATAAAAATAAATCTACACACACTTTATGTTCACAATTCAAAAGAACTCATTAAAAACACATTTCATGTATCCGATTCATGAAAATACCACAAGCCAACATGTTGTTGATTATCTACATGTGTTCTCCGAAGTAGATACAGAAATGATTAATACTACTGATCGTGTGGAAATTTTTTTTGACATTATAAAATTTAAAAGGTAAATGTCAAAATTTATATGAGTTCCGTGTTGTGTTCAGTACATGGAGGAAGGAACCGACTGGCGCCTGGGTCTGGTACCAGAACAGACAAATCCTCTGGCGACACTCCATCGCCGTTTCTCACAAATAAGTAGCTCTTAGTTTTCTGAGACAAAGAAAGACACATACAATGCCTTACGAGAATTCACAGGCATGCCGCCTAGTTTTGTTTTTTGTTTTTTGTTTTTTGTTTTTTTTTGACATCATCTGCAGTGGTCCAGAGGCCAGTGTTTTGTGGCACGGGAAAGCGAGTGGTTGAGAATAAACAGTCCAGATTGAGGGCATCGCGGCTCCAATGGAGGCACCCACTTAACGTTTATTTATCACATCGGTATTTATTAAACTTGAACTGTCAGAGAATACATACAAATATGCCTCTAGGAGGTAATCCTATCTGCAAGACCTGAAATTTTAGGTGAGCCCCAGTAGGCTGTCCTGCATGGATAGACAGACAGTGCCATCCCTGGGTGGGCCTGGGAATTAGTATTACTAGCACTCAGGTGCTAGAGATGAACAGTGGGTTCCTTCCACCTCTCCTCTTCCTCCTGGCTGCACTTCCAGAGGCTGGTAGTTCACAGATGTTATAAGGTTCTGTATGCTTTGGAACTGGAGACTCCCTTTTCATATTGCCTTTGGGAGGTGTTTGGCTCGATCCCTTGTCTCTTGCTATATATTCAGTACCTGGCATACCTTCCCCTGAAAACTCTTGCTGGCCATCTTAGTTTTGAAAGCCTGCCCTCCCGGCCCTGTCTAGCTTCCCACCAGGTTGGAATGATCTCTTTGCTCACCCTGGTCTCTCTCCGGCCTGGAAGTTTGCCAGCGAGGAAGCAGGCGGTCACCAAGCCTCTTGGATCCAGCGGCTAGCTTGCTTGCCCCCTGCAAGGAATCCAGACTTCTTCAAATCCACCTGGTCCCTGCTTCCTCCTCTTCCCGTGTCTGTCCAGATTGGTTAGGGCCCAGCAGGCTCCTGCCCAAGGTCACCCGAATGGGGTCAGAAATCAGGATGAGTTCTTTTGGTACACACCGGCTTGATTGCAAAGCAAAGAGCTTCAGTTCTTTATCACGGACTTGACTGACTTTTCTTTCTTTTGGCGAAAAAAAAAATTAATGGCTTTGAAAACAAAGAAAAGAAACTTGCATTTTAGGAATCATTTTCACACGTGGCTGTTGCATTTAGTTTTAAAATAAATATGAATATTTGGGGGTAAAGTATCACCTAGATTTTATTTCTTTAGATTCATTACAGACATTCATGAAAAATTATGAGCTGGTCTTTCTTGCAAGGCTGTTTTCAAGTATCATTGTATCTATTGTGGATATGAACCTTGACCGTGATTAGAAAATAGGACCAGGAATATGATTCTTAAATACATTTTTCATCAACTAATACAAGAGACCATGTTGTTGTTAGAAAATTATGTGTGCTTCTGACCAGAAAAAAAAATGTTTGGCTAAACTTTCAATAAAATCTAAAATTTTATGCAGAGTGGGTGACCAGAGTAATTGTGTAATTATTAGGTACCAATTGATGTCAGCATAATTACTATGCACCAATTGATATCAGTATACTAGAATCTTGGTAACAGTTTCTTTGACATTCATTTTTTTTAAAGGAACAGTGCTTTTAAGTAAAATTACAGTTGTTAGCAGAGACCTTCTAATTGGCAGACACATGCCATCCGTCACATGATAATTTCTAAATCAAGTATTTAAGAATGTTTTGTGATCATTTTAGTCTGCTACAAAATTTCCAGCTTGCAAGCAATACTAATATTGGTATACCCTCCTGAAGTATTTTCAAAACAGGAGGAATTAAGGAATTTGGCCTTTTGTTCCTTCATCCATGATCTACATCCTTTGTAAACTGGGGCATCGTGGTTCCCAGTAGGTGATGTACCTTTCTTGATAAATTTGGCTTAGACAGTGAACAACACATTTGAAAACCAGTTTAACTATTGGGCTGAGTCTCTGAAAGGACTGTGTAACTCAGGAGCCCTCTCATTGAAACCTAGCCTAAGCCTGGCACCCTGTAAATAGGTGGGTACAGTCTTAGCCCCTTTAGTTTCCAGTACCTTGTCTATAAAATGGAACACTACTGCTGGTTACTTAAAGGGGCTTAGGGAATTTAAGTAATTGGTGTTAGCTCAGGGCATAGCACTTGCCTACCGTGCCAGTGACTTGGTTTGATATCCAGGACAAAAACAGAATAAAGAAAAGAAAAGAAAGATACACACCAAAATGCTCAATCTAATGCTGTCCTGGCATGAGATCTTCTGTGTTAGTGTTAGCTTCACCATGGCCATATTTGAATATTGCTGTGTTTGAGATTTATTTTGTGTTAGCATCTCTGACAGTCTGGTTTAAGTGCTTAATAATTATCAGGGAATGTAAAATCTTAGTTTCAGTTGCGTTCTGATTCTTCAAGGCTGTAGGCCTACATAGGGAGAGGCCAGAAGCACTATGAATATGAAGCAAGGTCAGCACCAGTTTGAGGTAACACCTCATTCATGGGCCCTTTCTTAAAACAAAAAGCAAAAAAACAAAACAAAACAAAAAAACCAAAAAAAAAAAAAAAAAAACAGCCAATCTGCTTTGATTTGGTTTGGTTCATGCATTTTTAAAAATCTTCCTTGTAGTGTGCAGTCATTAGGGTTTTATGTCTAAAGAACTGAATTCAGTTATAAGTAAAATTCATTTAATATTGCAAGTATGATTCCATGTGGTTATTTATTCACAACATAAGATAGCCATATAGTTAAACATATTTAATAGTTTCTGCTTGTGCAACTGTAGGGATTCTGCAGATCCTCGATAAGAACTACTTCAGTTGTGAAAGGCAGTATCCATAATGCTAATTAACCCAGCATCATCAATATGGCCGGTGATGATAGAGGAAAACAGGAACTGAATGTGTGCCTTATGTCTGCACATTGTCCTGTGGGACCCTTTGGTGGACTCCTGTATTTAAAAGATGGCAGTGACTGACTGCATGGATGGGTGTGGTCGCAACCCCATGGTTTTCCTTGGAAGATGTATGGAGACCCCATCCTTCGTATGTCAGCAAAGGAAACAACTTAAAAACATCTTTTCCTCGGTCTCTTCTGCCCCTACCCAGGCTCTGTGAAAGTCAGTCCTTGATAATTCTCAAGGGATGTTGTCTTTGTCTCATTTGGAATAATCACTTTTTGTATTCAGAAAAGCTAGACACATATGTAGTGTACTTCCAATATAATGCTACATTAAAAACATTTGCCTAACCTGGATCTGATATTTATAAATGGGCATTGCTCAATTAGCATTTTAAATTGGAATTTTAATAAATGCTATCAATCAGTGACCAATTTGCATAGCATTTATCTGGGGAAATGAGCGTGCCAAATATCGGTCTTCTTAAGATTCATCTTGCCCCAAACTGTGATTTATTTAAGCTCTTCAAACCATTCATTCTTCCATTAAAGCGTCCGTCCATCTTCCTGTGTTCTCCCGTTCTGATCCAGATCTGCAAATCTGTGGTCATCAGAATCAAGAGATACATTTCCCAAGGACAGACGAGCCCTTGGGTCTTAGCTAATTCCAACTCTGCAATGTTCTGCCTATTTAATTTCTCTAAGACTCCAAGAACAGCTACTTCATGCTCTGTTTTCAGGTTATGTAGTGTGTACTTGCAATGTCTTAGGGCTGTCCATCCGGAGAAGAGTCAAGCATCGAAGAATCTGTGAAATGATTCTTTCAAAACAGTTGATTTCAGGAGGTATTTGTTTAAGAGCTTTGAATTTTTTTGTGCCCTAAAAAATATCTATTGTTCTCCTTTTTGACCCAATTTTACTAAAGAGAATTTCAAAACCTTGAAATAACTTCAAATTTTAGATTGTCAAAGGAATGTCTACATTGTAAGTAATTGCTATTTTAAAGTAACTTCTATGATATCTTAATAATGCCGATTAAAGGTCCCAAATCGATCATTCCCTGCACAGTCTGGAATAAGATGTGTTTGGTGAATCGTGTTTTTTAGAAGGGCCTTCTTCATTATGAAAGGAAACAACAGTAAGATGTAGATGATTTGCTTAAGTATGGAGTAGCAACTGCTATTTCTAGGTGTGCTGATGGATGTCTGAGAAGGTAATGGAGATTGAGAAGGGGAAGTCTCCAAGGAAAGGGATATGTCCCTAACCTTGGACCCTTAGATGTAAGGAGTATCAAAGCCAAAAAAGGACAAACATGGTTATCGTTTTTGGGGTGTGTGAGTCTAAAGTGAGTTAAAAGGAAAAAGGAAAAATGGAAAAAATATATTGATTAAAATGAATGAAAAAAAATACATATATATGTATCTTTTATAACTGTAAAAAAAACCGCTGGTAAATCCAAAAATCCTTGAACAGCCATTCTCAGCGTACTGGAAGTGGTGTCTGAAGGGGGAGGTAGAATGTTCTAGAAGAAAGAGAAATTAAAAGGCAGGACGTTGGAATAGAGGGATTGAAAAATAGGATAAAAGTGGAACCCGAGCAGAGGAAGGGACAGTTTGGGGAATAAAGAAAAATTAAGCGCAGTAATATTGAAGTATGCTTTATTTAAAAGTAAAGCTGGTTAGAACACATTAGCTGTTGCAGATCAGGGTTGGCCAGCCCTGCACTTCATTCAGAGATCAGACCACTTGGTCTTAAGCTTCCAGCTCCAGGGCCCCTGGTGACGGTCCCCAGCATCTGGGGAGGAGGGGGGCGCTGGTGGTGAGTACCGGGATGCACGGCCGCCCCTGCGCCGTCCCGGGGCCAAGAGTGGCGGAGCAACGTGACCGAGGCTCAGGGCGAGCGCGGGCTGCGCGGGTCCCCGCGGCGCTCCCAGGCGACACCCACCCACGCGCTGCGCACACCGGGCCGGGCGAGCTAGACTCCGGGCCGCGTGTGGACTCCTCCCGCCTGCAGGTACGGGCTGGCGCGCCTCTGCCGGGACTTAGTTGGGCCGATCGGAGGAGAAGTGACAGTCCCCTGGGTGGGGGGTTGGTGGGGGTGTGTGATGAAGCCGGTGCGGTGCAAGAACGGCGGCGGAGCAAGGCTCGGGATTCAGGATGCGCGCGGGGAAAGGAGATTCTTTGTAAGCCCGGGAAAGTCGAGCGGGTGGAGACTACGGACGTTTGCAGGATGCACAGCAGCCTGCCGAGCTGTACGGGAGCGCAGTGCTGCCTTGGGGTGAGCGCGTGTGAGTGTGTGTGAGCGCGCGTGAATGTGTGTGTGTGTGTGTGCGTGTGTGTGTGTGCGCGCGCGTGTGTCTGTGTGTGTGTGTGTGTGTGTGTGTGTGTGTGTGAGTGAGTTACCAGCTGCCGCTCCCTCCAGGGTCTCCCGGAGCACGCCACCCGATCAGTTGGTGAGCAGTTTCCAGGCTGCTCCGGCTCGGGTTTGCAGGTCTGTGCGTGCGTGTGTGCATGCGTGCGCGCGTGTATGCAGACTGTGGCGAGTGCCAGGCGGCGGCGGCGGCGGCGGCAGCGGCGGGCCGGCCGCGGCGGGGCCAGGCTCGAAGGGGTTAAGCGTCGCCGCCGCCCCCTCGGCGGCCGGGTGTAAACAGAGCAGCTTCAGCCTATCATGTCTGGCTGCCGCTCGCAGCCGGAGCCCCGAGCCCGGCGCTGTAACGCGATCCGCTCCAGACCCAGGCAAGTTGGCAGCGCCGGGCTCCGCTCCGCACGGCCACGGCGAGGGCGCGCAGCGGCAAGGTGGGTGAGCGCGGCCTGGGCGGTTCCTCGCGCCGTTCCACGCGCGGCTCCGCGCTCTCTCTCGGGCGCGCGGGGACCCCCGACTCCGCGGTCCCCTCGGCGCGGATCCCGCGGTCGGTCCTCCCCGGTGGCGGCGGGATGGGAGGCTCCGCGCGGGTGGAAATCGGTGCAGAGGCAACGTTAGCATCCGAAATTAGGTGGCTTTTTAACCCCTGAGGGGCCAGATTTAAGGATTTAGAAGAGGTGGAGGCAGAACTTTCCCGAATACTCTTCGCCACCCGGAGTGGTGCAGGTAGCCACGGGGAGATGGAGTCTTTTGTTCCCGGTATTTTTAATTAAATGGATTTCTAAAATGAGTAATGTACGGTCCAAATCTTTGAGGTAAAACTGTCTTTTTCTTTCTTTCGTCTTCTTTTTTAGCCTCCATGTGTTCTTTTGACTTTTGCCGTATATCTTATGGAATTTGTTTGGAGCAAGTCGTAGCGATCATGATTTTGAATAATTCATGTCAGAAATGTTTTAAAAATCTGCTTCGAACGTAAATGAATCAACCTTTTGGTTCCATTAACCGAAATCCATCATACTAATTGCTTAATGGGGGCGAAAGGTACAAAATAATCTTGCTAATTAAAAGAGCAGGTTTTCGCCTGTGAAACACTCCTTTTTGTCGTGAGAAGATTTTTAAGGGGCACGATCTCTAAAGAAATTCAACTTTTGCAGATGTGCTTCGATGTAAATTACTCCTGTAGAAAAAGAGTTGCGCATAGTTGGGGAAACTTAGTTCCAGTAACAAAAAAAAAAAAAAAATCATTCGCCTATTTGTGTGTGTGTTTTAATAAGACAAAGATCTGCAGCAGCTCCCAGAAGGAGAAATCACATTTCCGCCCTCTCATGTGCTAGCGTGTCTATCTCTGCAATATCTTATAAATGATACATACAGATGCATATGCCTGTGTCACAGAGTCATTTTGTCTCTGGAAGCCTAATATAATCAAATTCAGTGTTTTAAGATGGTGTAGTTGCAGATTTGATCCCCTTCCACTAAAGTGGAAATACTTTCGGTAATTGAAAGCAGATTCACGTCTGGCGCAGTGCAAGCCAAGGTTTTTCATTTTTTAAATAAACCTTTTGTTCTCTGCTTTTAAAAGAGCCATCCAGAGACCTCTGTGTGCTAATTATTAAAGTAGTTCTTCGGAAGGGATTGAAAATATCCAGAGAAGGCATTTTAGAAATACAGCTTAACTTAGTAACCTTCCCTCCGAGTAGGGGTATTGGTGTGCAGCTTTCAATCTGGCCCACGTTTTCTATCAGGTTTTCAGGCATTCAAGAGCAACTGTAGTGTTTAAAACACACAACCCCCAAGCAGGGTCCATGTGTTTACAGTTTAAAAACTTGACAGATTTTTGTGTTCTCCCCGCCCCCCCCCCTTTTTTAATCCTGTGATTTTCACTACCTAATGATGATTTTAGATCCATCGGGAAAGTCACGTTAATTTAAAGAGATGTTGATTGCATGCTAGCTGATAGACTGAAATTTTAAAAAGAAAAAGAAATGATTGCAAGTTGTTAGTCTGGTTCCTGTTTCATCTCTAGGGACTCAGTGTTAAAAGCTTTTTTTTTTTTTTTTAATATATATGACTGTTAAGGACTGAAGTTGGGATACATTCTAAACAAAGAGTCACTTGATATCCTGGCTGGGAAAATAGAGAGAGATGGAAATGTATAAGCATCTCACCTTCTGCAGGGCATGGACTCTAAAATGAATTATGGAATCATGAGGGAGAGTTCAAAGAGTTACACTTTAAACAAAGATAATTGTGTTCAGAAAAACACAGATATATCCTGAATATTTAATTACTGGCTTTTTAACCCGTTACACTGATTATTAATAAAACATGACCAGAATAATATGCAGTTTGATTTCTTAGAAGCCACTTGGTAGCTGTTATGTTTTAAGCTTTTTTCTCATCTTCTGGAAAGGAGCCTTTTGCACACATTTTAATAAATTTGAAGTGAATATCTCATCTAATTTCAAAGGTCCTTGATTAAGTATTTCTCATGCAAAGTTCTCTTACAAAAAATATTTTTAAAAATATTTAGAAAATTTGTACCCCCCAAAATTGGGGAGAGGGGGTTAAGTTTTGGCAATGTTACATCACGTTTCTTAGATACCAGTGGCCTAGTGTATGGCATAATAGAATTTAGTTTTTCTCAAAGATTTAAGGAAAGAAAAGGGATTTTAACACGGACTCTATTGTAGATTTCTGAACACTGATTTCAGTGTAAAGTCTTTGACCACTTAACCTAACTTTATTTATTTGTTTGTTTGTTTATTTTGGCTTTCTTCCTTATTTTTATGTCCTTACACATCTTTTTATTTGGTGTGTCATCCTTTCAATTTATCATGGGACATCTGTCTTTCATAATGTAGACAAGTGGCAGAGGTAGGCACTGTCTGTATACAGTGATCTTGATAATTAATGCCATAAAATAGATTAAAATGCTGTATTCCAGGTATTCATTTCCTTAAAAGGGGCCACCAGAACAGCGTTGCTAAGCACCCGTCACCACTGCAAGCAACAGAAAATGACCCAAATTAAAGAACCTGTTCTAAGCTGTATTCTTGCATTTTCTAAAGGGTATTTCAAAAGGTTTAACAAGACTCAGTCAATTAGTACAGAGAAGGGATCTAGTTTCAGCTCTGGTCAGCAATTGAGAGATTGAGCATTGGAACACTAGCTCTTCATGTTTGTCATTTATTCTGTTTCCCTGGGCTTTAACTAAACAATTGTTAGTAAAGTTTATTTAAAAAAAAAAAACAAAAAACTACTCTTCTATCCAAAGGTAAATCTAAAAAGCGGTCTAGTCATTTGTTTTAAGCTTCTATTTAAAGTTATTTTCTATTAACTTTGCCTCAGTCTTTAAAAAGTTTGTTTTACATTAATATGGCATATTACAACTTCACTGGAATTGTGCGAATACACGTATGTGCCTACATATACATGTAGTTTAAGATTTATCTGCAAATGCTCTGGCTTAGCTTAGACATGAGTACTTTTGCAATTCTCAGTAGAGAAATGGGCTATGCTTACTGAACATTTGGATGTTGTAAAGATGGTACCCTGAAAGAGATGTGCAAAATGAAGAAAAGAAATCAGAAACAGGTTTTGTTTGTTTTTTTAACCTCTGAGTGAACCTTGAGTTTGATCAGAACTTCCCAACAGCTATGGTTTAAAGACCCAAACCACAGCTATTAGAGTACCCCATGAGTAAGATTGACTGGTGAACTGGTTCTTGGCAGATCCAGGATAGTCACAAAAGCAAATCAGGGAGAAGAGAAAAAGGAACAGAACAATGTAGGATGTTGAAAAATAGGAGAGAGGAACATGAGGATTCCCAATGGCTTAGATTAAGGGGATTATCTAGACTTTGGCTGTATCACGTTGATCTGGACAGGTCTGAAGCATATAAACACAGCTTTTAAGTGTTCAGTCATAAGTGCTATTTTGGCTGTGATCATCCGTTGGAGCATTTACACATCCCGAAACATGCATGTTTCAATGCCAAAAATAACAATCTGATTCCTTCATCCAAAAGAGATGGTTTACATTAGAAACTCATTCAGTTTGGTCGTATCAGGTTATTTGGCACTGCAGATTTATCTTGCTGTAGATAATATAAGATAAATAAAATTTGTATGACTTACTGGAATTTTGTTTAGAATACAAAGTTTTTATAATATTAATTTATATCCGAGGCCTTTCTTGAAGTCTCCAGCAACTTGAAATACATAGTTTGATTTTTGAGATGTCAAATTTTTTTCCTCTTTAATACAGATAGAATGTATAGAGATTATAGATGCATTTAGTAGGTTTGAAATTACACATTTTAAAACTTTTTTAAAAGTTGTTTGAAACTAGATGTTTACACATTGTCTTTAGTCACAAACTTAGCTGTGAGTTATACATCCTATCTTTGAGATCCGAAATAGCTATTTTAAATTTTTGCTATGTCAGTTTAATAACAACACAGCCCTCTCCCCCCTTTGTATCCCAGAAACAGTTTGTGTTTGAGACTTAAGTGATAGCAAATTAATTTCAACAGGGGAAAAACTAGTTAAAATGAACAGGGAAATTTTTGTGGGCAGGTCCTATTTAAATGGTAGTTAGATTGGGGGAGTCCCATGCTCTAGTAATTTACAGAAAAGAGCTTCTTAAGCATTATCATTCCCTCCCTAAATATTAAGGAGGAGGGGCCATGCCACCTAGAGGCCCATAAAAGGCAGTCCGAATGCTTCCTTTGAAATGTCTTTCTTTTAAATAAAACAGAGCCACCTTATATAACACATTTAACATGGTGAACCTTTAATAACTATGTACCTATTATTTCCCTTCACCTCCTGCTTAGAAGTTGTACATCCGTGGAGTGGACGCCTGGCTGAGCTCTTGGAAAGTTTATTTGTCTTTCAGTTCCTGTGATGGGAAGAGGTAGTAGATCTCCTTAATTATCTTTGTTCAGGGAGCCGGTGAAAGGCCAGGGTGGTTAAACAGGGCCATTTGGACTGGCGAGGTTGAAGTCAGATGCAGGGAGAGTGGGTAAATGCATTCTCATCTTATTGAACCCAACATCAGGAAAGTGACCTTGATGGGGCAAGAGAAAGCCATTTGGCCATTTTTATGACAGTCGCTGAGGAATTTTCACATTTTGGTTCATCATAGTCCCCTCTCTTACGCTTCACACGCTGGTGTTTCCCTGTTGGAGAAGATCAGGTTGAATGGTAAAATTAGACTTGGTTTCTTCCTGAATATTGGTAGATTTTTTTTTCCGCCCCTTGGCAACTTTACTTCGAATATACTGGTGCATGTATATGGAAATATCCCTTCATTAAAAATTAAGGTGATCAGACCGGTTGGCCCATTCTGTATTTGCTTTTAAAGGGTCTTTTAATGATGATTAGCCTCGGTGCAGAGAAGCTGCTATTCTGCTACTTCTCAGATTGTTTTTCAAGCTATTAAGGGGACTTGCCAAGTTTAATTTCAGCAGTGGGAAAGATGTTTGTTTTAGCAAGTGCCTGGGTGTGTTTACTTGGAGGTCTATTCAGGTCTTAGGAACCCTCTTGCTACCATGGTGGGTGGAAGTCACCACTTCCCTTGAGACATAAAAACAAAATTGTAGGATCTAGAGTTTGTATTTCTCAGCTGGGTTGCTGATATTTTTCTGGTGATGCATTTTATATCAAGTCTAATAAAACAAAATTCTTGCTTACACACTTGAACACCTAGTGACCAGTGGCAGAGGAGTGTTACAGAACCTGACACCCTTTTTGGGAATTTCAGCTAAAGCAATCTAATGTAGCGAGTAAGAGTTTCTGTTTTCCCAGGCTGAGCTGTCAAGCATTCCGACTGGAGGTTGGCTTATGTTTTACATTTTTCTAAATTCTCCTGTGTTACAGTTAATCAAAACTAAACACAAATCTTATCATGAGAGAGAGAGAGAGAGAGAGAGAGAGAGAGAGGACCCATTATCAAATATCTGTAATGTTATTTCAAGCTTTGTTGGAGATAGCTCCATATCATTGCTATGAATTACATAACACTCAAATTTTAGGATCTCAAAGTCACTAAAAATAGTTAGTTCAGGAGAGTTATGTCTCATATAAAAAAAACAACTCCGGTTTATTGCATTAAGAACCTTTTATTGAAGGAAAAACATTCTGTTTGATAGAAGGAAAACCATAACTGAGTTATGAACTATTGTAACTCCTGCTGTCCCATGTCAAGGCCCACATTCAGCCAGTCGTCACCTCTTAGGCTGTTTCTCTGGTCCACCACATGGCTGCCTCGCCTTCCGCTCATCTTGCTTCCAACCTCCGCCATCTCCTTCTGAGTCTTTGCCAGATCCTTCCTGGTCCTGCCTCAGCCTCCACTGCTCCGATCGTTCCATCCATGTACCAGCAGCCTTTGTGCTGTGGGCGACCCACTCTTCCTCTTTCGCCAGTCTGCCAAGAGTCTGCTTGCAGAGCATATCTTCTCTGAAGAAGCCTTTCCTGACTGCCTGGGGCAAAGTCTTCTTCCTTTCTTGCATGGCACCCCATACATATTTTTGAATAACACTTACCGAGTCATAGTCATAATCATCCGACTGCATTGCTCTCCCCAGCGGGGGACAAGTTCTTTCAGGTCACAGCCGCGTCTTACTCATTTTCACATGCCAGCGTCATCCTCGATGCTGAGACAACAATTGTCAGTCAACGCTTGTTAAATGAGTATACTAAATAGAGTTTGATTTATCGGCGACTGCAAGTCACTTTTGTGAGAGCCTCAGTTATCTTATTGGTCTGTGTTAAAAGTATTAGCAGTCTCTTGGGTTGCTGTTGGCAGCTAGGTATGCCCTGTCTGAGTGGCCCTCTGGTGGCAATGCCTACACTTGTTATTCTGACCCATTTTTGAGTCTTTACTGGGCTAAATGTTGTACACATCCCATTTGGTTTTTTTCACAACATCTCTAAATGAGATTTCCCGTACTGCTGACGGGAAAATTGTATTAGTATAGGATAAGAAAGTTCAGAGTTCTACTGGTGGTGAATGGTCAGATGGTAATTTGAACGTTCTCATCTTCTGACTTTCGACTTGCTCTCCTAGCATCATGTTGTTGTTGTTGTTGTCTTTGTTGTTGTTGTCTTTGTTGTTGTTGTTGAAGGTGAAGCATTCCCCACCCATCTAGTTGGACATCAAAACCCATGGCCTTCTGCATTCGAATAGAGCACACTCTCAAATTCTTTCATTAACTGTTTAAATGGTTATGTAAACCTATTTAAAGTTAACTACTCAAATACAGGAATAAGTTTTAGAAGAGGGTTTCCACTCTTCCCCTCTGCAATTTCCCCTTTCATTTCTTATTACTGCATCAAGTAACCAAGATTAGTTTTGGTGCTATTGTAATTTGTGCATAAAATAGGAACAGAAAAGTTCTGAGTTAGGATTCTTTCTCAGACCTAATCTTATTAACTTTATTAGTTTTAACTTCTTGGAAACCCTCTTGAACTAATACCCTGTTTCTTTGCATTTTGACTCAAGTGAGATTTTTGAATAATTGAATTTCGGGTAGATGCTGGGTAAGGACTTTTAAAAGAGAATCCTAATGGTACATTTGAATAAGAAAACAGATATCACACAGTTAACATTGATAAAGACACTTAGTGATCTTGAACATACCAAGTCTCAGCCACACTGAGTTACACCTCTAGTCCTGAAAGGCTTTTCTGATTTTCGAGATGAGGTTGCATGATCTCCCAAAGAGCATTGAACTGCTGGACCCTAGCAGATCTCAGGCCTCAGACTTCTGAGTAGCCTTCCTTGAATGTGTGCTTTAAACTGGAAACTTCTGATGCGAGTCTTTTGATGGAGGAACGCAGTGAAGATGGCCTGGTTAGGTTTTGTCCACTTGACACAAACTAGAATGAAACTTGGGCATTTTCTTGATTAAGTTTTGATGCAGGAGGGCCCAAGTCACTGTGAACAGTGCCGCCCTGGGGCTGGTTGTCCTGCACTGTATAAGAAGGCAAGCTGGCCAGGGGTGGAGGGGTGGGGTGGGGGTGGGGTGGCGGCGCACACCTTTAATCCCAGCACTTGGGAGGCAGAGGCAGGTGGATTTCTGAGTTGGAAGACAGCCTGGTCTACAAAGTGAGTTCCAGGACAGCCAGGGCTACACAGAGAAACCCCGAAAAACCAAAAAAAAAAAAAAAAAAGAAGGCAAGCTGACCAAGCCAAGAGGATCAAGCCGGCAAGTACCATTCCTCCAGCGGTCTGTGCCCTCTCCCTCTGGCGGTCTGTGCCCTCTCCTTTAGTTCTTGCCTCCAAATTCTTGCCTTGGTTTCCTGCTTTGGCTTCCCTTGATGATACACTGTAATCCATGAACGGAAGTAAACCGTTTCCTCTCCCCAGCTTGGTTTTGCTCAATGATAAGGGCAACAAAAATCAGACTACAGCAGACGATATCTTATTTATGTGTTCATGTTTATGTGTGCATCTACATGCGTATGTTTGGGCATACGCATGTAGATACCGAAGATCAACCTTCGTTGTCTTTCCTCAGACCCCACCCAGCTCTATAATGGGGCCTTGTCTACTAAGGTTGGCTGTCTGATCTGTGAGTGGAGCGAGCTTCTTGTTCCTGCTCCCATAGTACCGGGAGCCACCACTGTCCCCTGCTTGTTAATGTGGATGGGGAGATTTGAACTCGGGATTCCTGCCCAGTGGCAAGCACTTTACGGAATACACTCTCTCCTCTGCTGGGGGAAGATATATTCCTTAGAATGACAGTTTCGAGTAAACTCAATATGCCAAAAGGGCTGGGGCAGAAAAAAAATGAATGTTTTTTTTCTTTCTTTTTTTGGTTTTTCAAGACAGGGTTTCTCTGTGTAGCCCTGGCTGTCCTGAAACTCACTCTGTAGACCAGGCTGGCCTCGAACTCAGAAATCGGCCTGCCTCTGCCTCCTGAGTGTTGGGATTAAAGGCGTGCGCCACCATGCCCGGTGCTGTTTTTCTTTTCTTTTTCCTTTTTCTTTTTCTTTACTTGCTGCTCAGAGACTCGAGGAGAGCTCTCCTCATAGAAAAAGAGACTGAATTTCTGTTCTCTTGCCCTGACGAACAAAACAGCCCATGCATTAAAAAACAAAAACAAACAAACCAACAACAACAACAAAACCAATATAACTAAGTTCTCTTAGGAAAATACATACAAACTGGGGACCTTAAGACCCAAAAGAATCTTGAGAATCATTTAATTGAGACTGAAAATTTGTGATGGGCGGTGGTAGCGCTTGCCTTTAATCCCAGTCCTTTGGAGGCAGAGGCAGGTGGATTTCTGAGTTCGAGGCCAGCCTGGTCTACAGAGTGAGTTCCAGGACAACAGGGCTACACAGAGAAACCCTGTCTCAGAGAGAGAGAGAGAGAGAGAGAGAGAGAGAGAGAGAGAGAACAAATTTGTTAACAGAGAGGCTAACACCTCACGGCAGTTGCAACAGTTCACTTTGACAAACCGTTGTGAATTCACTTTTCTTTATTTCTCTGTCCTTTCTCTTTTCTTCACTAGAGTTTGAACGCAGGAGCTCAGGGCCTGGCACATGCCAGGCAAGCACCCCACTGTTGATATATATATCAACCCCTAGTTGTGGTGTAGCCATGGGTAACTACATCCCTGGAATCTTACTGCCTCAGTTCTCAGAGTGTCTGGACCTGCAGGTGTGGACCACGGTATGGGCTTCATGATAATAACCTACATTTGACTTCCAGAGCAAACCACGTAATTAAATACTCTTCTAAATCCCATCTTGTTAGAGGCTGAACCCCGTGAGCACGAACCTAAGAAGGTTGTGTTCATTCTCTCATGAGAGTGGGGCTGGAGACATTAAGAAGTGTGTAGGCTCCAGGGCCCTAAACATGTATGTAGCTGGCTATTTATGAAATAAACCCTGTCGTTGCCCCTTGTGTTGTAGGTGAGGCTTAAAGAGATTGAATAGTTTGCGGGAGGTTATTGAACCAGTAAACTGCAGAATGAGATCAGAGCTCATGTTTGTATTTGACTGAAATTTGTATCAGTTGTCACTGCTGCCACCAAAGTGTAAGTTGCCAACTAGGATTTGTCCTGACCTCAGTCCTAGCTCTGTATCCTATGTGAACTCCCCTTGTCTGATGCGACCAGGAATGTGACAGCTGCATAGACCCTTTCATCAATACTGACCCACTGATGGTAGCCAAGATGCCCGTATTCGCTCAAGGCAAATTGTTTCATTTATCAACAAGTACAAGGTGTTTCTGTCCAATCCTCTCTTTGTCTTTAACTTTGATTTTGTTTATTCTTGGGAGCCATGATCGTAAATGATCACCTATGGTAAGGCTAATGTCCATTCCCTGATTATATCCAACAATAATTAGCGTCATTGATTGAAAAATTAGTAAATTATGCCCCCATTGACATTTCTAGCTCCCATTTAAGAGCTTGTTTACTTAATTGATAGCTAATGTGTTGACTTTTTAAAAGCTATTAACACATCAAAATAGTATTTATTGAACCTGGCAAAATGATAAATTATGTGTTTGTTTACTCTTTCATTCCCAAGGCTGATCTATCAGTGCTCTTGTCCGTTTTTTTTTTTTTAAGAGTTGTTTGTTTGTTTGTTTTTGGTTTGGTTTTGTTTTTTAATTTTGTTTTGTTTCTTTAGAATTCGTTTTAATCCTCTGAGGTTCTTTACCTAGGATATCAAGTAGAGCAGTGTAATTTCTAGAAAGCATGACCTTGGAAAAGTTGCCTGACTTCCTGGGCGTTCCAAACAAATGACTCTCTTAAACAAAACAACTTCTGAGAGAAGTTCTGAAGGGTTTCTTCACTCAAGTCAGAATCCTCAAAAGAAAGGAAGTAACGTATGAACATAAGTGTCTGTGGTTCGCATCTGATTTTATACCCACATGTTCTGTTGGTCCTGGTGAGGAAATGAAGTCATCTTAGGCAGAAAAGCTTAAGAAACCAATATTCTACTCAACTCTCAGGAAGATGGCTGCCAAGGTGGGCTGCCCCAGCTTCTCAGTGTGGTCTGCGTTGTGTAGAAGTGTCGCTGGTCCCATGCTCGTTTTAGTACCATTTGCCAGCACAGGTTTGAAGCCACCCTTCTGAAATGGAGTTTATTTGTGAAACAGTCTTGTTCCATAGGCATGCCTCGATGCTTACCATCCTCAGAGGCTCAATGTATCAGCACTTGGCTCTAAAAAAAATCACATCAGTTCTCAAGAGAGAGTATTTACCACAGTTAATTATATTCAGGGAAAAGAAAAAACACCCAATGCTTAAAAGCCTTTAGGCCTTTTCAAAGAGAAATTTTGGTATCATATGGAGAAATGATTGCTTCATTTGAGGAAGGCTGAAAGCCCTGCACTGGATGCTTTGAAGGCAATAATAGTCATCTGGATGAGTTGTAGCATACTTTAAAAAGCTTAATTTAATATATGTATGTATATGTATGTATGTATATATACACATATATACATATACATACATATAGGGGTACTTAGGAATGGTTGACCAGTGGGTATGTGCATGTGGGTGCAGGTGCCTATAGAAGCCAGGGATGCCAGATACTCAGGCTGGTATAGAGAGAGGCTTAGCATGGGCGCTGGGAATAGAACTCAGGTCTGTTGCAAGAGCAGTCCACTCTGAGCTGACCCTCTAGCCCCAGATTCTAATATTTTTGGAAGCAAAGCTACAGCATGTTACGAACCTTTACCCATCACATGAGTGAGGACTGACCAGGATGGTGCCCTTAGTGGACAAAAAAAAAATTTAATTCAGATTTTCAGAAACCAAAACAGTGTGGTTGTTTTTAACGTAAGCCATGGAAGGAGCATGTGCCGTGGCCTTTTGAAATGATAAAGGTCTATGAATGTGTGATAATGTATTTGAGTTCTTTAAAGTGTGTTTAAACTTCACACATTATGCATTCCATATAAGAAGTAAAGCTCAATGATCACTTGAAGCTCCTGGTTGGGGACAGAACATTTAAGATATGAGCTTATCCATCAGCTGAAAATTCTCCGCCCTCTACCCCGGCTCTCCCAATGCTGGGACTGAGCCGTGGGCTGTACTGCATGACCTGTATCCACTGCTTTTTAAGGGAAGTCAGTCCCTCAGTTTAAAAAGTGCATTTGCACAGCATCTATTGAAACTCAGCAAGTTTGAGTCCATTAAGCTAACATGATCCCAGTGTATATAAGCAATCGGTTATTAAGAATCTTACAAACCAGATTTTTTGGGAGGGGGAGCTCATATCTTTCCCAATCTCACCCTAGATTTTATTTTTAGTTCAGAAATAACGAGTGTCTGATACCATGATACCACTTTGATCTCATCTATCCCTCCCCTCCAAAAAAAAAAAAAAAAAAGCCTGGTTAAACAAGGGATAGGATATTGGCTAGGGCCAAAGCAGGCCAGAAGATGGCTCATGAGAAACTTTCAAAGTGGGATTGTGTAAAGTAGATTTGATCAGCCAGTCAGTATCCGACATTGAGCAGGAAGTTCATGAAAGGGACTTCTGGAGGAAGAGATCAGAAAAGTGAATTTAAACCAGTGTTGGGAAGACCCGGCATCTGAAATGTCAGTGCGTAGATGTTTATTAAGGCACCCACTGGAACTGTGGCATGAGACAGTTACATAGTATCAAGTGGAAAAAAGGATACTAGTTAATGTATTCACAGTAATGATAGCTTTTCATTACATTGACCCTACTCACTCATAACTTCTGTAAAATAGCTTTCATTTTGTGGTTTGTCAATGTTGGCTTCCTTCTGAACACTGAGATCCTCGGAGCCTAGGTCAGTCATTGGCATGTGACTGGTGTTCAGTGAACGTGTGTTGAATTGGAGGAAGGAGCAGACCAAGACCCTAGAAGATGGAGTAAGACTTTAGAGGGTGCGTGCTTACCCTATGACAGATCGAGGGTTGATTGTAGGGCCGGCTCCTACATTTAAGTTCCATTGCATTCTAAACTGTCAGCTGGCTGTTTCCATTGGCCTGAGTTGGGTTCCCTCCTGTTCCATTCTCAACCCCAACTCTGTAAGTCCACTTCTTCTATGAAATCATTGCAAAGGAGGCCCTGTTAGTGCTTATCTCTCCCCCTGAACTGTTCCCAGCTCCCATTCACCTACAGGTAGGCTGGGTGACATCACCCCATAGCTTTTGGAAAGGCTCCAATTCCAGGACCAGAAATGGTGCCTTCCCTTTGGAATTTTGTGGGTTTACTTTTGATCAGAGGGAAGTGGGGAAGTATCAGAGGAATATATTTATGCTTTTGGACAGAAGCCCACAAACATGCACTGAAATTGTTTCTGTCAGATTGGAAAGGAGCTCTTAAAACTGACATCCCTTTTGTGTTTTCTCGTTTGCAACGGAAACAACAGAAACACTGGAGATTTCTCTGGCTCTCTGTGTAATGACCTTGCGAATCCCTGATTAGCTCATCATGGTGCAATTTAAAAGCAAAAGGGAAAGAAGTTAAAAAGGGTGATTCTGATTCCAAGTGACAACCTTGAAGGTATGTCGGCCACATAGGGGACAGTCGTGTGAGAACATTGCAAGAACCGAGCACCAGCTTGCCATTGTCATCGCCTACGTTTTTTACTTAGTGAGAACATTAGCTATTACATCTACTGGCAGCGCGTCGCTGCATTTTAGTAATATGGTTGATGGAGTACTTTAATCCAACTAGTATCGCTTGTGTCTGTGTTTTATAATAATTTCTTTCCCTGAAAAAAATGTTCTTCATTACTAAGGTCAATTAAATATCAAGGAGTAAAGGTTCTTCTGTGGATGAAGAAATTGAACCCTGTGATAAACACGTGGAGTCGGCACTGAATGCTTGTTTACAGAGGGTTGCATCATCTTTGAAAGGAGGGGGAAAAGATAGAAATACGGTATTTCTTAAAATAACGTGCTCCCCTAAAGTTTGAAATAGTCACTGTGAGTCAGAGTTCTGCTACAGCTATATCTCCTCAAGCTCAAAACTTTACAAATACCTGGCAACCCAATCTCAAAATGAATGAATACTCCTAGCGGGCGGAGAAGGTCTGTGCTAAGTCTACACAAGAAGGCCTAGTTCTTGAAGCTTTGTGTTTAGCTTCTGTTTTTTGTTTGTTTGGTTTTTGGTTTTTGGTTTTTCGAGGCAGGGTTTCTCTGTGTAGTCCTGGCTGTCCTGGAACTCACTCTGTAGACCAGGCTGGCCTCGAACTCAGAAATCCGCCTGCCTCTGCCTCCCGAGTGTTGGGATTAAAGGCGTGTGCCACCACACCTGGCTTGTTTAGCTTCTTAAAAGTCGCAGTTTTAAACAGTAAAAAAAAAAAACTTTGAGACTTTTATCAAGATAACTATATCAGAGAAATATGTTTGTTTTAATTTATTTGGTTTTGAGACTTTCATATGTTTATACAATGAAAAATCATTTCTACCCCCATTTTGGCCCCCACCTCCTTCCATACCCCCAACATGCTTCCTCCCAATTTCTTGTCCTGTTTTCTGTTTGTTTGTTTGTTTGTTTTGGATATCCACAATACAGATGGCACAGTTAGAGCCCTCGGTAAGTTCCTGGGGGTGGGGCCACCCACCGGAGCCTGGGAAGTTTATCAGGGAACATGTCCGCAGTAAAGAACAGTTCTCCCTTAGGCACAGGCCACTGCCAGCCGATCTTCAGTAACAGGGAGGCCTGGACATCTCTTACTCCATCTGTGCCAGGATTCTGGCCCGCTCCATCTCCTGCAATGGATCACGAATGCCAAGGGTGTACCCTGTCCTTGAGACAGCGTTTCAGAAGTCTCTTCTACCCTCCAGCTCTTCCATTATTTCTGCCTCTTCTTCAAGATCTTCTCTGAGCCTTGGTGCTGGCGGGTTAATATGAAAGGCCTGCTGAGGGCTGAGCACTGAGCCTCTTATTCTTAGCACTTGGACCAGTTTCGCCCCTTGCCATTTACTGCTGACCCCGGCCGGCTGCAGACAGCGTCTCTGACCAAGAGTAACCTTTTGCTGCCTATTGTTCCACTTTGACTTGTTCTTTCATTCCTCATACATGTGAAATCATGCATGTTTTTCTTTCGTGTCTGGCTTATTTCACTTAAAGTGTCCTCTGGGAGAAACAGCCACCCTCGCTTCAGAATAAGAGATCTCCCCTTTCATAATAAGAGCGCTGGAGACCCGGAGATGTGGAATCAAGGCAGTTTATTGTATGACCTTGTGAAGTCGGGCATCAGATCAGAATGTCAGACATGCTGATTGAGTTGGAGAACAATCTTTCTAAGCCTTAGCACATGGCCCTTCCTTCCTTCCTTTTTTTGAACAGTCAGGAGGGGACAATATTATGTGCCATCTAGGACTGATCTTTGCCCAATCTCCTGCACTTGTCTTTTCTTCAAGAACCTTGCACGGACCATCTCTGCCTTTTACATTGGCTGTATTTGAAAGTTTAACTGATGCACAGCCTTGTAGGCAAGGTTGGCTGTGACTGATCATTGTGGGTGTTCATTTGTAGCCAGACCTAAGCAGGATTGAGACAGCTTTAGAAATGACCATAAGGTCTTATTTCTAACAATTCCTTCCTTTTTTTATTCATTGCTCTCACTTTCTTATTTGTTTTAACCTTTTAAACTGATTTAAAATTTGGGGAGGGGCGCTCTCTTTATCGTAGGACATATGGACTCACTCAACATTTAGAATCAACTAGTTCTGTTGAGCTAAAAAGTCCAACCCACATTTTTATTTATCTTTAACTGTTTAAGCTGTTGGGTTCCTAGCCTTCATTTTATGTGGAGCCTCCCTTGGGACTCCTCTACAGTCCACGTGGAAAGTGGGGTCCAAAGGAGCCTGGTGTGGGCCTCTTAGTTTGGGTTTTGTCTTTGGATAGATTATATCAGAGCAGCAGAAGTCTGCAGTGCGGTCGTTTTCACTTATAACCTTATTAACTTCAACAAATACTTGATGCATTTTATATCGTAAGATTCATATCCTTTGGCTTTTGTTGTTGTTGAACTAGAAGGTTTGTAAATAGAACCTCCCTCGCTTCCTAAATGATCCCTATCCCGTGCCCAAAATGTGTTTATTCTTTTGATGTTTATTGGATAAATTAACTCGGTTTGCATCCATGAAGGTCTTTGGCATAGAAGGCAGACACAGTGTCTGCGATAATACTGTTGAGGTTTGGGGCAGGTGAAGGGTGTATTGATCTCTGGCTCTCAGGTGACTTGAGTAAAATACCCACTCAACCTATTAATTTCCTAGTAAAGTTTTCTTAAGGAAAGAATAGGCACAATAGAATACACATCTGCAGTGGTTTCATATAAATTGCTAAGATCTGACAATGTTTGAGAGAGCGATGGGATATGTATGCTTTTCCCAAAAGAGAGAGAAAGAGAGGGAGAGCGAGAGAGGGAGAGAGAGAGAGTGAGAGTGTGTGTGTGTGCGTTTGTGTGTGTGTGTTCATGCACATGTGAAGGCCAGAGGACCACCTCAGGTGTTGTTCCTCAGGGGCCCTTCATCTTGTTTTTTGAGACATGTCCTTCAGTGGTCAGGGATTCACTAAGCATGACACACTCACTAGGCAGGGAGCTCTAGGGATCCTCCTGGCACCGGTACAGCCTTCTCAGCTGCTGGGATGTGAGGCTCACACCACTGCTACCAGCTCTTCTTATGTGGGTTCTAGGGATTGAACTCAGATCCTCGTGCCCCGTGGCCAGTACTTTACCCACTGAACCCATGTCCTTGTGAATTTTGTTTGTTGAAACCTGATTCTTCCATTGTGTGACCCTAGGAAATAGAACACTTCCAATGGTGGTTACATCTTGGAGCTGAAGCCCTTCTCAATAGGATTAGGGGCCTCACAAAGAAAGGGGAGCCCTCCCTCCCTCCCTCCCCCCCCCCAGCTCTGTGAACACACAGCAGAAAAAGAGCTGTCTGAGCCAGAAAAAAAAATGGGTCTTCAAACTGGGGAGCTGTTGATATTTTGGGCTTGGACTCTTCAGACTCAAAAGCCAGGAGAAATCATTTCTGATCATAATCCATTTAATTTATAGTGTTTGGTTCATGCAGCTGAAATATGGGACAAGTAAATGAATATTTTTGCCAAGGTCTTAGAGAGTCATAACACAGTAACCACCAGTTTTAAACTTGATAGGCTACTAGGCCATTGAGTTCAATTTGATGAGAACTGGCGGATCCTTCCTGTGTGCTTGATATCAGTACTTTGCTAAGATATTCAAGATGCAGGAAATTCACTTATATGTATTCAGTGTGAAAAATAGATGAAGCGGTAGTTCACGTGTCTTCTAAGTAATAAGTGTTAACCAATATATTTAATAAATGTTTGCAAGGTTTTAAAGTTTTACTCGACCTGATTTTAATCTGTTTCTTTGAAAGTCTGAAGGTAGGCTTGTGTGTCACTTTTTAAAACTCGTGAACATGGAGAGAAAGCTGGTGGCAGCTTGTTCGCTGCAGTCAGCAAGGCTCTGGGTTCAATGATGCGCAGAACCACAGAATGAATGGGTGAGTGAGCGAATGAGTTAAATGGACAAAACTAAGTCAGTACATGATTTTGAACAATAGTGTTGGTCTGCTGGCTTGAGATATGTTTTAGTATTCATCACCAGTGTGTATAAAGAAACACAGTAGAGCACCATTTGAGGCCAAGAAAGATCCTCTATTAATTTCTTCTTCTTTTTTTTCCTTTTAAAAGACATTTTAGGATGTCTAAATTTCCCAGTAAATGTGCACTAAATTGCTTTAAGCAACTGGGTTATTTCTTTTCATGGGTTCACAGGCTAGACATCCGAAATCAAAGTGACTGTGGCCGAGCCATGTGTCTGGCTACTGCATTTCCCAGGGGAAAATGTCCCTTTGCCTCTTTAAGCATCAGACGGCTCCGGATGCCTTATTTTGTGGCTAGATTTTGGTCTTCACTTGCCCTCAGTGGCTGTCCCTCTGCAATCCCGTGTATCTAAACACCTCAGTCATTGGGGCAGATGCCCACGCTCATTCAGGGTGACTTTGTCTTAACTAATTATATCTGGAAAGATCTTGCTGTAAATAAGATCCACATTCTGAGTTTCAGGGTGGACTTGAACCTTCTTGGGAGGATGCTTCCAAGCCATTGCAAAGGGAAAGTGAAATAACACTGAAGTTGATAAAAATGGTTTTCTTTGCTATAAACTTTTCCATTCTATCTCCCTATCCCATACATTATAAGTTTTTAATGCCTTTGTACTCCTGTTCCTTTTTAAGACACTTAATCTGCCCAAGCTGACCTATGTCTCTCGGAAGCCCCTCACGCTATAGAAAACCCAGTGAGAAAAGCAAGAGTTCACATGTTTGCTTGCTAGTCGAGAGGTGGGGTAATAGTTTTGTTCTGTGCATCTTTTATATTTCAGAACTTGAAAACTGAGGGAGAAGCAAAGCCTGTTTTGAGGCTGCTACACTTCGGTTGTAGTATTCTAGAATACTCGTTCTGAGTCTCCTGCCTGCATGCGGCAATCCTTCATCAGGATAAGTGTGGTCATACGCCTGTCGTTCTGCCTACATGTTGACCTCAGAAGCTATTTTTAATGTAAAAAGGACATGGAAAGGGAACCTGACCATAAAGCTATTTGTAATTTAGTTTGAAATGACCATTGGCTTTTGATTTTTTTCTTTTTTAGTAATACAAACTATTTATTTATTTAAAAGGAACTGCTTTTTAAAAGTGAACATCTTGATAAACATGAAATCTCTCTCTGTGAGAATGAAGAGTTATCTAGGTCAGTAATTTCAGTTTCATCATCATCTTTCAAGAGGATAAATGACACACTGAAGTCTAAAGTGTTATATTCCCAAGGAGTGATGTATGAGAGCCTTTTTCTGTGAGCAGCTATTGGTTAATTAGATATGAGAAAGGCCTTAGCAGTATAGTCGACTGCAGAGGCACTAGAGAAAAGCCCAGGGCACATAGTGTCCCTGCCTTATAATCTGACTTTGGGCCATTCCACTCAATAGAAGATCCTGCGTGTGGATTATGCTCATGAAACGTATGTCAAACCCTTCTCAATGAGCACGGCCTGTGAAGATCCAGTCATAATGGAGTCTTAGAGTGATGTCTTCCTTAACGGGGCAGAAGATGAGAAAACACTGCTAATCAGACACTGCTTACCAATATTCGTTCTAAGATACCTCAAAACCTGTGGAAGGGCTCCCGTAGATTTGAACGTTTTTCATTACAAAATGTCTTACAGGATCGTTTTGGAAATAGATGACAGAACTGGAGAGTTGGGAAAAGTCTCTAGTGGCTGGCAGGGCTAACCTATCCTTTAAGTCATTGGAAAGTACGGAGGGTTTCCCGTCCTGGGGGGGCCTGGTCATGCGGGGTCCTTATGCTTGTTTGTGGTTCTGTACAGTCCTGTGTGAACCATCTGTCCTTAAGAGAGTATAATGTGTTTGATCAAAACCAATTTAAAGCCAACAGACAAAACACACCTCCAACTTATGAAATCCGTATTTTAGAGATTTGTTTAGACATCAGAGAGTTAGCTATATCATTTCTTAGGCCAAGTCTTTGTCTGCTGACTAAAAACTGAATTTAAATAAAAAAAAGTAAATTCCTTATAGTACCAGGGCATCCCAGGATAATCTACAGAATCCGGTTCAACCCAGTGAGACTTATTCCCAGAGATGGTCCTGTACCTCAATTTTGCCTCCAAATGCCAAGAGCTAAGGTCTTTAGCTGAGCATTGGCTTCACTTGGTGATACACCAGGCCATAAATGAGGATAATTAATTCAGAATATAGAAATAAAAGAATAACTGTTATTGACTGCTGAAAGGAAGAAGGGCCCTAGGAGATTTAAAGGGACCTTCATTAATCTTTGACATAAGCAAAATACATTTTAAGAACTAGGATGCCTTTGAATCGCCACAGTACCAGGCTGGTTCCTATGAGAGGTTTGTTGTGTGTCCCCATTACCTAGGAAGCTGACAAAACCCTTCTCCATAGGATAGGTCTGTGTGGAGACTTTGAAATATCTACAGATCAAAGATGTTCATGATCCCCAGGTACAGTGTAAGGCCTCTGCTTGCATAATTCTAAGACGACTTGTTTGAATACATCAGTCACAGAATTTAAGTAAACTAGATTTGGGGTAGTATTTTCAGAGTGTGTGTGTGTGTGTGTGTGTGTGTGTGTTGAGACAGGGATTTCTCTGTGTTGACCTGGCTGTCCTGGAACTCACTCTGTAGACCAGATTGGCCCCCCAAACTCACAGATATCCACCTGCCTCTTCCTCCAGAGTACTGGGATAGTTTTTGGTGATTTAAGTGAATATTCATTTTTTTTCTAGTGTAGAGATTTGACAGTAACAGACCCCACCATATCTGATAATATAAATAAAATTGTGTTTGCCTTTCTTTTATTTGCATGCCTTTCTCTGCCCAGTTTCTTGTGGAAATTTTAAGGTGCAGTTAAGCGACTGAAAGCTAGACAGCCAGAAGGGAGAACATAAAGATGTTTTCATGCTTAGTAATCCGAGGTACTGTAAAGACTTCATTTTAGTAGGGCTAAAATGCTAGGCCATTCAGAATATCTCAAACACTGTGAAGTGTCCTTTTGTGTTGTTAGGAGAATAAATATGCTCTACTATATATCCAGTGATCTTCCAGTATATATAACATTCACTTATATATTAGTGTGTGTGTGTGTGTGTGTGTGTGTGTGTGTGTGTGTGCGTGCCTATATTACTTTTAAGGTAAATATTTTACTCACAAATATTTCTGACGAAATGATACAGTTTAAAGATAATTACAGGTGACTAGCTCATTTCAGGAGTATTTCTTGGGAACTAGCAGATCATACATCTTATTCATCCGTTCTCTTAAAAACTGTATCCCACAGTTGACTTTTATTTTAAAGCCTCATTAAATCATCATTATAACCAAAGATAATTAAGATGATTTATTTGAGTAGAATGTATTTCTCTGGACTCATCCTCTCTATCTCTATATCCAATTAAACTTTCTCTAAAAGTTAGGAGAGTGGTTCATTTTAATTACTATAGATGCCCGTGGGGAAATTCCTTGAGTGGACTCTTGAATTTCAAGGGATTTTCGTCTTGGGAGTAAATTATCTAGGAGAGGCTATAGCCTAGTTCTCCAAGCCTTTCTCGCACCTTGAACTTTGTGTAGCATCTCATACTGATGTACCACATCACCTTTTTGCCTTGTAAGCTTATTCATTATACCATCTACATATTTCTATTAATAAGTGTGGCAGGACCTCTGGTACATGCATCTCAGACCCTGTATCAGCATCTTTTCTTTTTCTGTGCCAGAAGCTTTGCTTCATCAGATATCAGTCTCTTTACCTGTTTTTCTTGGACCCAAATAACACCTACTAATAGACTCTGAGAACAGCCTTGTCCCCATTCTCTGGGTTTTTTGAAAAAGAAATGATACTTATATTTTGTATCTTCATATTATTTCTTTCCTAAACTTCCCTGTCACATACTTTTTAAATCAGAGCCTGCTTTTCATCACAAAGCAAAACATATGCAAAAGATCATCTCTAGCATATGGCAGATGCTGATAATTTGACTAAAAATTATCGGTTTTGAATCTCCATTAATAACTAGTGCTGGGCTCCCTTGCGGGATGAGGCACCCCCTCATTTACTCATAAGCTCAGAAACTCACATGGGAATATTCTTCCTTTTTAAAAAAATCTGTTTTGATTTCACTGTCCCATTTATTTTGATGTAACATACCTTTATTTTAAAAAAAATTTTTTTAATGTATATATCCCTTCGTGTATGTATCTATAAATTTAAAACAGCCCCAACAATGTATATAAATGTAAATTTTAGAAGCACACTGTACCACATGCTTCTAAGAGATAGACATAAATGGCCCAGACTTGAGTTTTTTAAATCCGATTACCGTCATCACATACTTGATCCAACACTGAAACACATTTCAATAAAAATTATTATGTAGAATAAAATTCTGTTGGAAAATATGTATGTCGTAATGAGATTAGATGGTGCTTATAATACTTTGCGTAATTGGGAAACTGCTTAATTGCTCACTCCTTGGCTGTCCTAGAACAAGGCATTGCCGTGTGGCGTGTTGCCTTTTGGTTTTGGAGTGAACAAAAAAAATCATCTTTGCAGAAAACACTTCAAGGCAAATCAGATGAAGGCCTGATGCTGACGTGTGTTGCGACTCTTCCTGTTTGCATCCCATTATGACCTTGTTCTGTACTTCCCGGACCCCGACGTAGCACAGGAAGAAGACCATTCATTGGGCTCACAGACGGTGCATTTTTATGAACAAGCAGGCATTTTTAATGAGCATTCGTATATATTAAGAGTGCATTCTTATTTGTAGCCCCCTGTGTTTTCTCTGTATCCATTAACTGAATCTTACTTGTTAATCACGTAGGTGAGTGAGTGTAGTTCACCACCAGTCAGTGCTTTAGATCGGGTGATTTCTTTCTCTGTCACTTCTCATGTTTTTAGATACCCAGAGTCCCCCAAATCTTGCTCTCTAAGTGCCAGAACTGTATTTAGACATGAAACAGACTTTGGTGGCAAGGTGACTCTGCTGTGGCTGCCCTTGCATAGGACCAGGTTCAGTTCCCAGCTCCCACGTGGTAGCTCAAGAACACTGGTAATGGCAATTCCAGGAGATCAATACTGGCCTCTGGCCTCTGCAAGACCAAGTACCCGTGTGGTCTGCATACACCGGTGCAGGCGAAACACTCACTCACATAGGACAAGATACATCTAAAACAGACATAAAACACCATGACCACCACATATGCAATAATCCAAACTCCCCTGAGCCATATTTTCAATTTCTCAAGCAAATAGTATTGTCTCTGATGGCAAATCGCTGTCTTAAACTTCCACTATCCTTTAAATCTGATATCTTTAAAAAGTTGTACAACACCCGTTAAATTGCTACCATCTCCTACTGCCATTTGATTTCTGTTCACTTTCATGTTAAAGTTTTGCTGTGTTTGATATGTGCGCGACTTTATGCCTTCCAGGTCTTCACCATGGATATCTAACTCGATATATAATTTTCATTCAAGTTAATGCTTTTTTATATGATAACTTCTATTTCATATAATATTAATACTGTGGCTCCTACTGTCTTTTTAATGGGATTTACTTTATTTGTTTGTGCCTTAAGGATTCCATGTAGCCTTTCCAGTGTATCTGCTGGGTAACGCCTTTGGTCTTCATGCGCACAGCGTGTTCCAAGTCCTGTGGTGTCATCTTCCTCAGAGGCCCTCTGTCTATACCTCAGCTATATTGGCCTATTTATTAGTCATTCTTCAGTATTTCCTTATATAAATCCTGCAATGCTTCTGAGATCTCAGGCTGGGCAAGGCAAGTTCATTTGCAGCCTGCCCTGACTGCAGTCAATAGAACAGACTTTCTTCTGCTGGTTTTAGAATGGGATGGAGCCCTTCCTTTGTTGGGTGGGTTATCTCTTGACTCAATAGATATGAATCTGTTCAGCTCTCACTGGGAGAGGAGAAAGTTATTAGATGTACAAACTGTCATGTCTATGAAGCTTGATTATTTTTAAACCTTCATCCATTTAAAGAATATATCAGTGATTTGCAAATTATGTATATATAGAATGCTTAACAGTGGCATCTTGGTTTAACGATGCTATAGCAGAATACCACAGACTGTAAATTATACATCATTTAAGATGATTTGATTCATGATACTTAAGGCTGGGAATTCTGATATGGAGTTGCTGCACTTGGTGGAACATCTTACTGGTTCCTACCAGCAAGAGCAAGACGGAAATGGAGCAGGAAAACAATAAAAGGGGAGAGAAAAGAGGAGAAAAGGGGGGGACTGGACTCCTCCCATTTTATAACTTAACCCTTTGTATTATAATGACCACTCTGTCCATTAGAACAGCGCCCCCATGAACTGCTTAACACTTGGAGGCGCATTCTGGCCGGTTCATCATGCTCTCACAAGGCAGTTAAATTTCATGTTGTTCTTAGGAGCCAACATTCAAACCACAGGAAATGGGGTGTCTAGTATCTGTGCGTATTACTTCCTTAGCAACAGTCGTTCTTTTGCCATCTTTAATTTTATGCACACGTCTGTAGTTTTATGCAGAATTCCGCGTGGAGCGTGTAGTAAAGAAATCCCATCATTCATGAGAGTGGATATGTCTTCATATGATGGATGGTAGAAGGAAATGTCATAGCACTGGAAGGAAATTTTGTAAGCATTTTGCAGTTCTTAAAGGATTGAAACTCTACTGGCCCACATTATTAGAAACCCCATGGTCTCTCTAATATGTACACGTGCTTCTTCATTCAGTTCATAAATAGAACTTGTAGAAGTGGCAAGTGGTATCAAGCCGGCACTTGGCGATGCTTTTCTTCATTGGCTAATTTATCAGATGTTTTTACCTTTCTGTAGCCACGGATGGTTTTCCTATCTGTCTCTATTGAGCATTTACTCAGGTCTCTATCTCTGTCTTTATTGGATAAATAATAATTCAGTATCTCTCAAGGAGCCGCAATAATTGGATTCCAAATTAGAATTTAAGCTCCATCCTATTCAACACTGGATCTCTCTAGCACACTCAGATGCATTCTGGCAATACGGGAGATGGTACAGTTTTTGTGTGAATTACGTAAGCCCGTTCTTGAAGACAAGCACACACGACAGACCTCCCTGCTTTGCCAAATTGGCATTCGCCATTTCCACACAAGCCCTGGGGGTAATACCCGACTGACTCCAAAGTGACCTGCCCTCGGCTAAGTGGTGTCCCATCCAACAGATTGCCCAGTTTTGTGGCTTGTTGAAATGATGGTCCTTATCTAAAGCTGTCTACTCTCTACCAAGTCTTTCCTTTTCCTCTCTTTCCAGATTTCAAAAACAGATGTAGCCATTTTTTCCCCTCACGTCTCCTGTCAGTCAAAACAGATGATGTGGCAGTGGCTCCACGCATGTGATTCCAGAGTTACTATTTGAGGTTGTGAGGAGGAGAGGGAAAAAAAAGAAAACTGTGGAAGAAATAAAGATGTAAAAGTCAGCTTGATGGTGTCTTAGATGCTGGAGGAATCTGTATTGCCCGCTTTCTTTTGTCTTTCTGTATCGTGCATTAGGCTTTGGGTCTTATACGTGCTTAGCAAATGCTCTACCATTCCCTATAGCCCCATATGTTTTTGTAGTTACCCAGGGTCCAAGTTACCCAGCCCTGGTCTTGAGCTGGCTCTGGTGCCCAGGTAGACTTTGGATTTCCAATCCTCCAGACCAAGCACTGTTGGGGAGCTGTGATAGCAGCTCTGTGCCACCATGCTTCCCGATACTGCTCATTTCTTTTAAGAACTAGAAGGTGCTGAGTCTTAAAATGACGCACGCTTTTAAGAACATGAAATTTTAGTAATTGTAGTTTTTTGCCTCTACATTTACAAACTACGTACACAGTCACACGTGCGATTGCTCGAGGCTTTATGGTGCTAATCTGAGACTCTGAGTTTATACATGGCTTCCTTAAACCTCTAAATCAGTTACAGAAATGAATTGAGCAAGTCTTTCAAGGATAATATATATATATATGGTCTTGTAGATCAGCTATTGCAGGTGTTATAAGAGTGCACTGCTAGCAGGAGGGGCCGAAGAATTCCCCTGATGCGCACATGGGTAGATGCTGACATTGAGTTTGACACTCGAATCTTCTGGAAGGCTAACAATGTCTACATTCTGCAATTTAATCTGTTTCATAGAGATGTGATTTCTAAAGCCATTTGTAAATGTCACATTCATGAGTGTTTACTTAGTATAAGATTTCAGAGAAAGTTTAGAGGAAAATTTATCAGTTTTAAATTTAGTTTCTGACTATGTAATATATTTAATGTTGGGGTATTAAAACCTTAAATGTCTATATTTGTGTGCATTTATAAATGCGCTCACACGCATATATAGCCCCCCCACAAGTTAGATGTAGATTATAGATATAGATAGAGAAAGTGTATCTTAGTTACTGTTCTATTGCTGTGAAGAGACCATGACCAAGGACACTTATGAGAGAAAGGACTTGCTTACAGTTTGAGAGGGTTAGTTCATGGCCATCAAATTAGGGGGTACAATGACAGCAGGCAGGCAGGCAGGCAGGCATGGCTTTAGAGCCATAGCGGAGAGCTTACATCTGATCTACAAGTTACAGGCAGAGGGAACAGGTCTGGGCCTAGGATGAACGCGTGCAACCTGATAGGTCAGTCACCTACAGTCACACAACTCCAACAAGTCCACACCCCCTCCTCCTTCCTAAGCCACCCACAAACTGGTAACCATACATTCAAACACATAAGCCATAGGAGCCAACATTTCCATTCAAACCATTGTATACAATCACCTTAGAAATTGAGCTTTGGCCTAAAATGATTTTATCCAAAATAGCACGGAGAGCATACTTTTCTGCCTCTTGTCTTTGCTCCCTCAGCAACTCCATCATGTTTTCTTGCTCATCAATCTCTCTCTGCTACCTTGGCAGCCGCAGCAGCAGCAGCAGCGGCTTTAGCCGGTTTCTTAAGGCAGAACTGTAAATCCATCGCTATGGAATTTTAAGTGTCTTCATAATTCTTAATTCTGACAAATATCATGGAGATTTTATGACCAGAAGATAATGTTTAAAAAACAAAACAAAACAGGTTTTCGTTGTCTTTTAGGACGCATCCAGACTTGTTTCTCCAGACTCTCTGTTCAGTTACTACAGGGTCTCCATCCGGATACTACAGGGTCTCCATCTGGAGCACTGCCTACTGTAGCTTAGGGCAAAATCATGATGGAAAAGAAATATTTATGAGATAATTTCACATCAGACTCTAATTTCAAGGTCGATACCATAGTGACTGTTCTTCTAAAATTAATTTTAGCATAGATTATTTACTTTTCTGGTTTGTTGGCACATTTGCTTTTTTATTAGTTGCTTTGAGACAGATCTTGTAGTGTAGGTTGCCCTGAAAATTCATGATGCTTTGTATCTGTTGAAGAGTGCTTCTTAGATCCCGGTTCTCTTCAATTGATCTCATGAAAGCCCGTAAGCACGTTGCATACAAGAACTTGAGAGATTTCCAGAGAGTTCGTAGAGGTGCCACGCAATGTGTGAGTGTTACATGCTCAGGCCTTTGCAGAGGCTCCTGTGTACGTCCTTCCCTTCGAGGTATGATATAATCAATCTTCAGCTTTGATTGACACCCCTGGAAAGAAGATCCTGATGGCCATGGGTATGCTAAGTAAAAATATACACGCAAACAAAGATATCACGTATACTTTGTTTCTTTCAGTCAATAGTTCATACAGAACAGAGACTTGGAGGGGGGAATGGATTTACTGAGAACCTTCCCTGTTTGCCTCTGAAACCCCCCCTTCCAGGGATCTCTGCCAGCCTTTAGGGTGTCTTATCTGGATCATTTCGCTATTGTGTTCTAGAATGTTTTTCCAAGACAAGCAATGTGAATAAATTCCATAGGCTTCCGAGATTAGACTTTTGAAAATATAAATCTGACTTATTTAATAAATTTTGTCCATTGAGACGCAGCATCACAGCTAAGATATACAGATTTTCACCACAGTTTATGGTGTGTTTTCAGTACCTGCCTTTAAAGATCATAAAAAAATAGTTTTATATCCCCAAACCATTATTTATTATTCTGGAACCTGGATGTTGAAAATGAACTGAAATATAACAAACAAAATATCAAGAATACAAAGTGGTTAGTTAGGCACAAAGCAAAACAAAATTGAATTAGGTTAGAAATTATATATATTTTGGTTTCATGCAAATGTACTCTAAATTTTCTGCACGACAGCAACTACTTACACATTACAACTTTGGAACATAGCTGATTATCATTATTATTATTGCATTGATTAAAATCAAAGGCAAGAGAGTTCACGTTTGAGCTAAGCGCTCCGGATGACAGTCCAGCTATCAACGGAGTCAGCTTGGTTCTGTGGAATTTAAATACTGTCACACTTTCGTTTGCTTAGAATTTTGAATTTTAGAGAGTGCAGAGTTACTTTGACAATTTCAATACTAATCTTCCTTTGAAGCACTGAAAGTGTTACAGATCTCCTGTTTATTTTTTTTATGAACATATGCTAAAAATAACAAGTCAGTGGAAGTTAGTCCCATGCCTCAGTGCGTAGGCATAATTTGTTTAATTTCTCAGTAATCTGTTGGCTATTTCTGTGTCCTTTAAACTATCTAATGGCAAGTGTGGGGATAGCGCTTTCTGCTCCTGTCATTCTTCTAACTTTTTAGCAATTAAAATTTGAGATTCATATTTGGAATTTTATTTTGGTTAATGATTAATATCCTGTAAAGAAGAAGCGTGACATATGGTATAAAATTTTGCTGTTCTATTTTTCAAGATCTTTTTATAGCCCCCCCCCCCCATCACCTGTTTTCCTAATCAGACTTTTCCTCGTGTAGAGAGTTGATTCTTTGCCACCAGAGGGCAGTATAAAAATTGATTTAGTTAATAAACATAATATCGTTTTGGTTTTTGTTTTTTTGTATACCATTGTTGTAGGTACCACGTTGACTAGCAGATATAGATGCCTTCTTTTCAGCCATAAAGGAAATACAGATCTCTAACTGGAGACTATGGCCATGTAGTTACAGGTTGTCATTTAAAGTGTCCCTTTTTTGTTCCTAGTGTTAAAATTGTCACACTAGACAAAATGTTATCCAGTCATGTAGGCCTAGAAAGTCACAATTGCAAAGGCACTTTGTCTTGTTCAGGTTTCGGGTTTTCTTTCTTGAGAAAGGAAGGCCATTTGAGTCAACGGATCTTGGCTAAAGTTTATTGCATCTATTCTTATTTGGCACATTATGCTTGATAACATTTTTCTCAAAAAATAAATTCTGTGTTATTAACTGCTTCCCAATTTTATTGAAAATCAGAGTTGGAAACTATAAGGTTCAGTGAGTAAAAGAATTTGGAGGCTAACACACATACTTTTGGTTTACTTAATACAGCCAATGTTCGGTTAGTTTCCTGTGAGATATAAAAAGGTTCTCTCTTAGTTTGCCAACTTGAAAGTCTCTAATGTTCAAAAGAGGATACCATTCTTGATGGCTAAAAATGTTAAAATTCTCTAATGACACTATACATATTTATAATTAATTAGGTATCTGGTTAGGCGGCACAAAACACTTTTAGGAATTAGTTAGGCTCTGCTTCCATGTTATCTTAACCTACCTTTTATTTATTTTTATGCATTTAAATTCATTGATATGAAAGTTATAAATATATTTATCATAGTCAGCCCTCCCTCCCCAAGCACTACCCCCTCAACTCAGGCTTATGAATACTTAATTACTAGATTTGAAAGTGTTACTGTCTGGTTAAAAATGCAAGGCTTATGATATTGAATGTGCAATTTTGAAGAAATGAGGAACGCCATTTGTTTTTATTAAGCTGGGATTTGAATGTTTGAGGAACGCATTGAGGGAGGCATTGCTTCAGAAATGGAAGTAATAACCCTCATTTGTAGTGTTGAAAATATTACTTTTACGCTACGCCAATTCTTTATAAATAAACACAGGAGCCCATGTTTGCAAGGGATCGATTTGCTTTATGTGTCTACTGATAAATTATTGGAGATTTTTGTTTGTTGGATGTCTTTGTTTGTTTGTTTGCTTTTTGGTGTTTTGTGTCTGATCTTTCACTCTGTGGGGAATCGTGTGTAACAAAAGAAACACAACAAAATTAGAAATAAACCTCATTGATTTCTAGATGGAATACTGTTGTCTTACGGTGGAGGGGTTGTTGAGCAGATATAAGAATTACAATATATAAGAAATTTTTATGATGTAGTTTATTCTTTACAAATAAATGAAGGAGATCATGAGATACCCTTCTCCCCTAAAATTCTGTATGTACACTCAGAAAGTACACAGGGCAAAAGTAAGCAATGGAGACACTTAAAAATGGAATCTGTGCCGCAGTCCCTGCATATGGCCGATAATTGCGATACATGTTTGGATATATTTGTACCAGCAATTATTTTGTTTTGAGAATTGACTTATGACAGAATTCTGAGGCCATCGTGAAGATAGCACTCACTTATTTCAGCCATGCTCTTCTTTTTTTAGTGTAATTGGCACTAGAAATAAAGCAGCTTTCAATAATTACATTGTATGGATGAAAATTTGTGATTTTTCTGTGGAGTCAAATGAATCCTAATGTGTCACTCTCACAGTCTCTGAAAATGAAGGTTTCGGGTCAGGTTGGGGATGCAGGAGCCATTGGCAGGGCTCACTGTCCCCAGAAATCTTTCCTCGCCATGCAGTAGGCCAGGGTCCCAGTGACACTCCTGAGAATTATAATTGCCTTGTGCCAAAGTGGGAAAGGAGGATTTTTAAAATATAATTTATGAGACTTAATTTTCTAGTCCTTTTTCAGTAACTGATATACTAAGAAACTTGTTTTCAAAGGATATATCCACCTATATGTATTTGAATTATTAGTAAAAAAAAAATAGTATTAGTGAAAATGAAAAAGAAATTTACCTTCTGATTGTATTTGGGAGATGGTATATAAAGACAGCAGGTGGTTTGCCCTGAGCAGGTACGCTGTAGTATCTCTTTGCATTTTAGAATAAAACACATAGGTATTTTGTGAAATTGTCTTCATCTGGTTTTACCTCTGGGTTTCTGTGATGGGTTTCGGGCAATCCTGACAGAGGCGTGGCTTAATAGTCAAATATCGGGCGATGTCACTTGAGGCCATTGATTCAGGGAAGAGAGCTTTGGGCATCAGGGGAGTGATTTTGAGGTTTGTACTGATTCATATCATTGGTTTTGAAAGACTTGGAGAATTTCTGTTTGTTCCCACTAAATCTTAACCTGCTTGGAGAGTTGTTTCTATGCTCAAAAATATAATCATCTAATCCTTTTCTTGAAATTTGAATTAAGAAATTTTATTTTGCCCAAGCAAATAACTGACAACTTATACTATAAATATATACTTAATATATATTTATACTTATGCTCAAAAATAATTCAAAGAGAGGCTTGGATAATTTTAAGTTAAGATTTAAATACATCTTAAATAAACGGGTAGAGAAACATATTTTCTGAATTAAGCTTTGGGTATAGTTGTAAATGAGACAAAAATGCAAACCTAAAATTACAATATTTCATTTATTGTACACTTTTTAGTAATAAACAGCACTTTATTTTTTCATTTTAATTTACCCTGATGATTCTGAAATTTTATGTGTTTAGATGCTGTTAATTATCTGCAATAATGAAATACGGTTTCATTGTGAAGGTATGTCATGACTTCATTCCAATTTAAAATACACAACTTTTAACAAAAGAAATGAATACATAATTATCATAACTTCTAACTGTAATTCAATTATTCTTAAAATGTGTGTCAAAATGTCAGAGTTGATGCTTCTTCTCCTTCATTTTCTTCTTTCCAATATTAATATGATATTAATATGATACAGGACAGAATTCAATTTCACCAGTACAATGCAAAACATTGTTCTAAATAAAGGTACCGTATGTTTTGTTTTGTTTTGTTTTGTTTTTTGAGACAGGGTTTATCTGTATAGCCCTAACTGACCCGGAACTCACTCTGTAGACAAGGCTGGCCTGGAACTCAGAAATCCGCCTGTCTCTGCCTTCCAAAGGCGTGTGCCACCATGCCCGGCCAGGTGCTGTATCTTAATAGATTGTATTTAAATACTGTCCATACAACATCAGTTAAACTTTTAGTTTAGTATTTTCCTTTCAATCTGAAAATTATACCACAAGTTATACAATAAATTTTAGTAAGCAATGTATTGAATTTAGCAGAAAATGGATAATTTTTAAAATACACATATTTAAAAAAATAAAACTAGGGGCTGGTGAGATGGCTCAGCGGGTAAGAGCACCCAACTGCTCTTCCGAAGGTGATAAGTTCAAATCCCAGCAACCACATGGTGGCTCACAACCATCCGTAACGAGATCTGGCTCCCTCTTCTGGAGTGTCTGAAGACAGCTACAGTGTACTCACATATAATAAATAAAATAAATCTTAAAATAAATAAATAAATAAAACTAGTTTTTATTTGGATTTACTGAAGTAGAATTTATTGAAAATGTATTTTAAAGGATAATTATTTTATTATATAAACATGTTTTAACTAGGATCATAATTTATAATATATCCTTTGACATTAATGCTAATTAAAAACTCTTTTATTAATGTGCTTCTACCCATAGGAGACACTTATTATCTATTCTGTATATATTAATACATATACATATACATACATATACATACATACATACATACATACATACATATGTACTTAGATTCTAGTTTCCTCCCAATAACATTACATCACTGGCAGAAAGCACAGTGCAATATAATCCAGCAAGTGTTACTGGTGAGTGGATCAAATGATTAAACTTTCGTTTTGCCCAGTAGAATCTTCAGTCTATTTTTAAGTCACAATGAAAGAGAATGAAGGCTATTTTTTCCATAACCTTTTAAAATTTTACTATGATTTTTGTTGCTCACCTTAGAAGATGTCTACGTGCAGTATTAATCTTGTCATGGTAGTATAACGATGCCTCTGAGACATTTGCATTATTTGAGAAATACGCTTTCTTGTCCTTTCTTTCTAGAAACTATAAATAGATATGACCTAGGAATACATCTATTTCTATGGTCTCCCATCAGATGTCTTTTGTAACCTAGTATGTTGGATTTAAAAGAAGTCAAACTGGAATAGAAACAATTCAGGAAATCTGTTATTAGTGCAGGTCCTCAACGCACGAGTTAATGTAGGATCTCAGCTCCATCTTCAAAGCCAATCTTTCGGGTCTCCTTTTAGCTTCTTACGTGTCTTATGGTTAAAAATTTTCGTGAGACCTGTAAATATTATCCAAATTCTTAAGAAGAAGATAAATTCTTAAGATAAGAAGAAAAAACATGCTTATTCTTTGTGTAAGTGTCTTCTCCTCCTCTTCTTCCTCCTCTTTCTCCTCTTCTCCCTCCTCCTCTTCTCCCTCCTCCTCTTCTCCTTCCTCCTCTTCTCCCTCCTCTTTCTCCTCTTCTCCCTCCTCCTCTTCTCCCTCCTCCTCCTCTTCTCCCTCCTCCTCTTCCTCCTCTTTTTCTGTTGTTGTTTTGTATTTTTTTCTTTCCCAATGAGGATATCACCACCATCCCATGTGGGACTCACCAGTGCCCTATGTGTGTTGCCGAAAAATAAAATTGTTACTATAGTAATGCCATTTTGATGAAAAAATGAGCATTGCAGTTGTCTCCATGGCTATACTGTAAACATGTCTTTGCAAGAATGGATGTAGTGGTGCATGTATTTAATCCCAGTACTGGGAAGGCCAAGAAAGAAAAAATGGAGAGGTTGAGACCAACCTAGACTACATAGCAAGTTTGAGGCTAGTGTGGACTATGAGTAAGATGTTGTCTTAAAATAAGAATGGATTTTCCACTGGCAATAAAAGGTAGAAGTAAACAGGATGTAGGCACATCATGTATGTTTGTGTGCCTGTGCATGTATGCATACCTGTGCATGCCTGTGTGTGTGTGCATGTGTGTGTGTGCCTGTGCATACCTCTGTGTGTGTGTGAGCTGTGTGTGTATACATATGCATGCCTATGTATGCATATATGTGTGTGTGCGTGTGTGTGTGCCTGTGCCTGTATGTGTGCATATGCATGCCTGTACATGTATGTGTGTGTGCATGTGTGTGTGCATGTGTGTGTGTGCATGTGTGTGTGTGCCTGTGCTGCACATGAATGTAGTTTTCCAGAGCTCTTATTTAATATTGCTCTTGAATGCCATATTGCAGGGTAGCCAAAAACCTAATACTATAGTGCTCTGTTTCAGTTGCACAGTTAACATAATGAGCCAAAATGATCAAGCAATTGAGTTTCTCAGATATTAGGGCCATTTTTGACAACAATTCTGGAAGCAAATTGACCTTTGTTTCTTAGTTGAAGCTGAAACTATCAGAAGCAAATGGATCCATGCACCATTGCATGGGATCTGACATGGGATTCCATCTAAAAAGGCATCGGACTAGAAAGGGAGCATCGCTCCCTCCACCAGATTTCCACCCGAGTTCCTGAACTGAGGACTGTTGCTTTCCTTATGCTCAGTTTGTTCCCAGCACATATCACAATGCCTAGCACACAGCAGAAACATTGCAAGCCTCTGTTCGAAGCACACTATACAGATTAATGTATTTAATACTAATGTAACCCTATAAATTAGGGACTGTGTTAATCATGTACTTGAAAAGAAACTTGGGTTTATAGAAGATGTTAATTAGCTGGCTGGAGGGCACACGAGTGCTTATGAATATGGAATTTGATCCCAGTCATGGTGGTTTAAAAGATTTCGTCTTCCATCATTGTCACCCAATTCCTCGTTAGAAAGTGAGGCCTCTCAAAATTCCAGTGACTTTGCGTGCTTAAGTTCTTGTTCATAACTGACTGAACAGTGGTAATAGTCTTACCTCATGCTGGCTAGTTATTTAAATAAGTAGGGAGAGTAGAGGAAAGTTTTTAGAGTTAGTTGATTTAAATTGCCCTCTGAAAGTATTAATTAATTCATGAGAGAGGCAGGAAATGCCAAGAGTGACAACATTGAAGCAAAACTATCACCTCTGGATTTGGTAGCCATTTGGAAGTGCAGTCAAATTCTGAGTCTGTCCATAGTAGATACTGGATAGTTGTGTGGTTCGCAGTTAGTGATCTTGGAGCCTGCTTGAGTCGGAATGGGAAGTGATTAAAAGAATTACAAGGTAAAATTAATTAAAAAATAATTATAATTGACAATAAAAATATTACTATTTAATGTAGTATAGTAAATGAAGTGTCACGAATCCTCACTTAAGCTATAATTAGATGTGTATCTATCACTTTAACTTAGAATAGCATATAACACTTTTATTTAAATAGTATCTTTTTGCTCTTTTTCTATGTTAACAATATGTTCAAGAACATTACACGTGTTATAAACAAAGGTATGTTGTATTCCTTGCAGACAGCAAGAAATTTAGGATTCATATATGCATCTTTTGGAAATGGGTGGACAAATTGCTTTTTCCTTACAATTTGAATTTTTAGCTATTTTTAAGTTGAACAAAATACAAAATACATTTTTTTCTTTATCTACAAATATATCAGTAAACTTTCCAATAATTGCCAGGAGTCATTTGATATTTATTAGTTATTGATATTTATTATTTGATATTTATTATATATTTATTAGTCATTTGTTAGCTATTAGTATTCTAAGCATTTGTTAGGATTCTCAACAGTATAAACTGATTGATTTAAGTTATAAGAGCAGTTGAAGTCCCTTTGCGTAATGGTAACTAGCTCTTTATTGAGAATTTCTGGAATTAGATATACTGTGTGATCTTCTGGGACACACTGCTGCAGTCACTGTACTCAAGGTGTTTGGAGGCCATTCATGGACACAGGCAGGAGGAGTCTGCCGAGTAACCCGGGAGGCAGGGGAGGGGTGAGTGCAGGATTCACAGCACACACAAGGTGGCCTGCCCTGGTGACCTTCATAGAGTCCTCCTGTCCTACGTAGTGAGCTGGAACCTCAGCAAATGGAGAGAAGGAAGGGGTGTGTGAGAGAAGTCAGGCCAGGTAGAAACACAGCCCAAAAGCGAGTGGGTGGATCTGTGTGGAGACTAAAATCCCTATGGGACACAAATGGAGAAGCATAAAGGCTTGCAGAGGCCAAATCCAGACCTTAGGCTTTCAAGGGCAAGCCAACGAGAGAGTCTTGTCAACCATGGAGGCTTTTTACAATCCTAGTACCTGGGAAGGTACAGCAGGAAGGTTACCCTGCATTAAGGATAGCCTGAGCTTCATAGTGAATTCCACATTAGCACGCACCATAGTGTGACACCTCATTTTAAAATCAACTTCACCAATATAAACAAACAAACAAACAAAAAACAAAGCAAAAAAAGGTAGACTTTTTAATAGCCCCCCCCTTTTTTTTTTGGTTTTTCGAGACAGGGTTTCTCTGTGTAGCCCTGGCTGTCCTGGAACTCACTTTGTAGACCAGGCTGGCCTTGAACTCAGAAATCCGCCTGCCTCTGCCTCCCGAGTGCTGGGATTAAAGGCGTGCGCCACCACGCCCGGCCGAATAGCCCCCTTTTTAAGAAGGGAAAAAATCCAGTCATTTTTACATTCTTTCCATAAATTATTTTATTTTTCATATGACACTGCCTGCCCGAATTAGGAGCACTGAAGTTCTTCTCACTGCATGGTTTGGTCCCGATAAAATGATTGTCAGTAGAAAATATTGTCAGCAGAAGACACACTTAGTGCCCGTCACCTGCCAGATGTCATAGGCTGCAGAGGAGTGTCCGGTCTTTGCCTTTGTGATCACGTGTTTGTCGCCAAGCTGCAGTTCCCTACCGATGCCCAGCTTCGGGAGACAGGATAAGCCTGGGAGAAGATCAACCTTGAAAGTATCTTATAAATTTTGAAAACATCAAGTCAACCCATTGTAGCTCAGGGACTGTCTGAACTCACTGGCCGGTTTCCCAGAGCTGCCTCCATCCTAGGATGGGGGAGCAAGGAACCTTTGGTTTACAGCAATCAACCTCAATACGATCAGTGATCTTGATATAGTCTAGTGCTGTAGAATTATATTTGATTTTTAAAAATATTTTATTCTCATACCATTAGTATTGAAAATGGGGTGATTAAGTGAAATCCGCAAAAAACCATACATAGTACTAAAACCACATACAGCATCCAGGTCATAAAAGCCAGTGTACGGCAGCACCACCACTTCCATATGCTTCTCTTTTAATTCAGGAGAGAGCATGGTTTCAGCCAGGACATCTCTTACTTCATCAGCCAAGTGCCTGAGTGGTCCAGCTGAGGACCAGGCCCCTCTTAAAGACTGCCCTTGGGATGTTGAGTCCTTGCTGTGCACTGCTGTATTACCCAGGGAACTGAAATGTCTACAAATCATTTCCTGGGGAATCTAGTCCCCTGTCTTGTAGATGACATTAGAAGGGACCCAGTTCAAATTCCAACCACTATATTCTGTGTCCTAGGGCCAGAACATGGGCTCTAGGATTTGGAGACGACACTTCCCCAACCACAACCCCCCCCCCCCCCCCCCCAGACGACACCTCCCCAACCCCCCCCCCCCCCCAAGACTAGAATGGAGAAAAGAATCCGCCATAGAAAACCCTGTTTACAGCTGCCCGGAGCCTTTGCTACAATGTATTCCCCTACTTCTCTCATCTGCTGCCAGGGCTGAGACTGAAAACCTCAGATAAAACCTAAAGTGCCTTTTAATTCTGAGAAGTGGTTACTATTGTAATTCTTTCATGTCTTACCTTCCCAGTCTTCTTAGCTTTCCTTTGAATTAACATAGATAATGGATTAACTACATTCAGCTATCAGGTACCAGGGGTTTTATCGCTAAAAATACTATTGGGTTTGAAGGGAAAAAAAGAGTAACTTTATTTTCATAATTTGTAACAATATGCTTTTGATGTGTGTGGTAAAATGAACAGATATTCTTCTCCTGTTTATACTCTCATATAGTCATTGTATACGTCTCTGGAAAAGTTTGGTTGCCCTGTGCAGTTTCGTTTGTACTCAGGTTATGCTAACACTGGATTGGACATTCGTGTTTTATAAAATATAAAATGTAAAATGAAATGGCTTAGGGGTGTGTGTTTGTGTGTGTGTGTGTGGGGGGGTGGTTGTCAGGTTTTCTGCTCCATATCAGTCTTATTCCTTGATAGGGTTTCTCACTGAGCCTGGAGCCTGGCTGGTATCCAGCTAGTCCCAGCCACCTCCCAACAGTGTCTGGGGTCACAAACACAGCCATGGCCCTGCCCAGCTTATTACACGAGTGATGGGGATTTGAGCAACAGATGCTCTTATCTGCTGAGCCATCTCTCCAGCACCCAGGCTTGAGTTTTTAAAAACAGAATTGAAGAGGCTTTTCATACATTTTTTTTTCATCCCTTGGGTCTCATGGGAACATGTTGCAGGTAGCTTATGAACATCTACTTAATGTAGTGAGACCATTTCCTTTGGTACAAACAGCCGAGTCAGAGGCTGGGCAAAATATTTCAGGAATCGAGAATGTATTGAGTTGTAATGAGTTGTATATAGAAGCCATAGGTTTTTAAAGTAGGCTTTGCAGAGAGCTGGGGGAGAGGTAGAGACTTGTACCATGAGTGGACTTTGGTAACCTGGCAAATCCACAGACAGAAGTAATATGGACTCATTGCTTCCAGTGGATGACAAAGTGTTCTGAAATAACTGGGTAATTATGGCAGAGAATGAGTGTTGGCAGGCACAGAGAAATAGCATTTACAACCATAAGGTTGAAACAGTTTGCTTGTAGAGGCCAGAGTGGAGACTAATGTCAACTGGAGTAGTAGTGTCAACAAACAGAGAGGGATCTTTCAAATACAAGAGCAGGTCAGGGGTGTAGGTCAGTTGATAGCATACTTGACCGGCGTGCATGAGGTTCTGGGTTCAGTCCACAGCACCTGGTCACTGGCATTTACTATGAACTGGGCGATTTGTGCATAACCGTGATTGTAGCAGCAGGGAGACAGAGCATTAGAAGGGTCTGGTGTCAGAGAACTAGGCCAGTAGCTATGTCAAGATGGGGGTTTGCATTTTGACTGAGCCACTTAGCCCAGAGGCTATAGGAAGAGAGCTGTGTCACATGTGACTAATCTTCCTCTCTTCCAGAAGAATGCTGGCACAGAAGCCAGTGTCAGGAGGCAGGGAGGAAAGATGGAGCTAAGGAGGGAGTCGGAAAGGAGTGGGTCTGTAACTCTGGGGTGGGGGAGATCTGTCTCTGATGTCTCTCCTGTGTGTGTCCGTCTCTCTGTCTCTCTTTGTGTATGTGTGTGTGTGTGTGTTACTGAATGTAGAACCCACAGACATGCTAGATGCATATTCTACCATGGAACTACGCAGCCCGGGCATGTATAAAATATTTAGACTTAAACAGAGAGAAACACTAAAGCCTTCCTGTGTTCACTGTGAGTGAGAACACCGTACTGTTTGGATGACTGATGCCTTTCTCGTCTCGGGTAACCGACTAACACAATTTTACACAGCCTTTTCCTACTGCTCACAAATTATCCAAAATTCTTTTGCAGCAAAGATAATAGCGCATGCTCCCTGAGCCAAGCAAAGTTAGATCCCTCTCTTCCTCCGTCCCTCTCTTCCTTCTTTCCTGTTTTGGATTGCTTTTTCCTCTTCATTATTATTTTAGAGTTTTGTAATTATAATTTTAAGAAGACAGTTTGACAGATGATTTTTAGTCAATTCCCATTTTAAAGGATCATCCCCTGCAGTGGGAATCGAGTCCTATGGACCGATTTCTGCCTTTCTCTTCCTTCCTTCCTTCCTTCCTTCCTTCCTTCCTTCCTTCCTTCCTTCCTTCCTCCCTTCCTTCCAGCACTGAGATATGTGAGACAATGCCCATACAGAGATCTCAGTGAGAAAAGTTTGTTACTTATTCAACAGTATTTGGTGTTCGACTGAGTTAGCTGATTAGCAATCTGTCAGTGAAAGAAAACATAACTCCCTGTCCTAAAGGGGATGAGATTCCAGCACTGGGATTAGATAAGACAGTTCGACTGATACAAGAAGCAATCAGCCATGAGGATGGGAGGGCATCAGAGCAGCGGGATTGAGTAGACGATGCCATGGAGAGACATGAGGAGATGGGATATCATCTTTGCACAGGGTCTGAGGATGTCACCTTTGATCTGCAAATGCGAATGTGTCATTGCAGGCAAGGGTGCAGTGACATGGTATTCAGAGGAAGAGGAGTCTTGTGTGTCCTCACCTATAATGGCAGAATCAACTTGGTCCTGCTGCAGATCAGGAGGTGGCCACTGAGTGAGCCAGAGGGTGCCGTGGAGCAAGGTGGGGGAGATGGAGGGTATAGAACTTGGCAGACACCAAAGACAAGTTTTGTTAGAAATGGAGTCGTGTGGCCTAGTGGATCTTTCTGAAAGATTTCAGTAGCTCCCGGGTAGGACTTGAACGGTTGTCTTCTTGATGGAAGTTACAGTCCGACAGGTTACTCTAGGTAGCATCACAGGCAGAGCGTGATAAAGGGGAAGATGACCAAATAGTATTTGAGAGAGCCGGAGCTTAGCTAGGGAGAGCAAGGAAGACAAAGAGAGGCGTCCTACAAGGTGGTGAATGATTGCGTGTTATAAAGGGGGATGGGGTTGGGGGAGCCCTTTGTAGAGACAGCCAAATGTTTAATTTGAACTTAGTAGGAAAGAAAGTAAGTTTGGCATCCGATCATGGATGGCTCCAAACTTTGAACTGAGACTAGGAACTTTTCTGATAAGCCAGGGAGCACCCCTGAGGTGGCACAGAGCCAGGGAGCACTCCTGAGGTGGCACAGAGCCAGGGAGCACCCCCGAGGTGGCACAGAGCCAGGGAGCACCCCCGAGGTGGCACAGAGCCAGGGAGTACCCCTGACGTGGCACAGAACCACAAACATTGGTGACGCTGGGCTCTGTGAAATATGCCTGTCGTGGGTGCGGCCTGTGCCACTCATGAGCTCTGCAGACCTGGGGTGAGGTGTGCTCTGCTCTTGTCTGTGAAATGAAGTTAGACTAGGTGCTCCCATATGCTCTGCTAGCTTCCCTTCTAAAAAAAACCATTGGTCTCCGATAGAACAAACACCACTGATACTTTACATGGCCATAGCCTCGTGCTAGTCTGTCGTAGCACATCGGTTTGTATAGAATTATTTGCAATTACCACAAAAGGCCCTTTTAGGGCGGCTTTACTACCACCTTTTCCAGCCACGTATGTCTGCATTTGCTGGTCCCTTTTTAAAGAATAAATCCACTGTGCTAGCTGGGTCTGCATTATGTCATTACATGCATAGAATGCATAACCTACATACACACAAATATACATACACACCTACATATTATATGACATATGTATGGATTTATATATGTATCATATATGTTTATATATAAATATATATTATGTACATATTCCCATTGTACAATACTGAAAGCACAATAGTAATGACCTTCATGTAGATAAAAAAATCTCCTTGTTTCTTTTAAACTGATATTTCTTTCTCCCTTTGTTGTTTATAGTACAGATGTACATATTATATGATGTGTATTTATATATGTATTTGTAGATAAATATATAGTATGTACATATTCCCATTGTATAATGTTGTGAGCATAATGATAATGGCCTGCATGTAGATAAAAAATCTACTCTTTTCTTTTAGACTCATATTTCTTTCTCTTTACTCTTTATATCACTTTATGGGAGGGATATATTAGATTGGAATTGAGCCAAGTACTCATGTCAGAGCATGATATTGGGGGGCCTCTGGTTTCCCTGTTGCTTCTCACACACAGTCTCCCAGGACTACTCCCCATGGTCATCAGTGCTGTGTGGAAGCTGGTTCACCACGGCCCTGCATGTGTTCCTAACAACAGAGCTGGTGACCAGCGTTAAGAAGCCACCACCTGGTACAGGGCACATTCTCTCTCTTCACTATGTCCCAGCAGAAGTTCCCCGGCTGCTAGGCCAACGGTGCAGCTACAAACTGTTCACCCATGCTGCTGGTTTGTAGTCCTTTGCTGGCCTTTGGAATAAACATAAATATTCAAACACCTCATTAATAAACAAGACTCCTTCAGAGACAGTGCTATGTTGTGTGGTGTTTCGAGGGCCATGAGAACCGCCCGCAATCACCAGGAGGCCCGTCATCAAGTCTTGCATCCTCAGTCACCGGAGGTAGTTTCTTAGATCTTGACTTTCGTGACTTTCTTTCTTGGCCTTGGAGAGTTTGGAGGTCATTCCCTGGTGCTCCCCTCTTCAGAGGATCCTCCTGAATCAAGAGGTCATCAGACCATTTGTCAGATGGTAATGGTTGTGTGAAGATGCCAGGCTGCAAGGGAGGCAGTGGGATCTTCTGAGTGAAGGTAACTTTACATGTTGTGGAGAAACTAAGTGGGACAGCTTGTGATCTAATTATTCTTTAAGGGAAAGAGTCTCCATCATTTATTTTTATTGTGCTAAAGAATTTCTTGGGGAAAAAAATCTATTCTGAACAATTTTGTGAATGATCGTTTCAGAAATTATTCCTGGGTGCATTAATACAGAATAAAGGGGCTACCTGGCAAGTTTGGAGTATCTGGGCATCGTGTGGAGCCTCGCTTGCTAGCTGCCAGCCTGGGCGCACAAGGACTCAAAACCACAGGCATTAATTTGTGACCACGTTTTAGCCACTGTAGTTTCTACCTGATGCCTACCTTGCACCTGCCTTTGCTCCAGACACTTCAGTGCACATAAAAATGCTACAAATAATTTTGAGAAAAGGCAAGAACCCTTCAGTCAATCAACAAGAAACTTACAATCTGTTCCTTTCAGCAGGGGCGTAGGAAGGCTGTTTTGGCTATCCACATACCGATAAGGATTCCTAAGAGTGGTTCTAAACCTTCCTGATGATGCGACCTTGTGTTGTGGTGACCCCCAAACATATGATTTTTTTGTTGCTACTTCATGACTGTAATTTTGCTACCTTTATGACTTGTAATGTAAGTATCTGGAATGTGGCCTCTGTGAAAGGGCCATTTGGCCCCCCAAGGGGTTATGACCCATAGTTTGAGAACCACTTATCTATAATGAGGGTTTTCTGTGAATGCAGTGCGGTCACTACAGTTTTTAACTAGCCATGTTAACTTTGCCTTCATGTGGACCTTTAGATGCTCAGATATGACTGCAGCACAGGTAGGCAGTGTAAATTTTGGGTGGTGTTTATCACGGTTTAGTGTGAGACCCATGGGATCTTGAGTAGATGGAAGAATGAATTTCACTGCATGTATGTTATTGAGAAATATTGTTAAGCAGTGTGGTATCTGCTTAATTTCGCTACTTTATGAATTTGCGGCAAAATCTGTATGCAGTACACATCAATTTGTATAGAAAAGTCTTGTAACATCTAACCAAATTTATAGATTCATTAGCCAAAAAAAAGTTAACATATATGCACGCCAAGACGGGCACTTTTCGTAGTGCTGAAAATTAACCCATGGCCAGCCGTGTGGGTAGGAAACACTTAAACTGGCTATGCTATCCCTAGCTCATATCAACTAACTTTGTGAGTCTTAGATATGTTGAAAATTTTTCATCTGTATTTCATCAATGTATCATGGTATATTGAAATGCTAATCAGTAGGAAATGTTTTCCAGTTTGCTCAAAGGTTTCGTTAAACTTTGTGAAATACATTGGTGAAAACTGTGGGTATTTTCCCCCATTTTTTTTTCTTTTAAGCATGGATTATATGGAGTTGATCCTAAGAAGGTTCCAATGTGTACCTTTCAGTAGCCTTAAATGTCACCACATGTCACCAGATGTGAATGTGAGAAAGGATCCCCTCTTCACGGGTGTGGGAGTGGGGGGAGGTTGCCTTATGGTTGTGTCACACTGTGTGTGGGTGCTTCAATGGACACTGGAGTAAAGTAAGAGGAAGGGTTTGGGGTGCAGAACAGTAATGGGAAAGAGGGAAAGAAATCCTCCCCTTTCCTCCCTTCACCAGTTCCCAATGTTCCAGGTAAGGTGCACCTGCTGAGAGGCTGAGAAGAACAGGTCCTAGCTAACATCTCATTAATTTGAGAGGAATGGCAGTGGGCTGCATCTACCTAGCAGGTGGTCCGAGCTATAGGAAGAGATGGACCACAGGCAGGCAGGCAGGCAGGCAGGCAGGCAGGCAGGCAGGGGATAGCCCAGGGAAGAGGGAGCTCAGACACTGAGTCCTCAAAAGGAGGGGAGGGGCAGTGAAGTGAGTTCCGAATTTCTCCAGATAAGCTTGTATTACCCGTCTCTGAATTCCTGATGGCACGCCGAATTTCTGTAGTGTTTGAAGCCACACTAGAATTATGCCAGCATATGCTAAATTTATGCGACGAGCTTCAGTAATATAAGCTGAAATTTCCTGAAGTGATTTTTTTTTTAAGATGTAGCAGACTGTGAGGCACCCTGATAAAGGACTTGGTTTTGACGACAATCATGAGGTATATGGTGTATGATGTCAAAATCCTGTCTTCCGATTGACACAACAATCCATAATTTATAGATTGCCTTAAAAATTAAAAGACAAAGTCAATTATAACTAATTATGATGCTACCTGTGCGTGAGAAGTTACTATATCCTTTGGGATAAAGGAAGTAATATTCATGTCAGTCAGGAATCTTTAGCTACAGTTTCCTGGTTCTATCTTAAGAATCTCTCAGTTTCGTTTTGTGAGAATCCTAAGCCTCCGGAAGCCTGCAACCATGCTATTTTTAGAAATAGCCATGGTAGCTCCTCTCCATCAGTGCACACTTGTTCCTATTCTGAACTCCGTATCTGTGCCAAATCTTCAGAGAGATTACTGGAAGTTTGGCGCTCTGACTGCTGAATCAGTCAGAAATGAATTTTGAAGTCTGCCGGTGAACGATACACTGAGTTGCTGCACGCGGCACCAATGCTACCTGCTTTGGTACTGCTTGTCAACTCTGAAGAGGAATTGACAATATCCAAATATCGCGTGCTTACTAATTTTTAATTTATTATTTGTGATGGGTATTTTTTTAATTAGATCAAAAGCCAAATTATCTGCAGATGATACTTCAAGGCTTGGCATTTTATCTTCTCAAGAAAAGGATGGGCAGAGAGCCTCATGGTTTCTAACATTTGATGTCCTATGGAGGACATTTTTTTTTTCCTTCTAAGGAAGGGTAGTTATTAGAAGGAAGACAATTCCTTCTCTATGTAAACATCGTAGAGAACATCATGACTTTACAAATTGGAAGCCCCAGATCCACCAACTGCTGAACCTCTCCTTGTGTCTGCTTTGACTGTCTAGCAGTTGGTAGGTGCCTCTGCAGTACCAGTGTCCTATGCTGTGAACTGGCCACAGTGTGTGTGTGTGTGTGTGTGTGTGTGTAGCATGGACTTCTTGTGTGAAATAGAAAGAACACTCCGAGTAACATTAAGAGAGTATGAAGTCAAGGCCAGGCATCAGCCCACCAGTTGTTTGAGCAATGCTACAAAGTGTTACCATTCTGTGTCTTCCCGGGTTTCATCTCGTTGGGAGGCTCTTCCAGGATGACCTAGGACGCAGCCCAATGACAGCGACTCACTGTAAGAATTCAGAACATGCCTCATGCCGAATAAAGCGGGATTGTAAAAATCCTCTCAGAACGACATCCGAAATAGCATTGAAACGCAATTTCCTTAGGTGAGGCTTTAAGGCACTCCAATGAAAAGTGATAGCCCTCCAAGCAAGACGGTGTCAGCATTATGGGATGGATGTTGTGTTGCTCGTGACTGACACTAATCCATTAAGGGTGTTAGGGTCATTTATTTTCCTCATGAAGTCATTAAATACCATTATTGATTTCTGTTCAGTCAGTTAGATTGTACCTCTCTGCTTTATGATCATTATATACATTAACATTGTCCTGGTTTTATGCACTTTAAACCATAGATATTATCACATTTTGAGTTTAAAATAAGAAATAGTGTATATAATTAGACATGAAATAAAGCTAATTATGAAAAATTCTATAGTTGGTTCATTAACGCAGAATTATGTTGATGTAAAATTATAAAATTAATAAAACTGGAATGCGTGTCCATCCAAGATTTCCCCACTGTGACTGTTATCTTAATAACTACTTATACTTCTCTCTGTTGCTTGGTACATAGGTATAGTGCTCTCCCATTTGTAAATTTTTCAAACTGGGGAGGGAAACATAGACATTCTTATATGATGCTCTCTTATAGAAACATAAATATTGGACTAGTCTTTGCTATATTTTCCATTTTATGTTCAATGGCTTCTTGAAATTATGTAGAATTGATGTGTCTGCATCGGTTGTTAATATAACCGATGTCAAAAGTTACAAAACCACAAAGAATTGTGTGTGTGTGTGTGTGTGTGTGTGTGTGTGTGTGTGTGTGTGGTTGAAGGTATGTTTTAACACTACAAGGAATCATTCATTAGTCTTTGTGCTTTGGCTGTGTTTTAAATTATTTCCCTTAGCCTATCCTTTTGGGATTTGGGTAGAAATGAGCAGTATCCAACAGCGCCACGGGGAGACTAGCTGGGGAGAGCTTCGGATGGTAACTCCGGAAGCTGTGCGGTAGAACCAAGAGGAAGCCCGTTCATTACGGCAACCTCCTCAGAGCCGCGTGCTCAGCACTCTTCCATAGGCTCCTTGTGGTCCTCATTGACGGAAGCTTGAGCAAAGCCGTGATCTTAATGAATGATGACAAGCCCTTTGCCTGTCCGGCAGACGTCCCGCCCTCGCCCTTTAAGACGAAAACTTAATGGAAGACGCTCAGATGGACCAGCTCTCTGACGATACCCCTTAAGTGCTCACCCTTTTCCGATGTGAATATTCAGAGAGCCGTGAAGCTGCAAGGGGCAGCATTTAATACCATCTTTCTCATAATGCCTGAATAATTTTCCCAGAGCCTGATCGTTGCAGCTGCAGCGAGCATGGTTATTTGTTTATTCTTCACCTTAGTCCTGGTGGAATGCTGACCTAGCTCATCTCCAGGGCTCCCGGGGAAAGCGATTTCATATTCATAGCTCTGGTGGATTCTTTCAAACAAACAGAAAACTGAAGCAAGCGATAGCCATTTTCCTAACAGAGAAATGGGGGTGTGGGGAGTTGGGAGAGCTGGTTCTGCAGTTGCCTTTTAACCTCGAGGCCCCAAATAATTTTATTAATGAAGAATTGATGTGAAAAAAAAAACGAAAACGGTCTTAACATATTTTTAATGGTTATCTGTGAGAAGGAGTGCCGAAGCATGGGCTGTCCTGGTGAATTATGGAATGTTTTTGAGATTTCCCTCTGGTGACGTTGCTCATTATGTTAAACAGCCCAGCTTCTAAGCTACTGTAGTTTCTGTTTTATGTGTATTGGCCTTCATTTGCTGAAATGCTTCAAGTTCACAGTACTAAAGTCATTTTGAAAACGGGATGTAATTACAAAGGTATCTTATGCTTACCAACAGCTTTTTTGGATCAATTTAATTATCATTACTTGTGGATACTGTAAATTGAATATCCCTTCCCTAATTACATTAAACTCATGGGTTAGCAGCTTAAACATCTAAATGAGAAAAGTTCATCCTTTGCTATAAATAGGAGAATTGTTCTCTTATTTAGCCTGACCTCAGAAGCTAAAAGCATTCTGCATGATATTGTCAGGTGAGCGTTATAAAGACAGTCCGTAATGAGATCTGTAATGAGGAGCTAAGGTATAATGGCCTTTGGAAAAAGTTAATTTATTCAGCATTTCCTTACTGCATGGCAGAATGGAAGTTTGTGTGTCCAGACCCTTTTTTAAAGGGGCCACTCACAGGCTGCTCCGTTTACTCTGGCCTGCCAGTAGTTTGAAGTGGTTTAATATTACCGTTCCAGCTTAATGGAAACCACCATTAAAGCAGTGGGTTAGTTCTGCCCTTTTAAATAGGGCTAATTTATTTAGGGCCTTGGAATGTTGTTTTCCTGTTTCCATCTCCCTCCCTCTCTTCTACATAAATGATACACAGGAATTTATTCAAACCATTTTACAGTGTACATTTTTTTCTCAGAGTATGTTTTTCTAAAGGGGGAAAATAACTATAACTATAGAGTCTTCAAAACAGGAAGTGGTGTGTGTACCTGTGGTGTCTAAGCATGTGTGTACTCCTGCTTGTGCATGTACGTGTGTGTGTACATTCACTGTGTGTGTGTGTGTACATGTGCTGGGTGTGTGTGCATGCACACCTGTGAGCATGTATATGCATGTGTGTATGCATGTGTATGTGCAACTATGAGTGTGTATGCATGTATGTACTGTGTGGGTGTGCACACACACACCTGTGAGCATGTATATGCATGTGTGTACATGTGTGTATACATGTGTATGTGCACTTATGAGCGTGTATGCATGTGTGCACTTGTGCCCGTGTGTGTGTGTGTGTGTGTGTGTGTGTGTGTGTGTGTGTGTGTGTCCCCACGTGTGTGTTCGTTCCTGTTGGGGAGAATCAGCCATTCATTGCTGACGTTTGTTTGTGCCTTGGGTCTGTGGTCCTTGTCTGCATTGTAAGAAGATGGCGTTGACTCCTGTGAGAGATTTGATCGATTTCTGCTTGCTGCCATCATTTTCAGTCTCAGAGCTACTTGGTTTTATTTACTTTGTTTTCTTTCCCGACTGCAGGTTCATTAGAAGTCTGTTGATGTACTCACAATTGAAAAATTTAAAATATAGCCATGACTACTTATTGTCACAGAATGTGTGCTTTGCCATTAATCATAAATGAAACAAACAAACAAACAAAAACAAGGAACCTTCAGGGTAGAACAAATAGAGGCTACATGTGCTGTAATTGCTGAGATCACCACGAGAGATTATATCCTGTAGCTAAGAGGCAGCTAAAATCATTAGTAAGTACTGGCCAATCTTGAGACTTGGATCAAATGCATCCTCTTATCTTTCCCAGATTTCTCTAATAGGTGTATTGTAGAATACACAATAATAATAACAACAGTAGACAGACTGGACTACAACGTCAAGTAATTGAGAAATGTTTGGGGACTCTTCATTTTCCTATTCAGTTTCACACACTAATCAAAGCATGGTGGAAGCTGTTTAAGAATCATAAACGACCCTTAACCCTAGGAATGTACTTTTACTACATAGCAAAATAAAAATTGCAGAGAATTTGAATTAGAAATTATACAAGCCTTGGAAAATGTGGCACCCCAAACAGCATTCCCGTGGTCAGAAGTAGGTCAGTATTCGTGCAAGGGATGGGATTCTAAATCAATAAGCACTGAGCTATGGGGTTGCATTTGTCATCTTAGAGGACTGCCCACAGGCAGCAGAACTCTAAAACAGGCAGCAGTTTTAAGCTTCTGCCAGAGTTAGACTCCATTACCAGTTCATTAGTGGTCTGGTTTTATTCCTTTTTATCGAAATAGGCAATCCCAGATAGACATTTAAACATAGATGTGCGTAGATTAGATAGTAACTCTAAAGAGCCAGGAAGAGAATCTTTAAGGATACCACTTACCTTTCCCGGAGTAATGAAAATGAAAACCTACCTCTTGGAAGGGAAAGAGGTAGCAGTCATGCAGGCAGCCATGCGTGTAACATCTTTTCTTTTCCATAGTTAGGTGGGGGGTCATGTGTTGGAGGTGGCATCGGTGTCAGTGTCTCCTAGTCTGAGGGTTGGCATTCTCAGGCCAGAGTTGAGTTGCCGACTCACACACACACTGTGCTTCTGTAACATCAAGTAGGGCTCCCAAATGTGTTTAGGTTGATTATCATGATGACGCATGTTCAATTTAGCAGAAATTAAGACCTGTTAGGAAAACTGCTCATTGTGTCTGGTCCCTCTTGAGAGCTGTGTGTGTCCCGTGGGATATTTATGCCTCTCCCCAGGCCCGGTGCCATGATCTCACCTCATCACTCAAACATCCCTCACTGGGATGGTACCAAACGGGCAACCTCTTGCTAGAAACACTGCTTCCATAAGCCTTTTCAGTAATTTCCTGTGCACTCTTAAATATCATTAAAAATATCTTATTAAAAGATGTTCTTATCATACCGGATCTCGGTGCGGTTCACAGGGTGACCTGTAAAACTGTGTCTCTACAAATGGGGCCAATTAGGCAAGTTTCCTCAAAGCTCTAAGGAGATTCATACTCACTGGCATTGAGCATTTACCTGAACTGGTAGGTGCTCATTCATATAAATCTGCCTGAATCCTGAAAGTGGACGTAGTTTTAACTTTCTGTGGTCCCTGATCCTCAAGGTGCTGAAACAGATAAGACTGAAGTAATCCGACTTGTTAATGAAATTGTTCTTGTGGCCAGAAAGAGCAAACTGAGGACTGGGTTAGTTCAACTACGGTGATCAGAACAAATATCCTTAGAACTGGAGGTTGAAGAAATCGGCCATTATGTTCAGGGAAATAAGAGCTGAGGTTAAAGCCACCACTGTAAAAGATCCATGGGCATTTCATTTCCATAAATAACCGAAGTGTTGGCCCCACAACCGCTTCTCAAGGGAGTTGCAAGGAATGGTTATTGATTTCAATATCACAGGACTAATAAGGAGACCTCATGATAGGGGACTTGCATCTGCTACTGGAAAGTGTTATTGAGAGGCTGCCCACCCTCATGATGCTCGACTGATACTTTAAAGACAAAAGAAAAGGAAAGGAAAGGAAAGGAAAGGAAAGGAAAGGAAAGGAAAGGAAAGGAAAGGAAAGGAAAGGAAAGGAAAGGAAAGGAAAGGAAGAAAGTCACCAGGGGCAGGCAGCAGTGGTGGTGGTGGTGGTGGTGGACCTGTAATCCAGAAGCAGATGGATCTCTATGAGTTTGAGACCAGTATGGTCTGCATAGTGAGTCCCAGGAGCCAGGGCTGAGAAAGAGGCGGAGTGTGTGTGTGTGTGTGTGTGTGTGTGTGTGTGTGTGTGTGTGTGTGTTTGTGTGTGTGTGCACTTCCCTGTACCTTCATCTCATCTCTGATTCCCATTGGCAAGTCATAACGAGGAAGTAGTGCAAACTAAACAGTGTGGGTGCCATCAGCTTCATCCTCACGATGGCACCCTAAGTGTCTCCTACTAGGAAGTTCTCGTAATTGTTCTCGCTGCACCAAGGTCCCTGGTGGTGGGCTCTGCCATTCAACGGAGTTTATTGTCTGCTAACTGTGTAAGTGTAACCACTGTCCACATTCCCAGTCCTCCAAATTCTCTTCTCCAAATAGATTTCTCGGAAGCCTTTACAGGCCCTAATCATGTGGGATTATAAACACGGGGTAGTAGATATGGCTGTTTGCATATGCAGAGAGGAGCTGTCGCGGTGGTGGATTTTTCAAATAGCGAAGATATTGGAACCCAAAGGAGAGGGAGATCGTGCTTGAAAGAGGCCCTTCTATGACTCTCCTTTGCATGGCCACCAACATAGATGTCCTGCTCTCTCTTAAAGCTACTGGAGGAATCGCGGGATTCAGGAATAAAACTAAGTTGTCAAGACAGAATAAAATAAGACTGAGTAAATTTAGGGGTTGACCAGTGAATTACTCAGTAAATAAATACTGAAGGATCATGGTCCAAAGGGCATCTTCAAGAAGTATATTACCAGCTGTATTAAAAGACACAGGAGCCACTCGATCATGGCTTACCTTGAACCCACCTGTGCTGTAAGTCTGTCTTGGGTTTATCAATATTTGACTTCCCATATTCCCCAGTCCCAACCACATCATTGTGTGTTTTTAAACTATATGCTAAAGTGTAAACTATTACAATCTTAAATAATTCTTATTTGTGCCTGTCTGCTGCTATCTCTTCCTTTTTTCTCTTCCTGGCGTCTGAAGTATTGCTTAGCTGGAAACTGTAGTGTAGAAGGAAAATGGATTGAAAGGCAAAGAAGCAATCAGGAATTACTTATCTTTCTATATGTAGTTAGGCACATCAACTGATCTAAGTCAATACGCTAGCTATACTCAATAGAGATTGAAAAATCTCAAAGGGGGAGGGGGCAATAAATAAGTAAAGAGGGTGGTTTTTCAATATATTTGTTTTAATTGTTGATTTAGACCTAAGTGCTCTCTAGTAGTTATGAAAAGAATTGGGGGTCTATTTAGGAGAAGGAGGTAGGCGTGCACACAAAGCACCTTCCTACATGATGTGTGTGCCGTGTATGAGTGGGAATGTCAGGGAGGAGCGCACCCTAAGAGATAACATGGGTATTTCTCAGTGAGCAGATCTGGGATGTTGTTTATTTATTTCATCTTGATTTTATGGACTTTAAATTCCTATAAAGATGAACATGTACTTGTGTACGCTCCGCTCCCATTTTGCTGGTCGCCTTTTCTCTTCTATAGATCAGGCACAGCTCTACCCCAGACCCTTTGCAAGGTGTAATCCTGCATAGGCTGCGCTCCTCTGCATGTATTGCTCCGACAAAACAGCCCAGCATCTCAAGAATGTATGCTATCGAAAGGTTGCAGGTTGACAGTGACGCTTCTGTAACTCTCCGGGCCTAAGTTTCACACATCTCATGTCAACCTCCGGTGGTCTGTCTTGGGGGTGTGCCGTTTTCATGGCAAAAAAAAAAAAAAGAAGAAGCTAAAACTCGCTGGAGGATGTAGCCAAACACGTAATGTACATTTAAAGCTTTCGGGTTGCTATGACATCACCACACACACACACACACGTGATCCTCTATCCCATAGGTCCAAACCATGTCCCTGGCCAAAGCCACTGTCGGTTGGGATGAGGTTGGGAGAGAAGAGCTAACCTTTCTTGCTTTGATGTTCTCCCGATCCCCACCCCTGCTGCCACTGTGCAAACCCAGCACCTCTCTGCTTCCTTAACTCCATCCTAGATGTGATTGCATCTGCACCTCCTCTTCATCTTCCTTTTTCTTCTATTGCCTTGTGTACTGTCTGACATAATACCTCAACCCAGTCAGGCTGAAGCAACATCAACCATCATATCCGCTTACCCACTTTTCGTCTGTCTGTCCTCCTCAGCTGAAATTTTTGTGAACTTCAGAAGAGCAGACATTTTGCTTTGTTTATTGCCTTTTGCTTTGTTTCTAGAACAGTGCGTGAAGCATTGAAAGTACTAAAAATATCTGAGGACCTTCTATACCTCTAAGTCTCTTCTGACTTTTAAACCTCTACCACAGTCACAGACTGAGCCATTGTTGGATAATGTGTTGAAAGCACCCCCTCTGCGGTGTGGCTGCTTCCATCCTTCTTATTCTTAAAGTTTACACTCTGGCTATCATTTTAAATAGTCTGGAGAGAGAGGCGGGGTGGGGGAAGGAGGAAGAGAGGGAGGGAGGAAGGGGAGAGGGAGGAAGGGGAGAGAGAGACAAGGAAGGAGGAAGAGAGAGAGAGAGAGAGAGAGAGAGAGAGAGAGAGAGAGAGACTATCTACCAGCAGACTATTTGAAAAAAAAACTGACTTCTTTAACGTTTGAGAATAAGGAATCTCATTTTAATATATTGTCTGTCATACCAACTATCAAATACAGATTTTATTGAGATTTATTTTAAAAGAAGAAGTCACACAGTTCTCAGTCAGATCACCTGGCCCGAGAATCATCAGGAGATAGGCTTTGGCTGTTCTGCTACCCTCTGAGTAAGTTTCTTGTCTAACCTTGGTTTTGCCAAGCATAGCAATCCACTGTTTCAGTATCAGTTCTTCTGTAGGTGTGAATGCCAGGGCCTCTGTGGCATCAAACGCGTTTCCTCTACTGGATATAGATGGCGTTTCCAATTCGTATCCAAAGGAACTGTCTGTTATTTTCAGCATGTCTTCTAACCTTATGGATGTACCACACAGCCCTGCTCCTTGTAGCTGCAGGGCAGCCTGTTCTGGGAGTGCAGTTATTTCCTTCCTATCAGTTGTCCATCACTGCCCGAGAATGTTCCTTCTGGGAATTGTCCACGCATTGTCTTCTACCCTGCTTACACTTGCGGTCTTCCCAGCCCCGGTCTGTGCACACTCCCACGCATGTGTGCATACTCACACTTACCCACATTGGCACAGTGATTTTGCTAGGGCGATCTTATTCCTGTTATACATGTGATCGACTGGAAACTTGTTAATTGTTCATAATACCATAATGGTTTATTTGTTGACAAACACATCAGGATGCTCAGGGAGCCATAAACCTAAATCAATACCATCAATATCAGCTGAAGCCTTCTACAGCTCCTCCCGAGGAATTACCTTCAGAGATGGCTTACGGGCTGCATTTAAAAGTCTTACAGAGGAGCCAGCTCTCACTTCTAATTAGACAATGTTAGTGCAATAATGTCAGAATACACCACCACTCTCTTCCTTACAAATAATGTGTGGATATTTAAATATCCATTCTGCAAATATGGAAATCTGTATCACACCCGAAGCTATGTGTTAAAGATCTGACAACTGCCAGATAGCATGCAAAGGGATGGAAGCATCTCTGAAGGGAGCATGGCTAGAGAGATATATAAATTAATCTCCCTGAAGGAACTCACTCTACCTTTTTGCCAGACCTCTTATGGCTTTCCTACTCTTAACATTCACACCCTGAACTAACTTTCCTTGTGACACTATCACTGACGATAGAAATCATTGCCTCTGCCATGGAGTGCTCTCTGAAACACGCCTTCCATAGCAGGATGGAGGGAGACAGGCTTCGGGTTTCTTATTAAACCAAAGCATTTATTTTCTCTAAGGAAAAGCAGATGTTGTATATGAAATAAACTTTCAAGATAGCGAAATTCCATACTAGTTATAGATAGTGGAGACCTATAGTGATGGCTAATGCAGCGAGGTACAGCAGCTCTGATCCAGAAAGGGAGAGCCATTAGGAAGGCCCGGTAAGATTGTAAAAGATTGCAGCAGTTGCATAAGGCGTCAGACAACCTGAAGTTTAATCTTTACATTAGGCTAAATATTCCTATCTGAAAGTGGATGTACTAACACTGTATAATAGAGTTCAGTTCTACTAAATAGAAATTAGGCTAGTGAAGATTGAAAAGAGTCAATGGTTGGCCTGGCATATGATGAGCATTTTACACACTGCCGTGTGTGTGTGTGTGTGTGTGTGTGTGTGTGTGTGTGTGTGTGTGTGTTAGGATTGCATGCAATGTTACAATAAAAACAAATTAAAAAAGTGAATGTCTGATCTCTTAGTCTCCAACCTCTCCTCAGGTTATATCATAAGTACACGTGCTCTGAGTGTGTTGACGAAGGATATTTTGTCACATGGACTCATAGAGACTGTACATAAAAGATTAAAGTAGACCAGTAATGGGATCTGAAGGAGTGTTGAGAGGTGAGCTCAGAGGTGGCTAGCACGGGCTTCCAGGAAAGCGTTCTGAGACATCTCTGTGAGACCTCCCTGACTGTGTCGGACAGTACGTAATTGCCCAGTGCTGTGGTTCATGCTATCTTAACAGTTCATCACCGGCTGCGTTATCTGGTGAGCGAGTGCAGGTCTGGACACTGGGACCTCTCTCTACATCCATGCTCACGAGCCGCAAAGCCTCTTTTGAAGTCAGGTGGCATATTGCAGAAAGTAGAACTTTAAAGTAGGTCACAGTCCTAAGAGACGCTGGAATCAACATCCGAAATTGAAAAGCTATTCTCCATACGTATTACTTTTTTTTTTTTAGGTTATCACTAAGGGAAAAAAAAGCACAGTAAAATTAGGTGGAATAAAGAAAGGCCAAGTAACTGAATATGTAAAGACTACGGGATGAATGTGAAACCTTTCCATTTGTCATTCTCTTCCGTAAAACCTGACATCACAGAATGCCATGGGGCTTCCTGACCTAACAGTTGAACAGCTTGGGTGTTTTCTGCTAATCTAGCATCTGTGACCGGTGCTTGCTTTCTGTTGACAAAACCTTGCTGCCAGATATCTTTAAGAATCAATTAGCATGGACTTAAATATTTGAAAACAGTATCAACTCCTTGGTTTGATATCTCTCCCCTAACGCCCCCCCCCCAGAGGTCATTCTTTCATAGGCAATTGCGTTGGCTTTTTCTGTAAAATCAATGTGTATGTAGTAAGCACTGGGTTCCCTTAGTTCGGTTTTGCCCAGCAATCTCTTTTTGGGGGGTGGTGGTGTTTGTTTTTGTTTTTAATTTTTTATTAGATATTTTCTTCATTTACATTTCAAATGCTATCCCAAAAGTACCCTATACCCTCCCCCACCCTGCTCCCCTACCCACTAACTCCCTCTTCTTGGCCCTGGCATTCCCCTGTACTGGGGCATATAAAGTTTGCTAGACCAAAGGTCCTCTCTTCTCAATGATGGCCTACTAGGCCATCTTCTGCTACATATGCAGCTAGAGACATGAGCTCTGGGGGTACCGATTAGTTCATATTGTTGTTCTACCTATAGGGTTGCATATCCCTTCAGCTCCTTGGGTACTTTCTCTAGCTCCTCCACTGGAGGCCCTATGTTCCATCCTATAGATGACTGTGAGCATCCACTTCTGTATTTGCCAGGCACTGGCATAGCCTCACAGGAAACAGCTATATCAGGGTCCTTTCAGCAAAATCTTGCTGGCATATGCGATAGTGTCTGCATTTGGTGGCTGGAATAGGGAATAAAATATCCATGGAAGGAGTTGCAGAGACAAAGTTTGGAGCTAAGACGAAAGGATCCAGAGACTGCCCAGGAATCTCTTAAAGCATGGCATTCAAAGAGAAATTTCCATAGAAGAGCAGGCCCAGCCAGTAACTAGTAAGTACTCTTTTTAATGGGAGAACTTTTGGAAGCAGCGGTTTTTATATTTCCAAGTCTCAGAAGGAGACTCTGCAAAAGATTCAGTCAGGGGTCTGGCAGGCGCCCGCTGTTCAGCTACAGCGCATCCAGATACTTCTCTTCAAATACCTCCTGTGTAATTATTGCTGTTGCTGGGGCAGATTCTGGCAAACAGAGAAAAATGGTATTGTGATGGATAGTGCTTTAATATAATTATCTATGTGTCATATCCTTGTACGTAACTGGCCATTTCTCAGACTTGAGTAGTGAGTGTATCTCCATTTTAAACCCTGGCTTGGTCATAGTGAGCTGTTCTTTCTTGAGTCCTGGAGTGGATCTGCTGGGTCCCTACCTGTTTGGTTCAGGCTCAGGTATTGGGTTTCCTGGCTTGGAAGCCTGTTTCCATTACTGTCTAGTGAGGTCATCTGGCATTGTTAATTAAACCCTGATAGCCTCAGTCTTTTTTCCTTATAAAATGGGAATGGAAAACAACTTACCTAAGTACCCGTGAGTACCTAACTCACAGTAGGTCCTTACCATCATCACCATCATCACCATCATCACCATCATCATCATCATGCATGATTTTCATCATCTGGGTTTCATTTGTCCAACAGCCTCTGCAACCTTCACTTCAACTATTTAGAAGGGATTTTGTTTGTTTTCATTTGGAGATTTACAGAATAGTTTATATCGTTCCCTAATTGACTTCCAGGAATTGATTCTGTTATAATTATTGTGATGCATAGCCCATTGGGTAGTTAGTTAAATGCTAATATCTAGATTGAGTTTCCTTACCCAAATTGACTTGCTATCAACAACTACTGAAAAAAACATGGCATTTCATAATAATTATCACTATCATGATCTTGGCTTCATGAATGTGGCCGTATGAAGCAAGAGTCAGTAATTATTGTTAGTTCCCTAATGATGACTTCAGATATACAAGTCATATTTTCAGTCTTCATTGGAAATCTGTTTCATATACATTAATATATCACACAGTTGAATAATAAATGATAGGATCTTTTATTCAGCATATTGAAATTTAATATAGTCTGATCTATACTGATACACTTTCTACTAATCAGTATGTAATTAGCTGTCAGATTTTGTGCTGTTGAATAAGAAATGAGGCAGTGCGATCTTCTTGTCTTTGAATCATGGTGACAACCTGACGTAGACTTTCAATTAGGCTTTCTAGCTTCCTACCTGCGTTCTTCTCTTGGCTCCGTAGGTAGAAACATTTTCTATGCATGGACATAAAGTTGATAAACTCGACTCCAACAGAGAAATAAATTACATGCCAGACATAATAAGACATCAAGGCCTGCTAAATTTTCTTCTGCTTGTACAAATGTGGCCGTATAAAGTTAAGAGTCAATAATTATTTACTGTTAATTCCCTAATGTTGGCTTCAGATGCACATGTAAATGGTGGTATGACTAAATTGAACAGAATTATGAGTTATTTAACACACTCATTCTAATGTGCATGGCTGGAAATGGCTATGATAATCTAGCAGGGCTCCTTTGTGAACCAGTGGGCATGTAGTTACCCATCCCATGGTCTCATGTGTGTGCGATGTTCACTGATTTTAATGAAAGTTGCCCTGCTGACAGAGAGCTTTGGGCTTAGATGGCCACTGTATTCTCTCACACGTATTTAACCCCATTTCAGCAATTCCGGAGTTTTTGTTAATAATTTTTAGCATGAACTCTTGAGGGAGTCCCAAGGTTTGGTTTAAACTGTTTTAGCCCTACTTAATAGGAATAATCTGCTAAGCATTACAGAGTGCCTGCTTTGCTTCATTGATACTAGCTTATTATTGATTATATTTCACGCACACCCATTTGATCTGATGATAATATGAAAATCAATTATTTCTCTGTTTCCTAATGTATTTCGAGCAAAGTATTGCATAGGGCCTTACTACCCGATACATAATTCTTTTCAATAATTGTCAGGAGGATTAAATACTTCACGTGAACAAACATTATGCCCCACCCAACCCACCCACCCCCCCACAAAAAGAAAAAGATGGAAGTAAATCCATGCGTGGATGGAAAATACTTAGGGAAATATAGGTATGTTGTTTATGTTTTAGAGCAACATAAATCTGCACTCCAAACCAGAAGGCATAAACACTTGAAACAAAAACACAGATGTGCCATCTAAGATATTCACTGTGCTCTTAGCAAACGCAGTAAAATCTAGTTTTAAAGTCTCTCCCCTGACCTCCTTTTAATTTCCCTGTTATTGGGATCACTAGAGTAGAGTTTCTTAGTCGTAAAGGGTCAGTGTTTGTGCTCTGTCCTGCATTAACGACCACTAGTTTTAGAAGATTGTGCATGTCTTCTTCTCCATCCAAGTTTAGGCTTTTTCCTCCAGAATCCAGAGGTGGTCTGTCGCACACCCTTACCAGCGTTCCTGAAACTCAAGACTCTCAATGCTCTTTATACACCACCCCCCTTTTGAGATCCTGGAGAGATGAGGTATTAGACAGCATGCTCCGAATCACTTGCTGTACAGCCGTGGTTTTCCCAGGTCTGTGGTCCTGAGCTATTTCGAGCCCATTGTGTGAACAGTATCCATTTGAGACCATAGGCCTTGGGGCCAAGGGAATCAGCACACATGCTAATGGTTACCCTGCTAGCCTGCCCACCAGGTTTGCCTCTGATCCAACAGTATGTTATATCAGCACTCCAGTGACGAGCTAACTCTATAGGATCAGGCTGGAGAGATGGTTCAGCAGATAAAAGTGCTTACTGTTCTTAAGTGTGAGGACGTGAGGTTGAAATCCCAGGTCCCATGTGGAAACCAGGTGCATAGTGTCACTGTGTACGACCTCAGCATTGCTCTGTGGAGAGGGGAAGCAGGGAGAAGAAACTCTCTAGAAGCCGCCAGACCAGCTAGCTGGCCTTGCACATACACAAAGCAAAGCAAAACAAAACAATAAAACAACTAAAACAACCTTGACACCAACAGGCTAAAGTTGAGAAATGATATCCAAGGTTGTCTTCTGACCTTGATAAGCACAGGGTGTTACATGTGCGAACACCCACACCCACACATGCACACACTCACGTACACATGCACGCACATGCACACGCATTGTACAAGCAAACACCGAAATAAAAGAAGATAAAGATCAAATCTTACAGATAGAAATGATTACTTAAAGTCATGTCCTTGGGTGTTTACTCTGTGCCATTTATTTTTAGTTGTTTCTTTTTTGTTTTTTGGAAAGATGATGTTTTAAGTATGCGTACGTAGGGGAGGTCATGCACGTGAGTACAGGCCAGAGGTGTCAGGTTCCTGGAGCTGGAGCTACGGGAGGCTGTAAGGTATTCGGTGTCGGTTCTAGGCACTAAACTTGGTTCCTTTAGAAGAACAATAAACACTCTTAACCACCATACCCTGTACAGAGGCTTTAAACCCACCCTGTGTGTGCCACTGTGGAGAACCTGAAATTGGGCATAACCAAGTGCTTATTAAGCAGCACAGGACTCACTCTCCGTACACTCACGACAGAGGCGCACCAGCATGACTGGTCATTTCTTAACTTAGGTGGAGAAGTTTGGAGATATTAAAGTTGGTTGGACTCTTCTCCTTCAACCAAGAAAAACGAGTAGGGAACGTGTTGATCTTGAGCCTTCTGTGTGGCGGGCTTCTGGTGAGAGTTCTGGCACAGAGCTCAGTCTTGGATGTTGGACTTCATCAGGCTGCATTCTGACACCTTTCCTTTTATTTGTTGCTTTGTTTAAGAAGAAAAAAAAAGTTACTCTTTTATTTATATTGAGGCAGGGTCTTGTGTAGCCCACACTGGTCTTGAACTTGCTATGTAGCAGAGATTGGTTTTGAACTACTGATCACCCTGTCTGTACCTCCCAGGTACTGTGGTTATAGGTGTGCCAGACACCATGCCAAGTTTATGCAGTGCTGGTGACTAGATGCAGGGTCTGGTACATGCTAAGCAAGCATTCTTCTATTTGAGTTACATCCTTAACATATTAATCATTTTTGTTTGTTTGTTTGTTTGTTTGTTTGTTTTTTAAGATAAGGTGATGAGGTATTTTGCAGCTCAGGTTGACCCCCAAATTCACTCAATATCCCAACTGGCTTCAAACTCATGGTAGAGTTTCTGCCTCGGCTTCTTGAATATGGGTTTACGGCCCCGAGCCATGATGCACAGTTGTAAAGCGTTTATCGTACTCCATTATCATGGCAGTTTTGAGAGTGTAGCCTTACTAATTCAGGATAAAAAGCAATTTGTATTCCTTTAAACTCTTGTTTTTTTAGAGACAAGAAAGAGACAGACACAGTGGTCCATGCACTTAATCCCAGCATTCATGAGGCGGGAGCAGACAGATCTGAGTTTGAGGGCACCCGGGTTGACTTTTTGTTGTTGTTAGTGGTGGCGGTGGTCATGGTGGTGGTGGTGGTGGTGTAGTGGTATGGGGGGTTCTTTAAGTTGTAGTCAGTGACGATGGGGAAAGCAGGCCAGCGCTCATGGGGTTGTGGTAGACACTCCTACAGCGCTCATGGGGTTGTGGTAGACACTCCTACAGTGCTCATGGGGTTGTGGTAGACACTCCTATCATAGTAGAAGACCCAGAAACAAAAAGGAGCAAGCAGGAACCTGGAACAGGTACATCCTTCACTGTCCCCTCATGACCCACGTCCACCTCCTGGAGGCTCCTTCTCAAGAGTGACATAAGCCAGGGGTTGAGTGTTCAAATCGTGAGCTGTAGGGGACGTTGAGATTCAAGTCATAATGCAGCCCACTCTCCTTTTTAATGGCAAAATATTTCATCCCATTACACCAAGGCACATAACCATTAATGCTTATCTTTGTGATAGTTACCATAAGGAAATATGTGGCCATATTTTCTCCAAGATCTATCCTTCCCTCTTCCCAGACAAGAGGGTATCTTCTAGCTTTCCTCCATACCTTTGCATCTGAATGTGGACATTGTTAGTGAGCTAGGAACCCTGGAGATGTGCCTGTACTAAGACTTCTTCCCACACCCAAAGTGTGCCTTCCTCTTTTTTTCTTCCATTTGCTTACTACAAACTCATAGCCTCACTCTTCAGAGAAGATGACAGTCACAGCACAGGTGGAATCCATGTGACATCATCACCTTGAAGCCTACCTTTCTGGAGTCCAAAGACTGGACCCATGAGGATGAAATGTTACACTCAGGTTTTTTGGTTTGTTTTTTTTTTTTGCCTTCTGCTCTTTCACGGCCTAAGTGTCCTGGCTTATCCTTATTAATACACATGTAGATGATCAATTGTCACTACAAACAGAACCAGGAAATTTTGCATATTTGATGCCATCAGGTAGGTCCTAGGTTCCTGAAACGTGATGAGTATCTTTGAAAGAGCTGTTGTCTGTGAAGCAGTCATGCGTATTGAAGGTGGTATCAATAAAGTTGTAGCCTGGTCCGTGAGCTGCCTCCTTTTTATCTGGACCAAGTGATTTAACCCCTAACCTCTTCAGCTTTCTAATAGCTAACATGAAACTGGCTAGCTTTTGTCAAGGTTGGAGTCATGTCGCTGAACTTCGATTGTACAGAAATGTAGTCTGTGTTCCCTTTAAGGGAAGAAACACTGCCCAGTTCTTCTGTGCTTCTGAACTTGTCCTGTTTGAGCATGCGAGATGATGTGTCAGTAAATAGGGACTGCATTTCTGGTGTCTGATGGAAGAACATGATACCCTTTTAGAACACATTCTGGCATTTTGGGTCAATACCCAAACGTGTATGTATTGGACTTGGCCCGGTATTAACATTTAGGATTATTTATGAATAATTCAAGTGAAAAAAAGCCCGAGATAAGATAGGATCACAGAAGCCTCATTATAACCCTAGGAAATGGCTCCCATAATTCATTGTAACAGAGGGACCTGGCAGCACTTGGTAGATTCGCTCGCTGTACAGTTTTCTTGCAATTAAAAGTCAAGTAGCAAAAGCCATATTTGTATCCTGAAAGTTTATTCTAGAAAGCGTACTGAAATACAAGATACAGCTCCATCTCCGTGCTCTTATATATTTATAACATACTTGCATACTTTATAACTTTAGCAAACAATTAGAAGACAGCTTACATAAAAAAATTTAAAATACTCTGATACATTAGTGATGAAAACAATAGAATCTAGAATCAATCTTTTGTTTTCCAAGTTTGATTTGTAGGGTAGAATAGGAGACAAGGCCAAGTATCTAAGAGTGGTAGACGGATTAAACAAAGCCTTTGGAGTTTACGTTGTAAGTACTGAGGGACTTAAGTAAGTACTGAGGGACTGTAAGTACTGAAGATGTACAGACACGTGATTGAGACTGGCTCTTAGAAAACTAAGGTGAAATAACTGAATTGAGAGCTAAATTAGAGTCTTATTTCTAGCACTCTAGTAGTTGAGCAGATAGAGTTGTGCAACCACATCTGTGGTTTCTATGGTTACTGTGATGCTGTGACATCAGGTCCTCGCTCCACCCCCCTCCCGAGGCAATGAAGGCCGAAATAAATAGTCCAGAGTTAGACCTCAAAGAAAAATGTGCCTCGTCGCAGAGGCAGAGAAAGGATGCTGTCGGGATCTTCAAAGCAGGCTGGTTTTCAATTGAGGGAGTGGGGTGCATGTTAGAAGCTAAATAAATATTGCTGGACATGTTTGAGGTGAGACTGAAGTTTAAAGAAAGTTGAGGGAAGTAGAAGAGAATTCCCAGCGGTAGAAAAATAACAACAGCTAAAGCAGAACTGCGACCCTTTAAAAGCTCAGACTCAAAATGGACAATCTTGGAATAAAGTCAAGAGTCATAATTGCTACCACACTAGATTAACAGAGATGGAAAGGTAGTTTGGTTAAGTTAATGTGTGTGAATATACAATTAAATACATATGTGCGCCAATGTATACCTTATTAATGATTGATGTATTTATGCTGCTTTTTACGTATAAGTTAGCTTGAAGAGACTTGGTGAATATAAAATTTGTTGAATATAAGAATGGAATTAATAGAATAGATGTTCTGAAAAACATTTTTTAAAAATACATTATTTCGGATGACTTAGAGTCAGTCACCTAGGAAGAAAAACTGAATAACTTAACACTGCGAGTTTGCCTCAAATTCTGTGGGTTTTTGACATTCTTACATGTGTTAAAGTAAAAGATGAATCCATTACTGACTTAAAAGATTCAAATAGATCTTGTAACATCACTTCATCACATTTAAAATACAGAAGTAACACTTCCACCCGTTGCTTTAGGAAGCATTTTGGCAGTTTCTGCACTGGTAGGTTGTACTACTGTTGAAAGCCGCGGCTACACAGTAGCAAACGCAGAATTGTTGACTGAAGGTGTACGAACAGTGTAGAAGTCTATCTACTATGGCAGTTTTTCTTTCGTTATATATTTAAGTGCACTGATAGCTGGCAGAGAGCCTGTGCTACAACTGATTCGTTGTGTCAAGATGAAATAGTGAAGCAGTGTGGTGTGCCGGGGTGTGCACCCAGGACTGTTGATTCTGTTAAACTCCGTGTAAGTCAGTCCTTTAAGTAGGACTAGAAATAACTGCTCCCTACCATAAGGGCTTATGGTTAGTATTCAGTGAGCTAACGGGTGTGGGAATACTTTAATAAGCAACAAAATGGTAAGTCTGTGTTACTGCGCTTTTCATGGCTGGCTCTATTTAAAGCATCTACTGTCTGTCAAGTTTGGTTTTGGCCCCTCCTCTGCTTTAATCCCCACGTCACCATGACAACCTCTTCTGTTAGTTCCCTACCTCACAGCCAAGTGGACGTCATACCAGGGCACCTTTTAAAAGTTTTGAGCCTTTTGAAAAGTGGCTGTCCTTTTTCTCTTTCATGTGTTAGTCACAGGGATATTTTATAGGCCTCTTGGGATTATTTAATAAAGCTTACGAGGCGGGTGGTGAGGTGACTCAGTCGGGAAGGCGCTTGCACCTCCGTAGTACCTGTTTACACACATTTTGCTGGAAGTTGTCTCCTATTCTCACTACAAATTCTATGAGATTGAAAAGACAGTAACCTATGAGATTGAAAAGACAGTAACGCTTAGAAATTTAGTACATTTTGTTCCCTACTGCACTGTGCATGTGCGAGCCTCCAGCCATGTGGGCTAGTGGAACCGAAGAGATGACCAATTGAAGTTAAAGCTTGTAGTCGCAAACCCTGGAGCTTGTTAAGATTTTAATTGTACATGCGCTTAACTATTTCTGTGTATTGGATTTATGCTGAAATGATTTTTTGGGTGCATTTTAATTAATTTCATAAAAGTATATGTCTGACCTATATACATATAGGACAAAGAATAAGGAAACAAAACTCCATTTGGCCAACTAGAAATGACCATTATTAATTTGTATGTCTACCCTTCCTGTTGTTTTTAAGTTAGAAGTTTTTTATTTCCTCTCTTGCTTCATTTCAGTCTATGAGAACGAAAGCCCAGGAGAACCTGAGATCTTCCATTTGTTGAAGAAGGAGCAGAAAAGCCAGTCCAACTTTAATCTCAAGTCTGTTTACCTCAAACACTTCCATTCTTTGGACCATAGCTTAATACCTTCTCCTGTGAAGTCTGTACAGGGGAAATTAATGGGTGACTCATAGCATTAACCAGATGAAAAATACTAACCAGAAAAAAAAAGCCCAAACTGAACAGATCCTGAAGTTTTACATGTTTATTAATAGTCTTACCTAGGAAGTAAAAATACAGTTTAGAATTTCTAAGATTCTAATTCTTCCTAAGGTATATTAAAGAAGCATAGAGCAGCAGAAGATAATTAGATATTTGTTGTCCATAAAGGCTGTTAGTATATCTGCCTTAGAGATTATTTTCAAATGACATTTTTAGAGAGCAATCTGTACATGTGCAGAAGGAACTGGCTCTAAAGACAGTTTTCCCCCATACTAAGGATCCTATATAGAAAGTCCTGAGGACGCCATAAAAAGACTCTGACATGAGTGAGCGTTTGTTTAGCAAGGTCAAGTTGTAATACACATAAATAAATACCCATATGCAAAATAAACTGAAGTTCTGGATTCTAGAGACAATCAATTCGCTGTCTACTCTGTGGCTCTTCAGTCTGTTTGCACTGGAGGGTAATACCAGGGTCATTCCTACAGACAGGATTACAGTGGTGGGCTTAGTGTAGAGTAGCTTCAAGCTTAAGAGTTTCTGCATCTTGGGTTTCAGAATGCGTATGGCTAAGTTTGAGTAAGCATTCCTGGGTCTAGCTGAGACTTGGTTCTTTTGCGTCTTTCCGAATGTGACTACAGAAAGGGTTTGCATTGGAGTACTCCTGTGACATGCAGGAGCAGGCATGACAGGCTGCTGCTGCTGCTGCTCCTTATTACAAAGCAGATGTCGGCATTTCAAAACAAACACAAACTTCCCCTAGATGTGAAGTTTCTCCTCTCCCGCATCAGTTTTGGACAAGCTAGTGTAGGCTTGTGCCTTCTCCAGAGTACACTTCTTATTATTTTTATAACAAAATGGTTCAAAAGAAAAATAATTATAGTACTAGGAAATTCATACATCAGCTCTTCCCGTCTCTCATGGGCCGTACTTCTAATTATTTTTTCTTATGGTAATTGATAACCAGGTGAATTCCCTTGTTGCTACAGCCTTATAGAAAAAAAAATCTTTTTTGTTCTCAGCTTTCTTGGGAATAATAGAAAATCTCCAAGTTCAAATCTATGTCAGAGTGATGTGTTCGTTCCTTTTGTATACAAATAACTATATACACAGCAGGTGAAAGGTGGATTTCTGGCTTCTTTAGTTCCAGTTTGCTTCAGAAGGTAATGCCAGTTCATAAGCACATGTATCTAAAACTTAGGAAACGTTCTTCACAGTTTGAGGTTTGGTGGGTCGTGAGCTGTTCTGAAAGGGAGCATGAAGCTCTGCACTGAAAATTTCACTGTTTCAAAGTGTTCTCTCGCAGGAAAACACAAGTCGCCATTCCTCAAGACAGTGAGCTGACAGCAGGCATATCTCTCTCCTTTAATGTATGTATAAAGAGTCTGCATTGCAGATTTTCCCAGAGGGAGGTTTCACAGGGACGTCCGTAGTTAACCTTGATATTAAAGCATTAGATGAGAGGGATTATGCGGTTATTAATTATCATGCTTTGTTTGTGCTTTTACAGTAGTGCTTTTCCTTACCGCTCTATTTGCATGTGGGGCTGTAATTAAGAGATGAGTGTCACCACAGGCTGGCTGCAGTCTCCAACTGAGAGATAAATGCTAGTGCCAGCTCCTACAAGTGGGGTACCAAAGTGGGGGTTCGGGAATGAATAGAAGAAGCATTTGAAATTAAAAACTTAATTGCCACTTTTTTTCCTAGTCCAAGATAAAGTTTCCATCTAATTTACTATTTATGATCAACTATTAATTATTTAAGTATACCTCCTTGGTTTTTAATTTTCTTACTCCCTTTAACACTTAAAAAAAATCATGACCAAAAAAAGTATAACCTGAATGATTCCACTCTAAGATTTTTTTTCTCCATTTCAGCATGTAGGTTTTATTTTTAAGATACATAATAATATAATAATAACTAATAATAATAAAATGTAACGGCAAGGTTACAGTCTACAATGACTTAATTTTTCTCTGATCTATTAGGGTCAGAACTGTTCCATGTTCACAAAAGAATTTTACTTACACCATAACTTGGACATAGACAGAAACTAGTCAGTTTGCTTACAGGAACAAGCGGAGAAAACAAAATCCAAAGAGAAGAGTCATAACTCAGGTTAGCTGTAAAGAAAGTGACCATGACTGTTCTCATATGAGGGGAAAATGGAATTTAGGTACGTATTATCCATCTGTACTATATATTGTCACATTTTAGGTGTGGCTTTAAGTGAGGCTGGGTTGAATTTCCATGTGCCAATTCAGACTTAATTCTCATAACAAAGAGAGCTTGATCTTGCCCAGGAATCTAGAGTCCCTGTGGCTGGTCTCTGCATCCAGTCTTCCTCTCTGCTTTGTCTTCAGTTATCTTAGTCCTTTATAACCTTTGGGGATAGGCAGGGTTCCTTTCTGCCCAGGGCCATGGGGAGCGGCACCTTCCCTTAAATAATGACAAGGCTGTAGTGGAACACTGCGACCCAATAATCTACCATATATTCCTTAAAGTATTGAAAACAAGCAATTTGCAACTCTGGTTATCCATATAGATTCTGATATCTTGACGACTTTCCCCCACTTTTGGTTGGGAACTATTCATATCTTTTATGGTATTCTTCAGTTGGAAGGGCAGAACTTTAGCCAGACCTCCTTACATTTTTATCAAATAATAATAATAATCATCATCATCCTTAAAACAAGTGTGGGGAAAAGTTGAGAAACAAGACACATTACAGCTTTGTCATATCCTGTAATAATTCTAAGCATTCAATAGGCTTGTAATCTTTCACATATCTGTCATAATTAGAAGAATTTGCTGTCAGAAAAGCAACTGCAGTTTCTAACTAGAAAGCTAACTGTTGGCGAAGTCCTTTCACAGGCTTTTCTCCCATTGGCTCTGTTACCCACCATTTGCCCATCATATAGCTAGAAAGCGTCATCATTTCTCCATTTAAAAACGTTTAAGAGGTAATCGTAGGCTTACTTGGGACAAAGGGAAAGGAACTGCCCAGAACTAAAGGGAAAAAAAAAGCAAAACTCAAATTATGAAATTTATTATTTTAAAAGATTCTTGCATATGTTCTTATATCAAGTGATGATTTGTCAAAAGTCTGGTGGCAAAAACCAAAATAGCGTCTCTGCAGGAATTCAGGATGATGGTTTAGTATACACCTGTACCGGTGAGCCCTTCTAAAAGCAAATCTTCAGGCTTGAATTTAAGAGTTAGAGCTCTTAAAGATCAGACGTGATACGTGTACAGGATACAGACAAAACCCGCTAAGACTTGGGGGTACGTTGTCGTCTGTGTTCCTCAAAGCTAGGTGCTGCTGATCATGTGTTCACAGCTCTACTTGACCTTTCTTGTCCTCTCTTCCTCACACTACCTTAGCACATGACACATTGGAAGTCATAAAATTTACAAAGGAAATATGGTTGGAGGGTCAGTTGACAAAGCTCATAGTGTGTTAGAGACATAAGTTTTAAGAGGGCTGTAGTAGTTTTAAGTGGGCTTTAGTAGTTCTGAGTAGGCTGTACAATGACTGGCTCCTGAAGTCACCCGATGTCACTTGGATCCTTGGAACACGCCGTGGGGTTCACTTTATTGTCTACAGTTTTACTGATTAGGATGTGGTGGCTCGGGAGGTGAAGTGACAGACCCAGGGTGGCGTGGTAACATCTGATGCCACCGGCCCGTGCTTTCCAGTACAGAGTGCTTTCTCCTCTTTATCCTTTCAAACACCCAGCCATGTGTCCATGCCACCACGGCTCCGTGTGACGTGATTTAAGTGGTTGTGACCTTCCTTTTCCTGCTTGAAGCTCAAGTCTCTTCTCTCCCTTTTGAATTCTTAAGTTTTCTGAGTTTCTAATAATGCGTGAACTCTTGCTTGTGTATAAATGATATTTAGATAATTACCTTGGTTTTCTCAAGACATCCAATGTTATCTGTGGTATTGGATTTGAAAGCAGCTATTTCAATTAAAGAAACTAATAGTAGTTAAGGTCACAGCAGATAGCACAGTAGGATAGAAAGTCTGGCCATGGGCCTTCATGTTTTCCAGACTCATTATCTACCTCATTTTTCTTTATAAAAAAAAAAAAAAGCAACAACCAACCAACCATACTTTTCTATTGATTTGTTTTAGCTTAATGAAATTGGGATATATATTTTTAAACAGATGTCATAAGAAGCTTCCTTGCTGCCAAGTCAGAAGTGTGACACTGTTACCACTATGATACTAAGCCCGATCACAGAGGATCAGAAATGGTTTCAAAGAGTCATTGGATTTAAAATGAAGAACAGTCCGTGCTCGTTACTAAAGCAAAGAGTGGTATTTGCTTATAGGAACAAAGGGAGCTCCTACTTGGTTCGTTTTAAATATGTATCTATATTTAATATATCATTTTACCCCATTTAGCAACTAAATAAATGGATAATTGTAATCTATGATGCCACACATAAAGTAACATAGTGCTTGTGTGATTTTTTTATAGATCTTTTATCCTCTGTAGACACTAATTTTTTTCCCACGTGTATATACAATTTGAAAAGAACTTTCGATGGTCACTTTCATTCATATTAGTCTTCTATACTTTGTGTTGAGAATTAATCTTTAAAATTTAGCAAGACTTAAAAACATTTACTTACCATCTAAAACCCATTTTTGGTGACCCGAAGCTTCTTTCAGTGTCTGTGCCTAGAATTGTTTCCATGAAGAAGTCACAGAAATGATGTAAGATATTTTAGTAACAAATTCTGAAGTGGAGAGCTAGGCTTTTTCTCTTATGTATGCAATATATTAGGACAATAATCTCCTGTTTATTAGCAAAGGCCTCGATGCAGCAGCTGAGAGCAAAGAAGGATCCTACGTAGTCATACCAAAACGTTTCTTTTATGTCAAAGAAGTATTACGGTAAATTGCATATTACCATGAAAATGAGCCAGTTTGTAGCACTTCCATTTCGTCCTGTGACTGTGGATCATCCCAAGGACTGCGCGCTGACGACAGAGGGCCAGTGTTTATCATTACTCTCTACTTGGGGTACTTAGACATTATGGTGAGGTACAGACTTCTGAGTCTTTACCATCAATGGCAGGCGTCATGATTTCTCTGCTTGTGACTAAAACTCACCCTGACCCGAACTTGCCAATTTCTACTCCTCTTAATTGTGAAGAGGTTTCAGGTCCTGTTTCTAGTCCCTCTTTAGAGGAAGAATAAAAGAAAACAAAACAAAGCATAACAGTGCAATGATGGAACCTGAGAGGAGGAGTCAGGAGGGACAGAGGCACACATAGATGGCTCTAAAGAGGAACCCTAAAATGAGCTGACGATGAATTACCATTGCATCTTGAAAAGACTGTCAATTTTTTTTTCATGTTATTTTAGGAATAAATGACAATTGATTTCCAGATACATAAAAATGATCGAACCCTGATTTTTCTCATTAACTTTCATATCATATAGGAGTTTTGAGGTTGTAATAGAAAAACAGTTCTCAATGGGTTGTGACCCCTTTGGGGGGGTCAAACAGCCCTTTCACCCGGGCCACCTGAGACCATCAGAAACACAGATATTTACAGTATACTTCATAATAGCACCAAAATCACAGTTAAGAAGTAGCAGTGGAACAGTCTTATGGTTGGGGGTCAGCACGACATGAAGAACTGTATTAAAGGGTCGCAGCGTTAGGAAGGTTGAGAAGCGCTGAAGTAAAAGCAATAATGAAACAAAAATTAGAACCTCTCATCTCTGCTTTCTCTATCAACATCAAGGTTTATCTAGAGTTAGTTATTAGGAACCATTTCCTTCTTCCTTCTACTAAAGTGTGTGTGTGTGTGTGTGTGTGCATTTCCCCACTCGATCCTGTTTGCTTCAGCCTTGGGATATATATACTGAGGCACAACCAGCAAGGTCTCCACCTTTAGCAATGAGAAGTCCCCATTTCCTTTCCATCCTTTCATTCATTCATTCATTCATTCATTCATTCATTCATTCTCATATTTGCTTTACATGCTCATTTAATAAGTATTTGGTCATCATCTTTGTGTGGGCTATCCTGAATATACATTGCCATTGGTCCCTGACCTCACACTCATGACAGTTGCTAAGAAAAAGAAGTCAAGGGTTACCATGCAGTACAATAGGGACAGTAAGTAGCCAATGGGGATGGTGCTTAGCGACCTGATTATAGGAAGCAGGCTTGCGGGTAGCATTGTTTTAAGACTTTGGTCTAACCTGAATACTAGTAGAGTTGTATATGCTGGGCTGAAACGTGAGTATGTAAGCAAAATAATCCTATTTTAACCAGTAAAAGAAAATTACTTTTGAGATAACTGGAAATATTAGGGAGTAGAACAGGTTGGTGAAAAAAATCTTCCAGATTAAAATTATTCTATAGATTTGGCCAGCATTAACACCTGCTCAAAATGTTCATTCAAGACATCATATTTCCTTCTCCCCTTTCCTCTTTCTGTCTTTTGATCTACAACCCCCCCACACACACACAACACACACATATCTTGGGAATAAGTATCATTCAGTGAGACTTTTAAGACACCAGCCTGAAGTTTTTTCTTTGTCATTGAAACTACATCAAATTCCTGGTGCATCGCACCTTTTCAATACAACACCTTCCTTGATATTTTGCTTCTCCACACACTATGAATTTTAGCGGATCCTTTCTTTTACTGAGTTGTGGCATATCTCAGTAGTACTCTGTCTGATGAAAGGACGGAAATATTTTAATAAAACATGTAGAAGAGAGAATGTGTTAAGTGTGGGTATAAAATGTGGTAGGCTACATTGGTTTTGAACTGGGTTCCTCAGCCTTAGCAGTATCCACATGTCTGTCTCTGAAAATGTGTTCATTTTGAGTGCTTGCTGGTGCTTTATAGAAGGTTGGGAGAGAGGGCACAATTGGACACCCATCTACGGTGTATAGATGAGGAAATAGACGTGTTTCAAATGTATAATAAACAAGAGTTGCTTCTCGATTCCCTTTGTATGCTGTGGGAGGGGAAAGAGTCAACAATGACTCTTATATATTTTACTCATGTGGTGGAAGCTTGTGCTATTTACTGAGAGCAGAGGAGCACCAAGTCAGTGGGAATCAAGATGGGGGCAGGTCGGGGGTAGGGATACGGCAGTTGCGCGCCATTTGAACAGAACTGAGTTTAAATGTAAAAGCGATGCTAAATGGGTGGCTGGGTCTGAGTCCGCTGTTCCAGGGAGAATATTTCAAAGTAGTGTGGACTAGAACACCCATACAGAGAAAGTTAGGAGAAGTGAGCGTCATTGAAAGCAAGCTCTGGGACAGCCACTGGTGCGGCCGCAGAGACCAAGAGTGCAGAGAGAGCTTGTAGTACTGCGGGGACCAAGAATGGAAAGGAGCGTGCCTCTTTGACATCGACTAAGAAAAGTTGGGTATTATTTAATGGCTAGCTTAAAACAAATAAGGTCTACATACAGACTTTTATGAGAGAGAGAGAGAGAGAGAGAGAGAGAGAGAGAGAGAGAGAGAGAGAGAGAGAGAGAAAGTGGGGCTATGCCAGGAAATCTAGATGCTTCCGTCTGTACGCCCTGAAGACAGACCTATAGCCTTGTCTGGCACTTTGTTTTCACAAAGCCTTTTTTTAAAAATGCCCACACGAGTCATTGACAGTGTTCAGAATGACTGTGAAGTGAAAACAGACGGTGGCAGGGCTCCCTCTGTGAGATGGTCTCCCGGAGGTTTCTCGGGATTCGGTATGTGGGCGTGCTCACAGCTAGGATGTGTTACAGTGAGAGGCTCCAAGGCGGATTGAGCTAGGGAAGAGGCCCTTGGGTTGAGGCACAGAACAAAGCAGACACATGCTTCCAAGAGGCCTCCCCTCGTTGTCTTCGGGGGACCTGAGCCACAAATTCCTCCCACAGTGAGTTAGAACAACACATGTGAGAAGCCGGCTGCCAGGGGAGCTCTCGAGGGTATGCTCATATGGACATACTCTGCCTCCTCGTGCATACCTGAATTCCAGACTCACAGAAGGCAAGCAGATTCAGCAAAATTGAAGTTTGTTTATAAAAAAAAAATAAAACCTTGTAACGTAGTAAGCTGCCATGCTTATTAAAGCCCATGAGTGGGGACCTTCCAGAAATCTGTTTACAGCTGCCAGCCAAGCTTTTTAAGCCCTCTCAACCCTGGTATGTTACACCACCCACCTCTTTTTTTGAAAATTAAGTCCAAAGCCTAGCAAAATTTACAAGCATTGTTGGCACTAAGGCTACATTGAAAATTCTCTGGAATGGACATTTGATTAATAAACTCTTTCAACTCCACATTTGGAGAGCAAGTAAACTAATTTCGCCCCCGTCTGTAATGAGAGGCAGTGCAGTCTGAAGTCAACCCTCAGGGCCCGCAGAATCTATGACAGCTTGGTTTTTAGTCACAGCGTACATACAACACCACCTTTCTATAACTCCACTTCTGATTATGAAAGCATCCTTTGAAACATTGAAATCCACACACATCTTCGGGTATAATGGCTTCCGTATAAAAGGCATTCAACAACGTGGTGTTGGCATCAATGCTGGTCGGCGCAGACTCAGTGTTATAGCCTGTATTTCTTTGGTTAGACACCCCGTTACTTTTCTTGGATTAATCGGTTGTAATATCCACCCTACCGCATTCTCAGCTAAATGGCTTTCAGTTTTTCAATTAAAATTCCACTTGAACAGTATCAGAGGCATTTTAATAAAAAAAAAAAAGAATTTACTGAGCTCGATTAGTTGATGAGCAGTAAATTGCTCATTTTTGATTACCACATTAACTCTTTCTGGCCATTAGGGTACCATTTAGTAAATTACCTCTTTTAGTACAGTACTCAGAATGTTCCCCAAGTGACCAGAAAGAGTTAATAATACACCAAGAGGCTGAGCCATTTACCACCTTCTTATTGTCAGATCAGTCTCATTAGACTAAATGTTTTCCCCCTTTTAAATTGCCGTTTTCTTTAAAAATGAAATATTGAATGCAGTTATTTATTTTTGCAGGCTCTTTGAGCTCGGTGAAAGGTAGGCTGAGTCCAGCCACAGCTTTATGGAGGGAGTTCAGGTATTGGTATTTACTAAAGCGTGGAAGTTGTATCCGATGCTGAGGGCTGATGCATTCTGTACAAGACAGAGGGCTTCACAAGTGACTCTGGATTATTATCTGAGTACCAGCAGGCTTTGTTACTATGCTCCTCTAACTGCTTGTGGACTAGACAGAATTATATCATCTGCGAACTGTAGCAGGTCAATTGTTGTTGGAGCAAAGAATTCTGTATTTTCCTAACACATTCACAGTAAATTGCTTTTATTGAGAACTCAAATCCAACTTTTCCCTCTTTGTGACTGGCCCCTACTTTCTTAGGAATAGAAGCTAGCTTATTTGATATCTGTTTTTAAAATTATGTTTCTAACATGGTGTAACCTGAGAATATCCAGTACCACATTCTTGGGAAGAACCCTTGACTGATGCCTTTGGGCCGCTTTGACCAGATACCTGGGAGAATAGCTTACAAGAAGAAGGACTGAGTTTGCTCACAGTTTCGAAGAGTTTGACACATAGTTGTTTGAACGTGTGCAATTGAGCAGAGCTTCATGGGCCTAAGAACGTGTGGCGGGATGGCTGTTCACCACATGGTGGACAGGGGGAAGAGAACACAGTGAGAGACGGAACCTGGGACATGACACACTCCAGTGACCCACTTCCTCTAGATAGAGCCCACTTTTCAAGGTTCTCGCCCCCCCTCCCAATATAGCTCTTCCATCTTGGACCAAACAATTGTTGACATGAGCTTACTGGGGACATTCCCTATTCAAATTGAAACATTCCTCCAGTACTAATTTTGCTACGTGCAACCTCCCCACCCCACCCCACCCCACCCCACCCAACTCTCAGTACAAGTTAAAGTCTTATAAAGTCCAATAAAGACTTAACTAAATGTTTGACTGAGTTACCACTGCGTTCTGCGGAGCATTAAGTGTTTGGAGTGTTATAAAACCAGTGATGGACTACCACCCTGCCTCACTTACTCAAAAGATGCTTGCCAAAGAGAGTTGTGAGCTGCGTATTCTAAAAATAAAGCAATGAATAAAAACCTATCAAAAACCTTGAAGTCTGGTTAGGGAGATGATTAATGAGAGTGCTATAGGGTAATACCATTACATTTATAAAAGGGAGATGATGGGGAGGGGGGCTGGTATACGCAGCTCAGTTAGAGTGCTCTGAAATGGAGATGCTAACCCAGTTCAGAAGGAGTCTGAGAAATTTGCCTCCGGGAGATGAAGTTGGACTGATTCTTCCAGAACAAAGTAAAAGTCACCGCAGGAAACTGGACATCTCTAGGAGAGAGCTCAGTACGAAGACTTGAGGCCGAGGAAAGGCTCATTGTTGATGTGTTACGAAAAGCAGAAAGCAAAGGTGGGTAAGTGGAGACATGCGTGATTTAGATTTTTCTTTTTCAAAAGATTTATTATTACACATAAGTACACTGTAGCTGTCTTCAGAAGAGGACGTCAGATCTCATTACGGGTGGCTGCGAGCCACCACGTGGTTGCTGGGATTTGAACTCAGAACTTTCAGAAGAGCAGTCAGTGCTCTTACCCGCTGAGCCATCTCGCCAGCTTGTGTGGTTTAGATTTTGCAGAGGTTTTTAAATCTTATTTAAAGAAAAGCAAGTTGTAAGCATAGAGAAGACAGGAGGCACTTGGCTACTGGAGCTTTTACTTTCTGTAGTCTTCCCCCAAACCTATGGGAGAATGGGAAATGATTGTTTTCCCCATTTTATAGATGCTAATGGCTACTTTCTTACCAGCCTTTGCTTTCTGCTCTGCGCATAACATCAACAACTACAAACATAACATCATTAGCTCTGGACACCTCATCTTTTCTCTCAACCAAGAGATTGAGCAATTTGCTTAGGCGCACTCGATAAACTCGTAAATCCAATTCAGACCTCATTTTCTTGCAAAAAAACAGGACTGAAAATGAGTTCTATCTAAGCGGAAGGCCGGGAGAAGACTGTAAATGCCCAGAGAAACCAGTAACTCCGGATGAGGCCTGTAGGATGTAGACATCGTGAAAACAGACTAAGCATGCATGCTGACTGCTCAAGACTGGTTTTCTAGTTTGACAGCAAATTTCATGGTTACCATAGATACCATAGTGCTATCAGGTTTTGTATGATCACAGAGGGTAGGTGCCATCAGAGGAAACCCTTATATAAAGATGCTGGGTCCAGCCTTAGAGATGGACCAGATCACAAAGGAATCAATCTTCCTTTTGCACTTTGTAGCCATTGGCACCCATAATATTTATTCACTTGTCCAAGCGAGACAGAATTTGGTAGACTTTTTTTTATAGCAAACTATTTGGTTTATTAATAGATTTGGGGTGGCTCTGATATGGTATCTTTCTGCCTTCTCCTCCTCATTTGGCTCTGTGCAGAAATTCTTCTCCTGTGTATATGTGTGTATGTGAGGGCAGGGTATAATCAGAAATCACCAGCTAATAACCAAGCTATAAATATACTTTAAATTTTTTTTGTCCTGCCCTGAAAAGCCTATAGAGCTTCAAATAAAAATGTGTCTTAACTTTTCCAATGGAAAATAAATTCTTCTTGCTTTATTTACACACTGGCCCCCTATAGAAGTATTTTGGGAGGGTTTTGATATCTGTCTTAAATTAACTTTTCTGTTTACAAAAGAACTGTTGGCATCTTCTTGCCACCCTAACATGGGTGGCACACCTCTTAAACCCAGGATTGAAGAGAAATGTCTTATTTCAAGTGTTTGCAAATTACTATTTCTTTTTTGCTATTTTATTTTAAGAAATATTTTTTCAAATGCATAGAACAAATATATTTGGTGGTTAATATTCCATTATTTATATGGCATTTTTATAGTAATTGAATAAGCACTTTTAAGTATCTATCTTGTTATATGCTACAATAGAAGTTATAATTATCTTTCAGGACCAAGGTGAAAATTAAGTTGATAAAGATCTATAAGTGTATAGGAAACACTTAAAATAGTAGCCATGCTCCTATTCATTTATATGTTACCATTAGTTTTTCTACAATAATGTATCGCCCTCACGATGAAGACGTCTGAATGATGTTTACAGATTTCTAATAGCAGCTAATGCCTCAAGCCGATAGGTTTTCTTTTTCTTCTTTTCTTGAGGGTGCATGATGTGAAGACCAGGTTCCATTCTGTAATCCAGGCTAGCCTCAAACTCACCATCCTCCTGCCTCAGCCTCCAGTCCTGGGATCATAGACCTTGAGCCCCATCTTGCCTTGGTGTGTTTTGACTTTGCATTAGAATGGCACAGTGTAGCAGTGTGGCTTTTTTCTGTGACTGTAACTGCTATTACTGGTAGTATTTTGGTTTTCTGCACATAGCAAACCTTTCCGCTGGGCAGACAAGTCTGCAGGTTGTAATTATGCTGTGGCAACCAGAGTCAACCTCCACTGTCCCTGGAAAAGCATTTTGCGCTTGTAGGGCATTCTTATAAAATTAACATCCAAATAGCTTCTCCAGTCTCTCCTCCATCAGTGTGGCCTTGTTCTCACAGTCAGGCTTCAAGACCATTGAATAGGAATGTCACAGCTAATGCCTCTACTGGGCATCCAAGCAAAGTGACTGCCAATATGCAGGCCATGCTTTTTAAGCCTCAATGAAATTCCAGCTAGAAATCTTGTAAGGTTTTTCAGTGGCTGGTGACAGCTCCTAAGAGGGTCAGAAGATCAAGCCTTGGCTGCCAAGAAAAGTACACACATGGGTTTGTTTTGTTTTGTTTTGTTTTTGATTTTTTTTTGTTTTTTTTTCCCCCTCCTTCCTATACCCACCAAGAAGAAGCAATGACTTGGGGGAAGGGAAGAAAACAGAGGTGACTTGTGCTCATATTGGGCCAAGCTTCTGTGTGTTCCTGCTTTGATGGCGTTGAGGAACTTTCGCTGTGCGCAAACAGTTCTGGTTACTTTAGGATTCTTTCCTTAGCAGGGAGCCCATCTCTATCAGCTCATGATGAAAATGTCCATGTAATTGCTACTTCTTATCCCTATGTTTCCCATTATCAGAAAGCATAGCTTCAGCTCGGAGCATTGAGATGTCTTAGCTGTCAAGGGCAGCTCCTTAAATGCTTTTCCACTGTATACCAAGAGATCCCCTTTTCCCCTACTTGTTTGCTTACTGTGAATGCTGTAATCATTCACTAAAAGTCTGACAGTCAGATATGCTAGGTGCTTAGAGGAGTGTCCAGATGGGTGAAAGACAGAGTTACATATAACCTGACGTGTTGGCACATGCCTGTAATCTCAGCAGTTGGGAGGTGGACGGAGGAGAATCAGGAGTTTGAGACCAACCTGAGCTATGTAGGGAGTTTCAAGCCAGCCTGAGCTACATAAGACCTTGCTTTTCAGGGGAGGTGGATGGGAAGAGAAGCAGGGAGGAAACATAGTATATGGTATGTTTCAGTGAGGAAGAAGTAAGGGATTTGACATCACGGTATAGTCTTAGAAAACTGATACATAGGTACTATTTCTTCTTTAGAAGAATTATCTTGTCTGGTTTCTAGGAATTTTCCTGACTCATCTCAAATCCTGGGAACTCTTAACATCTATCAAAGTGCATAAATCAGTACAGGTTTCTTTAGTCAGTTTTCAAAATACTAGCTCTTCTAGTCAGCATGTCATAAAGTGTAATTTGCAAACACACGCGTAAATCCTAACCTTTTAGATACCCTTGATGGCTCGCTGTTCTATGTAAGGTCTCTCTTACCTACTCCAACCTTCTAGAGGTGCGTTTTGAGCTCTTGTATGGCAGTTGTTCCGCCGCTTACTCTACCCTTCTGATTCGTGGTGGTCCATTCCTCCTACAGCAGATCCTCACTGTCCGTTAAGCATTTATTAACATTCCTGGTTCTGGAGTGTGCTTTCTCCAGAGTGTGATTCATTGGCTTGAGTACTCAGACCCTCGTCCTCTCCTGTGTTGTAGTGCACTATCTGGGGATGTCTGCCTTTATTCCAAAGTTCTCTGTGATCGTGCACCTTCCTAATCTATATGGTGTACATTTTCCACCTGTGCTGAACTCTATATAACTGAGGTTAGTTAATGTTAATTTTGTATTGGACATCTGTAGGTACATCAGTGTGATGTCTCTGTTTTGTAGTGGAACAAGATGCAGAGAGGTTCCTGGATTTCTTAACCACTTAGAACACAAATCAGATCCCAGTCCTTCTTTGGTGACACTGAGTAGAGCATAGCCTTCTATTGTCCTCTCCCTGCTTTCCATCTGCTCTTATGACAGGGACAAGAACCTACCAAGGACAGGGTAACATGACATTGCCAATGAAATGGCCACGGTTTATCTCTGACATAGGAAAGACATTCTTGAACTATGAGGAAGGCGGTTCTTTTTGAAGTGCCGTTCTTTTGAGCATCCCATAGATAAGGCGCTAGCTTATTGGCTCTTCATTCCTCTTAGGAGACAGCTTGGGTCTTGTTATCAGCACCATGTCTTCCCCATCACCTTTCCCTTATCGATGAAACCCTTTGCTGGGAGATTCATGCTCTCTACTCCTCAGACTTTCTTCCTCTATTGTTACCCTGGGAGTTGCGATGTCCAAAGTTCCAGCCCCACAGACGTCTGTTTTCAGGCTGTCTCTACAGTTTGCTGACACTACACAGCAAACTGAAGTGCCTATTTGCTCAAGGGAGCCCCTAGTCTGCCCTCTTGCTGCTTCCTGACAATGCTGCCCACGTGCACTTTTTTTTGTCCTCTCTCCAGGATCTGTATTTTCTTAAGCGAGACTCCTTAAGCACTTCCTGTTTGCTTTTGTCGGTTCTTTCTGGAGTAAAAAAGCTAGTGGTCCTGACATTTAGATGCTTAAATATAGAAATTAATTGGTCTAGAATAAACTCTTGTGTAGTGTTTGTTTTACTTCACATCTCATAAGCTTGTGTCTGTCCCTTAGTCGGCAAACGAGAGCAAGAGATTAGGGGGAAGAAATATACCTACTCTGCTAAAAGGCGGACCCAAGAAGACTCTGATGAAGCGACGTCACTAACAATCACTTATGGGATGCCCAGGGCACAGGGCAGTTTGTTAAGTGCTGAGAAATACAAAGAGTCCAAAATCCATGTCAGGGCCCGTGCCTTAGAATGATCATATAAGGTCATGCAAGACACATTGATGCAGTAGTCACCCAGACAAATGTGTATTCACTTTTGAGACACTTTACACAGGAAAGTTAACGGAGATTTCAGCAATGAGGCAGGAAAAGAATTGAGGAAGGGGAGGAACAAAAGGAAAGGACAGATGAGAGACAGCAAAGTGCATATGTGTGCACAAAAAGCAAGGGAGTATGATGTGTCGGAGGAACTTGGAAAGCATTGTATCTGGAGCCCAGGTTACAATGAGGCGTTACGCAAAGATGAGCTGTGTTGAAGAACTCGAGTCTTCATCCAAAGGCCATAAAGAATGTGAGGCTGAAGAAGGATACAGCTAGAGTAATATTTTCCATTATTGCTTTGATGACACTACACAGCAAATGGGAGATTTGAAGGACGGACCTAAGTGTAGAGTTGAGAAGACATAGTTGGGGTGTTAGAAGACATTTGTACACAAATCCATTGGTATCTGTCTATTGAGACACCGAATGTGAGAGTGTTGGGAAAGAAGGTATCTGTGATGATGCCTACAGTTAGAAGTTACATAGAAAGGGAGATAGCAAGCAAATTCTGAAATGCATACTGAGGGCAAAAAGCTTAAGCACCACAGGGAGATCATGCATTATGCATCTGTGTGTGCGTGTGCGCGCTCGTGTATGGTTTCTAAGACAAAGTCTTTCTGTTACATAATGTTAGCTGTCTTGGAACTCATTATGTAGATCAGGCTGGCCATGACCTCACAGAGGTCAATGTGTCCCCACCTTTCAAGTTCTGGGACTGAAGATGGGTTCCATGCCTGACTCACGCATTATATTTTTTAAAATGTTGAATTTAAGGGACTTTTGTACTACGTGAGTGGATACATCAGCCAAGGGGACTGCCAGAGCTATAGATAGAAACTTCAAAGTGGTTATTATGTAGATGATAATTGAAGCTGTAGTGATGACATTGCTTAAGAGAACTGCATAACAGAGGAGAGCCCTGGAAATTTGTATATCTCATTAGCTCAGTAGAAGGACAAGAGCCAGGGAGTCAAGGAGGGGTTGCTGAGATTAAAACCTTGTAGCAAACCAGGAAGAATCAGCAGCATAGAAAACAGTCAGGATGTTAAGTGTGGCGAAAATGTGAAGGGCTTGATTTGTTTCCACACAGACTATGATCTGGAATACTTACGTTGTCTAGAGGGATGGGAACGGAGGCTAAGCATATAATGGATTGAGTGACAAGTCAAATGAAGATGCTGAGAAAGGTAACGTTTTCAAGACGTTGTCCTGTGATTGGGAAAGAGGAGTCACGTGGTAGTGGCAAAGAGAGTCCAGGGAATCATTTGCTTTCTTTCTTAAAGCATAAAGAATCGAGCATGCTCAAATGTAGCCAGAAATGGGGACAATGCTAGATATTGATGACCAAGTTTGTAATCCATTTAAGTTAAGATCGATTAAATGATTTTATAAATTTTCAGTCATTACATTTTCTTCCTGTATATTTGGACCTTAATGAAATCCGTTTATTAAAGAAATATTTGCTTGGGCGTCTTCTGTGTGACAGGCTACAATTCCTAAGTTTTGGTAATATGTCAGGATTATTTGTTGAAATATTCAAAAATAAATGTTGTGCATGATAGTGGGTCTGAGCTAAAATCAAAAATTTTGTTTAGACCATGCAGATGGAGATGTGTCTGGGTTATCTGTGTGGAACAATTGGGTGGCCCACTGAAGCTTTCTGAAGGATAAACAGCCAGGAGAAGTGAAGCCTTTGCATCTGCATTGCCGTAACCCTGGGCACTACGTGCTTGACCTACTTTTAAATACTCATGTGAATTCATTAGTTTCCTTGTATTGGTGAATTCTGCCACTAATCTCATCTTACGGGTGCCAAACTGAAATGATTTTAAACAACTTACTTACAGTTAAACAGTTAGTGAATGGCACCTAGGATTCTGTTGGAGGAAGTCTGACTTCCGAGATAAAAATGTCAGTCTCTGTTGGGTCTGTAACAGACATGGGGGTCTTGGAACTGAGTAATATCTAATGTGGTCCAAGATTAAACAAACGTTGCCACGTGTTGCTATGATGCAAGAGAATGGGTCTAGAAAACTATGACCCTTGGTAGAGGATGCTGGAGGACACCATTGAGACCAAAAAAGATGCGGTGCTATTGTCTGGTAGAATAACAATTTTGGACTTTGTCTAAAAGGACTGGAGAAAATAATTCAGTTTTAAATTATGTGCATATCCATTGCTTGCAGTCTCACCACCAAGAGCCGCCTGTCATTTGTGCGCTCCAGGAACTTCAAAACAGAAAACCACGCAGCAGTGCAGAGCAGTAAATGTTTCCATTCTATAGAATTGTCCAGACATTGTCGGTCATGACGCTTGTCAAGGAAAGAAAGGCTAGATGAGCCGTGATTTTTTTTTTCTAATAGAGCCCATCCCAGTTTCCAGGAATGTTGCAGTGACCCAGCCCATGTCACCTTCCAAGCTGTGAAATAAATCTGCATTCTCTGGCAGCCAGAGAGCACTTCCCTCCCTGGAAATGCACTGTGTGATATGGAGAGCATGAAAAAACAGATTGCAGTTGGTAAAGTCCACAAGCTGGCATAGATTCTGGGGCTTAGTGATATTTGATAAGCCGTCATTAATAAACATTGTATCCATACCACAGAGAGTACCTCTCATTTGTTGGTGCTGACTAGAGTTAAGAACTTTATAGCAAAGCTACCTCCTTGTAAACAAAAATGGGCACCTGCAGGTGCCGCCCTGCTTGCAAGGTTCTTCTTGTTAATCTTGTAGTGTCGCATTCATTGGAACGTGACCTGTGAAATTTCTTAGGAGCCTAGAGTTCCTCAACTGAGGTTTTCCCTGTTTCTGCCAGATGTGGAGGGCACATCTTCTGTGGGACGCTTAATTCCTCAGGGTGAAAATCTCAGACATAGGTAATGCCAACCCGTGGGCAAAGTATTTGAGACCAACACTAGGGTTATAAATTCTCAAAGGACCAGTTTTTCTTCCTACTTCTAGGGCAAGGTCAAGCAAGCAAATTTCTTAATATCACTCCCTTTGGGGTTTATATTTTTTTTCTAGTATTTTGAGAATGCAGCCTCTTACCTTTTCTGGGACGGTTTCTTATTCTTTCTTTCTAAGGGCTGGCCCAAGGCTTCACTTTGCTCCAAGGATTCTGTGTACCCTTCAATAATGAAACATAAGGTCATGTTCTTGCTTCTTTGGGGATTGGCCTGATATTACTATTCTGTATTTACTTCCTTACAAACTCAGGGATGCAAATAAAGAGACTTCAAATTTTGTCTTCTGTACTTTTAATTTTAGTAAATTATACATATTATCGTAAATGAAGGTACTAAGTATGGACTGTTGATTAAGTTAACCTAATGTCAGCAGCTCTGTAGAACAGGGCCTGGAGGTTTGTGTAGCTTATCCACTTTTAAGCAGCCAAGAGGAATTTTTTCAGAGTTTGATCCCAAGATTTTCAACTTTAGATAATACCAAACATCTCTAATGCAGCAAAGTCATCTTGGGAGAATAGAGCTTGTGTTTGGTCTGTTGTATTCTTAACAAAAGGAATGAACATAATGATATGGAAGAAATGAAGGGATGGATGGATAGATAGATAGATAGATAGATAGAGGGATGGATGGATGGATGGATGGATGGATGGATGGATGGATAATGGAAGAGTGGGTAGGTAGATAATGGATGGAGGGATGGATGGGAGGTGGATTGATGGATAATGGATGAGTGGGTAGATAATGGATGGATGGATAATGGATAGAGTGGGTGAAAGGATGGATGGATGGGTGGGTGGGTGGATGAGTGAGTGAATAGATGGGTAGGTGGATGAATGGATGGATGGGTGGATGTATGGAAGGATAATGGATAGGAGGGTAGGTGAGTGGGTGGATGGTTGATGGGTAGGATGGATGGACAGATGAATGGGTGAGTAGGAAGATAGATGGATGGATGTATGGATGGATGAGAGGGTGGGTAGATGATGGGTGGAATGATGGATAGATGGATTGTGGGATGGATTTAAAATATCCCAATATGTAGCACAACAGGAGGACTAATTAGCAACACCAAGTGTTAACTTATATAGCATTATTTATTTGGAAAATCTCCAAAGAGTGGAGAAGAGAGAAAATGTTTTCTATTGGGGATTATAGAATTATTCTGCAGTATCCGGTAGGGTCTGTGCTTTGGTTTGGGTAGTGTGTGTGTGTGTGTGTGTGTGTGTGTGTGTGTGTTTTGTTTTCCTGTAGTTGGTGTGTATTGATGCTTGGAGTACACGGATAAGACAGTCGGGAATTGGGACGTGCACAGCCCTCTCTGCTGTTATCCTTCTACCTCCTGACTTTAGGCAGGATACTGAGGCCCAGGGCGGCCTCTGCTTCCTCTCGTTAAGACCAAAAGACAGTATTGATTTTAACTTTATTTTCCATCCCCACACAAAACCCCTAAAAAGTTGCTATCTGCAAAACATATATAATCTTATGTATACATGCCTTCCTAATGGCACTTCATATATAGGAAGGTTAATCCTACAGTTAAATATGTGTACTTTTCACCAACCACTGTATTTTGAGTGCTTTAGATGCAGACATAATATGAACAGTGGGGAAAGAATATTTATAAAAAGTGTTTCTCTTTTCTCCTATTTTATTCTTAGAAATATTGACTCAGGTTCTCAATTTAGTCTTTCTGGATTAGATGGGAAAAATAGGTGGTCTTTTATCTTTGTATTTAAGATCTAAAGTATTATGTAACAGTTTTTGCCCCAAACAGGAAGGATGCTTGAAACTAAACAAAAGGTAACACACTGTCAGCCTTATTCTGTATGTTCTCTGAAGTTTTATCAAGGTCAATAGAAGAATATCAGATTTGGATTTACAGCTTAATGAATATGTTTATAAGCCAATCACATGGGTTGCATTGGGAAAGCTGTGTGCATACTAGCCATAAATTGATCATGCCAGAATGAGAGTGATAACCTGCCATCCCCCTGTTTGGGTTCACCTTTCCATCTCTACTGCCTTTCTGGTTTCCTGCCCACAGGTTTGCAAACTCATCCAGCACCGCACTGTGGGTGTTTCAAGTCAATCTCTCTGACTTCACAACTCTCTGATCTCCTGCCCTTACCCAGTTTCCATTTTGCCTTCATTAGCAGAGAAAAAGCTACATTGCTTATTCCCTCTGCTCCTCCTTTTTATAAGAAATGCAAAGGTCAACGTAAAGAAGTCAGCCTTTAAGGAGAGCTTGCAGTGTGAGCTTGTGAAAGTCGGGGATTTGATGGCACACACTTACCTCACCTTACCCACTAAGGACAGTGTCTTTCACTTTAATTGGTCCCTAGCTAGGTTCATTTGAGCGCCTCTCTATAAACAGGGCTCTGTATCTGTTTTCTGAGCCAGTGTTCTCAGCCAGGACATGAGCGTTCCTAACAGATTTGGAAAACGTCCATGTAGGATCACTCTTAACTGAGTTTCCCTCAAAGATTTACTCTTGTGAGCAGTCTCCGAGGAACTACGCAATAGCAGGGAGTTGTTTTCCATAAGAATCACGGATTTTTAGAAAGGATGAATGGTAAGATGCTACCCAGTTTCACAGTTGTAGTGATAGAACTCGGTCATATGACTGAAATAAAATCGAGACAAAGTTAATGCAGTAACCAGCAGCAGCAGCAACAACAAGGGCAAAATACTCATTTGGTGATTCTGTGGGATTGGTGGGAATATTTCTTTTGCTTTGGAAGAATTCACTGATAGAGGACAAGACTATAGCTCACTCACTAACAGTGTGCTCGTAGAACATGCACAGGGTTCCTTGCCCAGCACCACACAGGCATCGTTAACAAGTAGTACACAGTTTTGGATGGAGGATTTGTCAGCATCCACGCCTTTATAATACCTCTCATCTTGACAACCTTACCTTCAGCCCTCCTGCCGTGTCCACGTTCCAAGCTGCTCACTGTGGTCTCTTTCCTATATCTCCTTCTAGGCGTGACTCCCCACCATTTTAGGGTAGCGTTTCCCAACCTGTGAGTCGCAACTCCTTTGGGGGTCGAGTGTCAGATATCCTGCATATCAGATATTTAGATCACGATTCATAACAGCAGCAAAATTACTGTTCTGAAGTGGCAGTGAGATAATTTTGTGGTTCAGGGTCCCCTCATGTGAGGAACTGTATTCAAGGGTCTCAGCATTAGGAAGGTTGAGAATCACTGCTTCAGGGTGTTTGGGGACCAAGACTCAGTTCTTGCTAGTTCCCTGTTTAGATCCTGCCAAGACTCTACACAGTCTGGCCTTTGCCTCTCTTTCCAGGCCTGAATTACATTGTCGGGTCTTCACTTTTACCCTCTGGCCTTGTTTGAATTTAAAGATTTCCAAGTCGCTGGGCGTGGTGGCGCACGCTTTTAATCCCAGCACTCGGGAGGCAGAGGCAGGCGGATTTCTGAGTTCGAGGACAGCCTGGTCTACAAAGTGAGCTCCAGGACAGCCAGCACTATACAGAGAAACCCTGTCTCAAAACAAAACAAAACAAAACAAAACAACAACAAAAATCACCACGGTCTCTCTCCTCAAAGATGTCTGAGAAGCCATTCACACTTCCTGCAAGGCTCTGACCAACTTGCTTGTATAGCAGTCTCTTCCTCTCTCCTTATAGCTCAGCTTCACATTAATTTTAAATATGAATGTCAAATATTAAGACAGATATCAGCTACACAAAAGGATCTTTTTACTCTAAAAATGGGGTGCCCCCCATGCTACATTCCTTTGCCCTCTTTGGCTCACCCCAAAGCAATTTGTTTGGTTTTTATTACTTGTTTTTTCTTGGAACACTGAGGGCAGATAGATAAGAGTGGCTTTCTCTCTTGTTTGTCGCTGAGCACTTAGCACCCAGCACTCCACTGGTTTAACACAATTGTTTATTCTCTGAAAAATCCACACTGTTCAAGTAACAGCAGTCGTGTACAAATTTTAAGAAGGAGGAAAGACTACTGAGGAGTTAATCTATCCACAGACTATCCTGAGGGTAAGTGGGTAACTTACGGGCATTAAACAGAACCTCTATGGTTGCCTGCAAACATAGATAACTCTGAAAGACATCCATGTCAGAGTCTGTGCGTATATGCACACGCCTATCTGAATGTATAGCATTAAATGTCTCTTACACATTTAGTTAATTGTATCGAGGTAGAATCTGCTCCTTGGGACAACCATGGAGTTTCTATTACTGCGTCAGGTTTCCAAATCTCGAACTTGCCTGTTAGTACAGAATAAATCTCTCCCTATTTCTTCCTGCACCTCCCTGCCTAGTCCTCATGGCCAGACAGGGTTTGTGTTGAGGTGTTAAGCAGTTCCTTCCATCTGCGGGTTTGCTTCCGGGTGGGGGGATCGTGACAAAGCAGAACAGTAAAAGTCAGTGTGTTTGCAAAGCAAACACTTCCCTCTATCCAGAACACACTGCAAATAGATAATTCCTGCTCTTCCGGAGCATCTTAGTAGAAAGCAGAGCGCAGTTCTTACCACTTTTCCTAAACTACACGACGGCTACTTTTTCTCATTGTATCTTTTTTTTTATGATTTGGTAAATTGTTTTAATACTGCCATGAATATCAACTCATAACTAATCAGAGAATAAGCTGGTACGCCCTCCCTTCTGATAGCCTAAGCTGTGTCTTTGGTGGTTTAGGTTTCGTTCCGTCCCTTCTGTGCCATCCTCACCCGATCCATTGGTTATCGAACACATACGTTCCCTCCAACACATCTGATCTCCATGGCAACCAGAGGTGGTTGCTAAGCGCTGATTTCATTCTGGCTGTTTGGATGCCAAATGCTAAGTAGCCTGCCACGATAGCTACGCCCATGTAATGTGCGCTGATGCACTTTCTAGTCCATCCAGTCCAGGGAAAGAAAATTACAGCCTTTCGCTTTCCTAGTTTGGCTGAATCCTGCTTTTCACATGGTGCAAGAAAACAAATCATATTTTAAAATTGGAAATTGGTATTTTGTCATTTAAATTTTTTCTTGGTAATATTCTATAATCACGGGTGTTTATAAAGGCTGGAGTACTTTGAGCAGAAACCAGTTTCTTGTCTCTAATCCAATCATTTGCCATCTACGGAACTATAAATAAGGATTATCTCCCTTTATCTGGCTAGATCAGAAAAGAAGGGCAACCATGACTGGCTATTAAAAATTCCTCCAATCCAAATCTGGTTTTATAAAAGAAAATATGAAATGTCTGCAGATATACCATATTCATGGTAGACATACAAGCTTTTGGACCCTGAAGTGACCATATTTAGAATATAGGCTCTTAATTCCAACACGAATGGCTAAACCTTGGTGTAGAAAGAGGGCTGACCACGCCTCCACATTTCTGTCCAGGCCTTGGTAGCAGGCATCCTGTTGACCCTTGTATGTGGTGCTTACACATCTGATTTAGATGTTCTGTCCCAGAAATAGCACACTTGTAGCAGATACACTGGGAGCCCTCATGTAGCCTGCAACAGACCCCAGTGTAGCTTTTCCTGCAGGTCCCGAGAGGCAGCCTGGACTCTCGTGGCAACTTACTGCGCACTATGGAGTGTGGGTTTTGTTTTAGAATGAAAGGAAAAGCTGTACCCCCTGAAAATTTCCCAGGTGCCATTTCTCCATTCTGCACTGCCTGTCACCCCTTGCTACCCACACCCATCCCTCACCACGCCACCCAGTCTCTAATTCATGGTTGTTCTAGGGTGTTTTTATAACAGATTTGCTTTACACAATCCATGGCAGATATGAGCCTCCCCCTTTTACTACAGAGACCCTGTGATAATGAAGCAATAAGAGAAAGGAGGAAAGATAGAATATTTAACTTGCTTGTTGGGATCATAATATAACTACATCATTTCTCCTTTCTGTTTCCTCTGTCCAAACCCTACTTTATATCCCTCCTCATTCTCTTTCAAATTCATAGTGTCTATTTTCATTAATTATTGGTGTGTATGTGTATTCCTAAATATGTAAATTCAACCTGCTCAGACTGTATAATGTTACTTACTTGTATGTACTCTCAGGATTGACTATTTGGTGTTGGATAATCAGTTGGTGTGGCCTTCCCTGAATTTTTCCCAAGTCTAGACCAAATATAATTGTAGTTTATCCAGTGACATTGCAGGAAATATTAATTGCCCCAGAACTTTGTGTTATATCAGAGTGTGTGTGTGTGTGTGTGTGTGTGTGTGTGTGTGTGTGTGTGCGTGCGCGTCAAATACACAAAACACATGCAAGATGGTAAGTGTTAGAATTAAATCAGCGTCAGCATCAGCATCTTGCTTATTGACTAAGAACTATATATACTTCAAAGAATTGAACCCAGTCCATAGGCAAATCCGTGCTTTGGAAATGCATTGGAAGATAAAGCAGTTGCCCTTGAGTTCCTAACCAATCAAAGGTGTGTGAAGTTCCCACTGGAAGTTGAAGCCCATGATAGCATAAAAATCCCCATGGACAGGAAGGAGTGTGTTTGAGTTTTCTAGCTCATCTTGTGGGATTCCAGGACTCCTTGGTGCTTAGCTGCTTGTGTTTTGGGGTTAGGAGTATGTGTTGGGTGACTGTGTGGGAGGATGGGAAGGCAAATGTTAGGCTCCTCAGTATCTGAGACCCACAGAGGAGCTCTGCCATTGTCCCAGTCACTCTTCCGGGAACTCAGTGTTTGCACTGAGCAGGTCCGCTTTTGAAGTATTTTCTGCACTCCCGAGATCCCTTCAGAAGTAGTTCCTTTTTAAAATATCATGCATTCTTCTCGAAAAGAATTAGTCTTTCAGATAATACAAAGAAACATAGGATACTTGTAATCTGTCAAGTATGGCCACAAACACTGGGGTATTACGGAGAGGTAGGACACGGGTTCCATAAGAAGCTTGACTGTCTAATTATAAACCTGCCTTTTAATTTGGTTTTGACTGCGGAGAAGCACATTTAGTTAGAGGAAATGGGAGCGCGTGGTTTCATTCAGGGTTTGCAATTTGGATTTTTATGTGTGGGGGGGTGGATAAAAATGGAAATCCTCCTTTGGCATGACAGTTAAGTATTGGAATCATACTTACATATAAAATGAGTCTACGGTTTTTAGGAAAATTCTGTGTGGCTCCAACATTAACATGTGACCAGTTTGCACAAAGTAACTGTGAAAGATGACCAATAAAATCATGTACAGTAGCCCAGTTGACCAATAGGATGATTTAGGGATTTAAGATTTTTTAAAATGTCAGCACTTACTGTCAATGTGGGATTCAGAGTGGAAAGCGGGGCTTTCTAAAATAGGGTATGTGGTCATACGTATGTATGAGTGCATGCAAATGATCTGTAAATTCAAATGCAGAACTTAAAAATTCGAGCATCCTTTGATTTCACAAAATATCAGTGACTCTACCTTTGGATCTAAGCTCCAGGATCTGATCCACGAAATAATGGAATGTGTTGCTGTCGTGCGCGCGCGTCTCTTCTGTTTTGCAAAGCTGAGCCTAGGGCTTGGGTCCCTAGAGTTGCTCTCCCTCTTGTTCCCATACAGCTGTGACTTTAATCTCAGGTGCTAACAAAACTGCGCCTCTTCTCTCAGGTGGCAGCGGCCTCTGCGGATGTTAATTTCTGCATCTGGCAGACTCATTCTTGATTTCGCTCTGTGAAACCTGATTCTGACTTTAATTGTTAACCTCTGAAGCCTGCTTCAGGTGTCTCGGGTTCCTTGAATTTCTATCGCTCGAGAAGAGTTATTAATATATCTCACACTGAGGATGTGTGCAAGCTCGTCTATTGGTATAAATCTATCCTTAATGTAAACTTTTTGGGGATGAAATAAAAGCTATCTATCCTCTTGACCTCCCAGTTCATGTGGTGTCTTGATAGGGAGCAGTTCTGTGGAAGTGTTTGTTGATTGAAGATGTGTCCTGAGGTGCCAAAGACCAGATAGGGAAGATGTCCCCTGAGGCTGTGAATTAGAAGGGCCAAGCAGGGCTTCAGGGACTGAGTCAGTAGGGAGACAGTTTAAGTTGTCTCTGTTAGAAGGAGAAAAGATGATAAAGCCGTCCCTGTTCCACAGCGCTAGCAGCCAACCTGACATGATTTTTTTAGTTTTATACCGAGCATTTGGCTCCCACTCATAACTCTCTTTACAACAATGTAAACCAGAGGCACAGGATGATTATATATACATATAAATGCACACACTCAGTTAAACGACTTCTATTAAGAAATGACTTTTAAGCTGTCATGGTTAGAAATGGTCCTAAAGTATAGCATACGTGCTATAAAATATTTGAATGGTTGAACGCATAATAATAACGCAAAGGTAAAATTTAAGAACATAAATTCAACTTAATGACAGTGAGCCAAAATATTATTACGGGTTTACACAGCTTTGCGTGAGCAAGGCTCTGTTTGTTATATTCAGCAGTAAAGTTTGGTAAGCGGGCAGCGGTGTTTCTAAGGTGGTACCTTTTGCTGTATTTAAAGTTAAATGATATGTGACGTTTGGGATTGACAAGAGTGTTTATCAGCTTGGGCCTTGGCCAGAATTTCTCCAGTGTTGGCCTTTTTCGCTCCTTCACCAGCATTTAAAAATTAACAGCAAACGAGAAGAGATCCTGACTCAAAGAAAAGATTTAATCAGGGAAGGAATCAAGACTGCAGAACAGAGGATGGGGCCAAGGGTGTGCCATTTTGTAAACTCAACTTTTAAGTAGAAGAAAAACATAATAAAAAAGGGGGAGGGGTTAACCATAACTCCTGATTTGCTTTCTGCTGGTGGGTGACAGGTAGATTTCCAGTAATGGCTTGAGTAGTAATACATCATTTATTGAACATCTGCTTCTGTATCAGCTAATCCGGGGCCACACAAGACTCAGTCTCCATTCCCAGGGATTTCTGTCTGCTTATGTGATGTTTAAACATTGTATTCTACATTGGTCGGAGCTTCATCAAATTCAGTTCTGCCGTACTCCTTGGAAACTTGAAGACTGTTCTGAGAGCCACCAAGCTAATTAAAGGATTAGTAAATGAGACTCGTGTGAAAAAAAAAGGCCCAGGAAGAACTGAATTATTTAGCAAGGAGGAACGCAAGCCAGGGGGACATATATTAATCGTTTTGAAGATGCAATGGAGGTAGCCATCTGGTCTTAGTTGGCCAAGGTTGGGCAAGAAAATGGTGGGCGAAAGTCTGGTACGAGGTATTTAGGTAAGAACTGAATATTAAAGACCACATGAATTAATTTAATATAGGTCCTATTAACAAATGGGCTTCTGACATTTCATATTATATTTAAATGATATGTAGTATCTTCATTCACTAAAGTTGGATTTTCACTGAATTTAGGGATCAAATGAAAAATGTTTAAAAATTATCTGTAGCTTTTTCTAAAGATCTTAGAGCTTGCCAGGATAGGAGCTGACACTTCAGGACAACGTGTGATACTGAAACAGGAAAGCCAAACAGCTGTAGGGAGGGCAGTCTTGTGATAAGCATATTCGAATTGCCTTTATAATCTTGCCTTTTTCTAGGTCCTGGGAATTGAACCCAGAGCCTCATGCGTGCAAGCCATGGGCTCTCCAACTGACTTCCAGCCTCTTTGCTGCTTTTATAATCTTAATAAATCATTAGAAAATTGAAACTCCTTTGCCCAAGAGCAAGAATTTAACCCTTCAAATAACTGAAGTTGGCTTGTAAAATACCCCCGTTCTTTTTCTCAGTTGTACACCGTTGGAAAGGCGTATGCTAAGAGTTAATCCCTTCTCTAATTTGAGTTAGAAATATTCATGCTGGTAGACTGGACAAGACTTGCTCATACCACAACAGCTTGAGAGCCTGCGTGGGGATCGAAACCTTCTAAGAAAATGGAGATTTAGAGTCCATCTGCTTTCTGGTTTCACTTATTTCAAAGCCTCTAGTTTTAAAGCCCATTCACCTCAGGTGCCAAATTTCCTCAAACCAGTCTTTTCTCCTTGCCAAATGAATAATTTCATGTCTCCTCCCTTACCAAATGACCACTGTAATTTCTTAATCCTCTTAGGAAGATATCTCAATATTTTTTCTCTCATAAAAATCTTATGTATCCTATTTCCTGTGCCCAATCTCAGATACTAATGTGTGTGTAAATTGTGTTACCTGACCAATAAGAGTAACCTGGAAAAATGAATGAATGAATGAATGGCTCTTAGGTGGGAAGTTGTTCATTTTCGTGTAATTGTCATGCTCTTGGTTTTGGGAAAATAAGAACACATAGGTTTTTTTTTTTTGTGTGTGTGTGTGTGTGTGTGTTTGTGTGTGTGTGTGTCTGTCTGTCTGTCTGTCTGTCTGTATCTTATCATGTGTCTGTGTATGTGACTGTGTCTCTGTGTGTGACTGTATGTGTTTGCCTCTGAGTGTGTCAGTGTATGTGTGTGTGTGTGTCTATGTGCCTCAGTGTATTTCTGTGTGTGTGTGTGTGTGTCTGTCTGTCTGTCTGTCTGTGCCTGTCTGTCTGTCTGTCTGTCTGTCTGTCTGTCTGTCTGTGTGTATCAGTCTGTGTGTCCCTGTGTGTGCATTCATCTCTAATTTGCTTAATTGTTTTGTGCATGCTTTCAACCCTTCATGGCAATGTGAAAGATGTGTTTGTGCTGTTGCGCTACTACAGAGAAACACACATTTGCTCCTTTTAAGTGTTTCAACTTTTGACAAGAGGAAATGAACTCTTCTGTTTTCCTCTGAACATTGAGTTGCTAAAGTCAAGTTTTACAATGTGCTTGAACCATGCCCAATCTGACTACATCGTCATTCTGGCTTGTATTTCTCAAGGAGTTGCTGAGTTCCACCTGCTTGTTGTGGGCAGGGGCCTCAAACCTTCCCATTGTGTCCTCCGGTTCACTGTCTCACTAATCAGATAGACAAGAACCATGACATTGCATTTCACTGGGACCTTTCAGCATTCAGAGAATGTGTCCTTTATCCTAGCCATTAAGTAGGTATGTCTCTAGGAAAGATTTCCTACCATTCACAATTTCCGAGGGTGGATTTCAGCGATTCCTTATAGAAGGATAGTCTCCTAGATGGCTAACCTGCCTCAGATGTAGCATTTCTTAACCTGATGGTATCAACGGTGCCCGCCATCAGGATGATAGGATGAGAGATCAGAGAGACTCTGAAGGACAGAGTTGACTCTCTACAGCTGAGGTTCTCAATTTTGCTAGCACTGTGACCCTTTAATATAGTTCCTCACATTGTGGTGACCCACAACCATAAAACTATTTTTGTTGCTACTTCATAACTGTAATTTTGCTACTGCTATGAATGGGAACGTACATACCTGTGTTTTCTGATCTTCTTAGGCCGACCCTGTGAAAGGGTCACTTGACACACACACACACACACACCCCAAAAGGGTCACAACCCACTTGTTGAGAATTGCTGCTCTAATGGGAGAGATGATGAAAGGTCAGAAAGCGACACTGGAACCAAGACGAAGCTGCCTCAAACTCTAAGCTAGCTGGGCATTGAAAAGTTTTCTGCCCAGTGGCTATGCCAAGCCATTAAAGCGAGGTGCACCTGTGCTCTTCGTGATCTCTGTATATTGGTTAACATTTGAAATTCTTTGAACTGCACAGTAGAAAAAAATCACAAGGAGCCACAAAATAAAGGAACTTCATAAATCTCAGTAGTTTGTGATTTAAACAAAGGAAAATCAGCTCAGCTAACTCTAATTTTAACCATTTGAACGCAGTGTGTTGATCAAACTTAATGCTTCTACACTCTTCCTGAGTTTATTTTTAAAACTGTATCGGAGAACTCTAAGCCTTGCTGTTGTGAATGATGGATACATAAATGTACATATACAAGTTGTGTGTGTGTGTGTGTGTGTGTGTGTGTGTGTGTGTGTGTGTTTAGCTTAGGGGACTTCCCTTACCTGTTATAGTGGGATCATCAGAGGTGGAGAATGATATTTATTTCATGCCTGACACGAGCAAACCAGTATGTCGCGCCTCAAGCATACTTTTGCCTGTCCCTCTCTCTCTCTGCCTCTGAGTCTCTGTTTCTTTCGTGTGTGAGTGTGCGAGTGTGTGTGTGTGTTTTGACACGGACATGGTACTTCATTTCCTCCTCTAGCCCTGAGGGTGTGGTGTCATTAGCTGGGTTTTACAGATGAAGACTATGTGGGCGGGAAAGGTTAAGTAACTTGCTCAGGGTCCCCAGATTATTAAGTGGCAATTCAAAAGCAATTCAGTCAGAAAACCATGGAGGAAAAAAAATAATCAAAGGAATTATGAAACAAAGCGTACTCCTGCACTCCCTCATATTATTCGTGCTTTGCGGGGACGGTGTTTAATTTGTCTTCTTTGCAGCCTTATTTTGAGTTTCCACATCCTTCCTTTTCTTTTTAAACTCTTCTTCTCTTTTGAGTGATTTATATTCCTTTTTGGTTTGGTTTGGTTTGGTTTGGTTTGGTTTGGTTTGGTTTGGTTTGGTTTGCACTGTTCTAAACTTACACCAGTGAGCACCTTGGAAGGTTGAGGGAAAGGGCGGGTACGGGTGGAACTATTGCAGTCTCTCGAGTTTTTTATGCCCCAAGTAATGAAGGCAGAACTCCCAGGTCTTCCATCAGTGAACATACTGGACTTCCTTAGCTCATGGCAGTGGTACTGTGAGAGATGCATGGTAAACAGAAAGTTGGAGGCAGAATTAACATGATAATCCACTTAATGGAATTAGCTTGTGACTAACTGGGCAACTTTGATTCCAGATCATTCTGTAGTGTTCTGTGAAGTTCTCTTTTATTATTATATAAACCACAAATATAACTGTGTCTCAAAGACTGACAATTCACCCTTCAAAGTTAAAAGAACAGAAACTCGGGGCGGAGGAGATGGATGGTCCAGTGGTTATGAGCACTTTACTGCAATTGCAGTGGACCAGGTTTCATTCCCAGAACCAACACAGCGGCTTAGAACCATCTGTAAAGACAGTGCCAGGGGACCTGATGCCCTACTCTGGGCACCACGTACACATGCGGTGCAGACATACATGCATGCAAAATACCCATGCTCAGAGTAAAATAATAATTTTAAAAACTCAAGAAATGCCATCTTACCCTTGCCTCTCTGGTAACTGCCGAGCTAGTTCCGTCTGATGTAAGGTAGTACACTTCTGCAGTAAACATTGCATTGATAGACTTCTGGAAAAAGTCATAGTTGTGGATGCTTTAAAAAATTAGTTGGGAGCTGGGTCCTGGCGCATACCTTTAATTCCAGCACTCAGGAAGCAGAGGCAGGCAGATCTCTGCGTTTGAGCTAGCCTGAAAAGTCTACAGAGCAAGTTACAGGGCAGCCAGAGACAAACAGAGAAACCCTGTCTCAACCCCAACCCCCAGTTCTCCCAAAATTAGTTTGGGTATATTTAAAGAAAATATCTATCTCATTTTGGGGCCATGATACATGTCAAACTGCAGAAGTAGGAATACAGTTCTGTTGGTGGTAGGCGTTCAATAAGTGAGCACTGGAGTGACATGGAAACCAATAATGCATGTCTGTGTGCTGTGGGACCATGTGAGGAGTCACGTTCCTCACAAATGCTCCTTAGTTACCTAGGCAGGGACAGATGAAAGTCAGAAGTAATAAGTTATACTACATGAGCAAATACCATGTCAGGAGGAACCAGTACTCCAAGGAAAAGAGCATGAAGATGCCAACCTAGATGTACCCACAGATCTTGAATTGAGACCCTGCAAAGTGCTATGGTCCACTTAATATCTTGACTTATAAACTGTAAATTATGAGTTTATAATTTTGTAAGTATTGAATTTTTCAGTTACCAATCCAGAATTTTATTTATAACAGTTATATGACATATATTTATAACATATATGTTATATAATTTATAAAGAGTGTGTGTGTATGAGAGAGAGAGAGAGAGAGAGAGAGAGAGAGAGAGATTTAGAAACAGGAGTTTGGACTTTCCAGGTTTCTGTGCTTATGCGGAATGTAATAGAAACACTTCTCTTTTTTTCCTCCCTGTTTAGCATCTCTCTGTCCAGATGCAGTTCCTTGAGTCTTTTGCTCTTAGCCCTAAGAGCCGCTGGGCTTCCTCTACTTCACTGCCCCTTTTGAAGGAACGTAAGAGTCTGGCTGTGAGGAACAGCAGCCACTCTCCCTCCTTGCCATCCAAGGAATCCCATTGTCAGATGCAGTGGGCATGAAAGTTGCATTTTACAGCACAAAGGCTTCAATAACATTTACTTCGGTTGGCTGAGAGTGAAATGCACGCAGGCAAGGCTCAGTCTTGGTTGCTTAAGCACCAGCTGCCCTTGGCTTTTTGCCATTTTGTGCATTTCAAAGAGACAAGTCCTTTAAGGAGAGAGTGTTTCCCTTGTAGCTTGCTGTGGCGTAAACAGACCATTCAGGCATAGTTTATTGCATTACAAACCCAACTCAGCAAACTGGTCCAAAATTGAATACAACAAAGTAATTAGTGGCATCATTTGGTCCTTAGAATTCATAAACACAAACGGACCTATTTATAAAGTAAAATTGTTCCATTTTTAAAGAATCACCAAGAACCCTTTTATATTTAAGAATTGTACCTTAAATTGTAAATCTTTTTACTTACTAAAGATAATTGCCCCCACTTAACAAATATTTTTTCAAGCATGCTTATGATAGTCTTCTTTATTGGATTAGCTCAGAAAATCAGAACATTGTACTTTAACCTAACCTTGAAGTGACAGTGACCAAGGCCTCTAAGATCAACCCTTTGCAGATGGGTTTTGTGGGAAATGACTTTAAATTTCTGTTGCTTCTCCTTTTACCACCAGCATGCTGGTTCATGGGTGTGTATCACTGTTCCTGACTGGTTATGTGGTCCTGGGGATTTTACCCAGAGCTTCTAGCATGCTAGGCTACCACGCTGTCAACAGAGTTAGATCCCCAACCACCCTGTGCTATGGGGAAATGATAGAAAGGAAAATCAAGGCAAGTGGCCTTCACTTTAAGCATCCTGACCCCACTGGGCATACATGTTGCGTTCTTGTATCTCCTCTGAGTTCCTAGGACAAGACAAAGAAAGACGTGGCTAGTGTGGAAGTGGCAGTCACTGAACCAGCCCTCCAGATCCATTTATTCTAAGCATCATGCTTTCTCCACAATCCATGTAACATGTCCTCAGAGTGAGTTTCCTAACATGTCTGCCAGACATTCTCTGTCTTAATGTGCCTTGTCCTAGCCTCTGAGGTGTTTGTTTGTTTGTTTAACCTGAATTTCTAGCATCATGTAACATATTGGATGAAGAGATTCCTTATATCAGATCAGACTGGAAAAACCACAGGGAGATATTATCAAACCCACATGAAGATTAAGGCATTTATAACTGGAATTTTATTTATTGTTCATATGCCAGCTCAAACCACTTAATTTTTGTAAACTGAACACCAAAAATAAAGTAATAATGTATCTGACTTTCTGCAATTGCTTCTCTTCCACAATTTGTTGAAGGAGCTAGCTTTCAGCTTTTAATATTTCCAAACATTTTTTTTAAATGGATTGAGTGACTAGTGTCTTATTTAAGGTAACAGATGAGCCATGGTTTACAAAGAAACCTAAAGGGGACCTTTGTTAATCTGTGTTAATAGCCTTCCTCATTGATGATCTGGGCCCCTGTTCAGACTAATCTTCACATTGTCTCTATCCAGCGATGCTCAAAGAAAAGCCACTGGAGCCCTCAATGACAGGAGCTCCCTCTGTCCCTGCACCCCACAGATTGTAATCAGCACCCTGGGGCATGCAGGTGCAGACACACTTCTCTTCCAGGGGCTGCACCCACCTCCGCTCTCCCCACCCACTTCTAACCGCTGCACTGCATCATGGGTTGAAAATCGGGATCCCTAACTGACCTGGTGGTCCCTTCCCTAGGCTGCGGTCCGGAGAGGCGTTTACCTGCATTGCAAACGCTTTCGCCTCTATACCTACACCATCCATACATATACACTTCCTTATGTGCGAGGCCGGTAAGATTCCTGATCTGCCCATCGCTGCACTCCTCATGCACTTCGGGCCTTCTCTGATTGTCTCAGTTTCTTCGGAAGAGAGCGCTGGAGAGAGGCTCAGAGCGCTTTGCCTGGTGCCTTGTCAGCCTTTCATCCAGCCTTTCATCCGCTCGCCTCCGATCTGATTTCCCTTTCATGTATTACAGAAGGGCTTAAATGGCATCCGATGTAATCTTGAGTTTCTGGGTTACTTTTCCGGGAGTTTGCCCTCGATGGAGTACAGAGGAGAGGAGACTGGGGCTGACCCAGGTCTGTCAGTACATGCCCATAGCAAAACCACTTCAGAAAACAGGCGAAGCGCCCCTAATGAATTGTGCTTTTGGTTCTTTGAGTCTGCACAGCGTCTCCTTCAGGGTTTTACAGCTGGACTCGAGCTGTAATTGCTACTGGGGATGAGATGCGCTCCATGCGGTGTGGAAGCTAAGTACTTAGAGTGTTTTAGTGGCCAAAAATACATGGCATGGTAGGAGCATCAGGCTTCATGAAATTCACACTTGTATATCTTCGTGTTCCTCACCCGTTTCTGACATGTTGCTCATCTGCCAGCAGGCACTCTAGATGAAGGTGATAAAAATGGCAAGGCTGAAAGATGCTGTTTCTTAAAAAGATACTGTACATCAATTGAGTTAGGGGAAGCGTCTTGGGGGCGCAAATGCAAAAAACAGTCCCTGTGGCCTTTCCTCAGCAAAGATTTAGTTTTAATCTCATCCTTGTAATGGAAAACAAGTGACCACCATTTTAATCTTATTAGCATACGGCACAAATGACCCACATTAAAGTATTTCTCCTGCTGTAAACAGCAATTCTGTGCCTTTCTTTTTTTTTAAAGCCTTGGCTCTCAAACCCCTTCCTCTGACTTGTCATTAGATAGATATAAATCAGCTTTTATGCCTCTTCCAGAGAAGCCGTAAAGGCTAATGTTTCCTTATTTGAGACATTATAATTCTAAAGAGGGTAAAATTGATGGTTTTACTGGAGGAAAAGTATCATATCCAAAATTCTAATGTGAAAGAGTAACGAAAATGCCCACGCGGATCCGCCCTGATGGTTATTTAAGGCATAATCAATGAGGCTTGGAATTTAATGGAATCTGCTTGGCATGGTAATTCTCAAGGTGCTAGATGGGGCTGTTACCATCGCCAGCCCCTGTGAGATGTTTTCCTTTTCCTTTCCACAATTTCTTCTCTTTTCTTTTTTCTTCTTTTCCTTTCTTTTTTCTTCTTTTCTCTTTTCTTTTTTGAAATCATCCTTGTGATTGTCTAGCAAGATGGCTTCACCGTGGTTAGATTACATGAACACACATCCTCAATCTAAGCAGCTTCCGGGTCGGTGCATATTTACACACACTGTTTATTAATTCTGGAAACAATGAGGTACACTGGAGAGAATTATTTAAGTTACTAAGAAATGATATAATGCAAAGGTTTCCCCCAACCTCCCTAAAGAAATAATTGTCCTGGTTTCCATAGAAATGAGGAGTTCCTTGGGTTTTGGTCCTTACATGAAGCTAGGGTTTTTTTTGCATAATTACAATGAAATTGTAACCATTCATCAAAGAAGAAAAAAAAACCCAAAAATCCTTTGTTCTGTTTAGAATTCAAAGCTTCCTCTTCTGAACTTGCTTACCCACCTTCTTCAGGATCTAGCAAAGCCAGGAAACCGCTCCTGGATACCCAGAATCAGAAAGAAAAAAATGTACAACTTGTTGTATAAGTACCTTATATAAACTTTTAAAATATTGATTTGTTTTTTAATGCTCAAAGCTTGTGGTTTTGTTCCCTAATTTTTTTTCCACCTCATGGTGGTTCACTTTAAGTTTCATTTCAGTCAGAATTACTTTATAGCACACATCCTTGTTGAAACCTTTAATCTGAAAAATGGAGTTAAGGATCGCTACATATTCTGTTGAGTTGTCTACACACACATCCATGCACAAGTGCATACACACACACACACACGAGGCAGGGTGGTTCTCTGTCAGTGCTTACAGCCTTAAATTCAAAGTCTGAGTGAACTAAAGTGTGTAAAGTAGTTCAGGGTAAGGCATATGCATATACACATACATATGCATATAATCACATATACACCTCCTCCATTATAAAACAAGAAGCTAACAACTGAAAAAATTGTAATGGATACTGGAATAACAAGTCATACTACGCATTCTTTCTCAAATTTCTTCATTCACATTAAACTGAGATTGTATTCTGCTTTTCAGGGTTTGAGTCATTTCTTATTCTAAAGCTTTGGTTACTCCTTGGAGTTGAATTCCACTTTCCCTGCTTTTGCAGACAAACAGACACCCCAGTTTTGCCACCAGGCTCAGCTGTGAGGTATAAGCAGCTAAGAGGGGAGGAAATGGAGCTTATTAAATAAAAAATTATTTATTTTATTTATGTAGAAGGATACACTATAGCTGTCTTCAGACACGCCAAAAGAGGGCATTGGATCCCATTTTAGATGGTTGTGAGCTACCATGTGGTTGCTGGGAATTGAACTCATGACCTCTGGAAGAGCAGTCAGTGCTCTTATCTTCTGAGCCATCCAGGGAGCCAAGCCAGTGCCTTTGGTTCTCACCTACTGGCTAATGCCATTGGTGGATGGCCATGCCTTCATCTCAGGAAGAGCAGGCATAAAACTGGTATTGTCACATCTGCATCATGGTTCTCCTACCTTACCCATGGGCTGCCATGGGGGAATCTAGCAGTAGTCTTAACTGTGCCACAGCAACAGGCAGCAGGACACTTTAAATGAGCAGACCCTTCCTGACCCAGAAAGAAAGGGTGGAGAAAAATGCAGCCAGCAATAGCATTGCAACAGAAAAAGACATGGGCATAGACCCACCTTGTGGGAAGACAGTCTCTCAGAGTCTTTGCTTTGATTTAAAATTGGAGAGATGATGTTTGAACATATTTTAAAAGTACTATATACGAAGCCACATCTAACTTTCTCATGTGTAGGTAAAGATCTGGTCCTATATAGGAAACATGGAGGTTTTAGAGATGGAAGGGTTTAGCAGACGAAAGAGTGCATATAGGAAAAATGTATAGGGCTCACTTAAGAGATGGGGGATTTGTCAGATGAGAGAGCATAAGATAACGTTGATGGACATTTTTTTTCCACAGTGACTTCTCATGCAACTCTGTCAATTTGTTATTTTAAAGATTGCTTTTTAACTTAATTTTAATTTGCAACCCCAACCTTATTAACATGGTCAGTAAGTTTATTGATTCAAGTTAACAAAATAGCAGAGTAGTAGCTAACTAAAAGAAAACTCACTCATCTCTGGAGCGATGGACAGTTTCGAATAGGCAGTTACACAAAAATGTAACTATAGCATGATGATTCAATGAAATTACAAAGCTAAAACTGTTGGGATTGTGATTCTACTTTTATAGGCAAATTTTAAAAAAGAAAGAATGAAAAAAAGGAGGGAAGGAAGGGAGGGAGAAAGGAAGGGAGGAAGGGAGGGAGGGAGGGAGGGGGGAGGATGGATGGATGGATGGATGGATGGATGGATGGAAGATGTTAAACTACACATGGACTATAGAAGGTTTTGTTTTCCTTTATTTATACTTTTATTTTTCTATAGTTCTGTGTTTCTGAATTTCTGTCTAATATGTTGATTATGAAATCATATGTATTTTAGTGAAAATTTTTGTTGATATGTATCACATTTGCTTACATGGATAGACCATGTCTGTATAGTTAATTCTCTCAGTATAGCTTATGACAATTACATAAATAATTAAAATATAAGTATGACAAGAATAGGAGAAGGGGATTCATATTGCATAATAATGTTTTCCAGTTATCATAGAAGAATGATTATTTTCGCCATACTGGGGATCAGAAGCAGTGCCTTTGCATATGCTAGGCAAGCAGGTCTACTACAGACCCACACCCATAGTTCAAAGATGAATTTTTAAAGTACATGTAAGTACTATTAGACATGTATATAACAACAGTGCTTATGCAGTGAGTACTTACAGATGTATACTACTTTAAAATAATCTGTGCTGTATTAAAGAGAGAATGAAAAGGTAGTTTGCCAAACTCGGTATAAAAATTGGTTTCATTTCACTAAACATGGTTTTGTGAAGACAACCTCATGCTGTATAGAAGACATTAAGTCGATTTGCTTTTTAAGAGAACTCTTAATTCTGAGCCCCCCTCCCCCATTCCACCATATGGCTAAAACCCTTCAGATAGGCGTAGTCAACCCATGTTTATTATCAAGTTTCCCAATCCCACACGAGGTATAGCATTATAAAATTATCACAGTATGTTAAGTACTACAGACCAAATTATGCCCTCTAAAATCTCAAATATGGAAGCCATCAACACCTATAGTATTTGGAAAGGGAGCCATTGGGAGATAGATGGTGGTGTTCAAATGAAGTCCTGAGAGTAGAGCCCCAGTGATGGCTGTAAGTGCCTTTATTAAAAGGCATCGAGCTCTTATAATCTGCCATGTGAAGACCTAGTATGACTGTCCCTTTTAGGCCATCTGCCTTGACACTCTAGAGCCTGCTTTAACCCTTTCACTACCTTAGCACACATGGGAAGGTAAAACCTTGCTGTTTCGGGGTCCCCTTTGCCTATTACATCCTGCATGGTAGGAGCAGCTTGGAGCAGGAATCCTTCTCAAGCCACCAGCACCTTGGTTCATTGATATTCTTTTCCCAGCCTGTACCCCTGGTCAAAGCCTGTAGGTCGGATACAGAGAAATTAGCTCAGGGACTCTGCAAGCCTTCCCAGCCTCTTCAGTAGTCACCTAAGTATTAAGCATTTAAAGCATAAAAATCTGCGGTCTTTCTGGTTGTGAGCATTTCAAAATGCTACTCCGTACGTACAGTTATATCAGAGTCTTGGCTTAGAGAAGTGGAGGTTGGAATTTTTACTTCTGTCTTGATGTCATTCCATAATATTTTAAAAATAATCCTTCTTTTAAAGGGAAAAAAATCACTTTCATGTATTTGTGTCAATTGATTTCTCTAACAATACTACTGTAGTTACTATTATCTGAATCTTAACAAAGACAGAAGTGAAGTCATGCACAGATTATAATTATCTTTTGATCTGAGACAAGGAAGGAAGGGGGGGGCAAACACTCAATGGGAACCTTCGGAGTGAAAGGCACATGCTAAACCGGGAAAGAACCTGTTTAAAAATGACTCAATAAAGACCACTGTCTCTTTAAACCCTGGTTGGTTGAGAAGCACTGCCAGGGTTGTAGGTTTTTAAAATTGATTTCTCATTTGAGATGATTTGTGCCCCTCCCCCTCCCTCCCAGAGACTGTCTCCACGCAGAGGCGTCTCCACGCCAAGGCTATATAAGTTCATATTTTCACACCACCAAGTCCTCCCCTGCCCTGCGCCTGCTCTGCTCCCTTCTGCATGGATTGATTATGCTGAGACATTAGAATCATAGTTTCCTGATTCTAATGGGCAGGACTTCAACCTCATCCCCTTGAGTGGCTCTGGAATTTTTCCTCAAACAGTCTGGGCTTTTCGAGTCTCGGCATCTCGCTGGACCACGGCTAGGATTTAGCTGCTTGATGAGGTGGCCTGTACTTCCGGCCAGTTTAACTGTCAACGCTCTCAATCCCTTCCAGTTGCTCCAAACGATCTGGTCCAATCTCTCTCTGATAGCCCCTCAACACATACCTTTACATTTTAATTCTCCCGTCTGTGCCGAACACCCCTAGTTCCCTCTGGGCTGTATTGGTTCCGGCATCTCTGAGACCAGTTCCATTTGTGGCACGCAGTAAATACTTAGTTCATATTTGCTCTGTGAGCTAAAGAATTGCTAACGTATGCGAACATTACAGCCTGTTGGTTCCTGATCTGTATTCTATTAAAGAAGTCATGGACCCATACCCTCCATCTGGTGGGTGATCCGAGGAACGTCTACGACAGAACATCTGTTTTTTTCTCTTCTTTTAGCTTCACAGAAATGTCAAATATTTCTATGCCAGGGTAATTTTTAAATATGCGTGATTTTATTCCCCCACCCTGGTTTTATGTTTGTTTTTGAAGCTCAGATTTAAGCATCGTATAAGGTCCGTAATTGACTACTCGGAGTCTTGCTTTTCTCCTGAATTGAACATGTTTCCCATTTGGTTTGAGTTTCTATTCAGCAGTGTGTGAAAAGTTCCAGCTTTCATTAGTATTCACAGATAACTAGGCCATCACTAAAATGAGGCAGCCCGGCTTGGCTAATGTGCTCGGTTATGTCATCATGGTCTTTGTAGCATAGGGTAGAAGATACCGGCTCTTAGGGAGTAAGAAGGACTCGTGAAAGTTGTTCCTGGTGCAATCAATGATCGTTTGTTTCTACTTGCCACTGATTTTGATTATTAATCTTCACTGCCCAGATTTTTTTCCCCTAACCTCCAAGATAAGAAGCTCCCCGCAAAGGAAAGAAAGGCAGAGAGAAAAGAAGCAATTAGTTCATTGCCTGAAATGGCCGTGGTGTCTGAGAAGGTGTTCCAAATGAAGTTGTTATGTTAATTTTAGCTCCACGTATCTGTAACAATATTTGAAGTGGCCATTTCAAGTCCTCTTAGCGATGGTCTGGTATTGGAACTCTGTTGGTTGTTCAGCATTGGAGTATGCTAAAGACAGATATTTAAAGTCGAATGTGTCCAGAAATAGTCCTGATTTGCTGTATACCTTTGATATCCATATCCATATCAGCATTCAGTGTGTTCACGCTGATTCAGGTCACAGACCCTGTGCTTTTAGTGTCCTTTCCCACATCCAGATGACTCTCCGTTAGATAAAAAGAACAAGAAAAAAAATCGAGTTTTGGCCCACATACATAAACAGGTTGGACATCTAGAATACTTTGCTAAAAAAAAAAATTCTTGAGATGCTTGAAGAAAGGGGTGGGGAGGCTTGGGGTTTCCACATCTGTTAAATAAGCATTAGCATGTAGGACTGAATTCCATCTCCCTTTTCAACTGCAGCCCTCCCCGGCTGTGGAAGTTAACTCGAAGGGCCCCTTAATTACTGCCGAGTTCACCGGTGTGCTGTGGATTCCGTTACTTAGCTCCAATACTCTGATCAAAGGGAACTCGTCTACCGTTATACACTAGTGTTAGTGAAAACATTCCTCACTTGATTGTTTAGCTTCTGCAGTGTTTGGTAAAAGGCCAGACAGACTTAATTATACTTCAGAGCATAGCCTCTGCTACCAAGCACTTGCTGCCGCCGAGATACCCCAGGCTTCTTTCCCTAGCCCTTAGGAGTTTGCTTCGCCATTTATGTTGTTGAATTGGAGAGGTTTTTTGTGCGTAGCCTATTTGGTGCCCATGGGGGGAGGGGCGGGGCAAATAGAGAAAAATAAATAGGTCCCCATCCACCCGTTTGAAACCTGCTTTGGTAATGTGACCGGAAGAGCATTTGCCCTGAGTTGTATATCCCAATCAAAGCTTAATTTACTTTGAGGTCTACCTTATTGTTGCTGGATTCATGAGTGGTTCTGAAGCCATGGAGTGAAGCCCTTAACCTGGCAGGCCCTGAGCCCTGGGACCCAGCAAAGCTAACCCAGCAAGCAGCCTGGAAGAATGACTGACAACAAACTAGCTCATACTGACTGACTGAGAAGATCCCAGTCTCAAGGTATCACAGCAGTGTGATGCTTGTGGCCCATTCTTCCAGACCATAATACAGCATGTTAAATGGGCAAAAACTGCACAGCTCTCTCATCAGCTTTCAAATTTGGCTAAACAGGGGCGCTCTGCCTTTGGACACAGTCTGCCAAGAGTCACTTAGAATTTAAAATGATTGCATCTGTGTGGTACCTGCCAGTGCATCTGCAAAATTAACAAGCTCTGGGTATAGAGCTGTTTTCCCAAACAGTATATTGGGGTGAGGGGTAGGAATTGGGTAGGAGGGAGACAGAAGCCCATTCACACAAGGGCCACAATCACACAGCATAGCCCCACCCACCAGGCTAGCACCGAACTCACCTTTGCCACCCTGCCTCAGCCTTGAAGTTGTTAGGATTATATAGATATGTGCCACAACACCCAGCTTCAGAGAGGAGATGTAATTTATTTGCAATATCATCCCAGGAGGTACAGAGCGTACGGTGTGCCTGGGCTATATGCCATAGCAATTCAGTTCTTTCGAAATTTAGTTTATCTGCAAAAAGTGATAGGCTTTTATTTATTTCCATGTGTAAAGAAGGCCATGTTTTTCTTTGGTGTGATGGGAGGTTTATTCCCCCTATAAACATAGCAAAGATATGAACTTTATGTTACTCCATACCATAAGGATATTTGAGGAGAAAAATTAAACACCAAAAGCAGAAACAAAATGCTTTTTAAAAAAAAAATACATATATATATATACACAAAGCATAGCAGTTGTCTATACGGTTAAACGCTCACCCTGTGATCCAGCATTTATACATTTTATTTATCAGAAGACATAAAAAACATTAAGAAGCACTTATAGGAAACATATATCTATTCTAGAGTTGGAAACAAGTGTCTATCAACAAAACAGGTATAAGGAATTCATGCGAGGGAATCTGTGGGACAGTAGAAGGAACAAGCTAGTCACAGGACTGTGTGCATCTCAAAGCATGCCATGTGAAAGAGCTCGGGTATAAAATAATACATGACCTGTGTTTCCCATGGCACATATACATAAATCCACAAAACACCTAATATACTGAAGAGCCACAGTGAGAGCTGACCCCAGTGTGGGAAGGGGAACAGAGCTGTCTGAGAACCTGCGAGAGGACCCTTGTCTAGCAAGGGGAATGTTCAGTATCTCGTTTTGGATGGTTGTCAGAAATTCACAATGCAGAAACTCCCCTCATAAAACACGTAAGATCTGTTCCACTTATTGCATCAATATGAGCCTGTACCATGAAACTCAGGGCTCAACAGGAAGAAAAAATGCAGTGGTTCAAATACTAGAAATCTGGGATGCTGAAGTCATTTCCTAGTCTTGAGGGGCAAAGGTTGCGTGTGTATGAGATTCTCAGGAATAAAGAAACATTAAAAATAAAATGTTAAAATGACACAGGAGGAAAATGCAATGGTGAGTCACCATGGGGAGACTGAGTAAGGGGAGACACGAAGGGGGCGGGATCTCCATGCTGCTGCAGACACAGGCAACATGATTCTGTGCTTGTGGGAAAATTAATGCAATGGCTCCTGTTAAGGAAGACAGGGAGGCAGAGGGAGCCTAGAGACCCCCGTCTTCTTGGGCATCCTTCTCAGAAGAGCTGAGATTTGATGACTACATCGAATTTTGCTGACATACAAATATAGGCCATAGATACTTTCTTGCTGCTGTGACGAAACGATTTGACAGCCCATCACGGCAGGGAAGGCACAACGCCTGGCTTGAGGGAACTGGTTGCACAGCACCCACAATCAGGACACAGTGTAGATGTGAGTATCCTGATGTTCTGTTCCTCCTCTTCATCTGTATAGTACAGAGTCCCTGCCCAGGGAGTGGTTCCACCCACAATTGACATAGGTCTTCCTATAGCAACTAATACAATCAAAAGAATCCCCCAACAGGCATGCCCAGAGGACCATCTACATGCAATTCTAGATTGACAGTTAATAGTAACCATTGGTTGTATGTACAGTTAAGCCAGTGTATTGTTAAACTTCACATTTTATTTTAATTTGACTACTAGAAGTGCTAAAATTATATCCGTGGACTGTGGGCATGTCTATCCGTGGACTGTGGGCATGTCTATCCGTGGACTGTGGGCATGTCTATCCGTGGACTGTGGGCATGTCTATCCGTGGACTGTGGGCATGTCTATCCGTGGACTGTGGGCATGTCTTTTGGACAGTGGGATGAGTTGTTCTCATGGTGTGGCGTTGAATGACTATCCTGGTTCTAGGACATTGAAAGTAGAGATCAGGAGGCGCTGGCAGAAGAAGAGAGCTGTTTCTTAGGACAGAATTGACCAGTTGGGGTTACTGGTTATATTCGGCCTGTTAAGGGTTATGGAGAAGGACAAATGAGAGACTATTCTAGTTTCTTCAGGGCAAAGTTTACAAAATCAGTCCCAAACATAATCAAGTGATGGTACCTATGAGAAATACTCCACCCCACAGCCATTGCTTTCTGTCCTTCTTGGAAATGCAAAGAAACAAAAACGGTTGTATCCCCAAAATGCTTATGTTTAAAAGTCTGTAAGTGGTTTTCTTTGTATCTTCTTTTCTTTTAAGTTTTCTCTTAAATGCCAGCTAATGAAAGTTTTGCTTCCACGGGTTACATTTTCCTACCAATACATTTTGAGAATGCTTCCGACAGTTCAAATTCCTATTGAAAAGTAATTCTATAAAACACCATTACTGTTGCTATTTAAGGAATGTATATATTTTCTAGTGTGTGTTACAAACACCTAAGACTGGGAATTTTGAAACAATGCTACATAATTATAAATGGCTCTGAAACAAAAAGGCCTTTCTGGAACACAGTAATTAGGGATGATGAGAGGCCTTTAAAAAAGGCTTTGGATGGAGTGAGTGACAGATTTGCATGCAACAGTATATTTCATAAACAGCCCCAAAACCAAAGACGTGGCTTAAAATGAGAACACCATTGCAAGCCAGTTTCTTGTCTGTCATATTGGTCTTTTCAGCCACGCATAATAGCCATCAATCTGGAGGAACATATCTAAATGCCAAAGACAGCAGTGCGGTATTTTAGTGTGTTGCGTCTCTTGTTAGAGTGGCTTCATGGTGGCCTCTATGCAGGTCTCAATTAATTAGTGGTGCCTTCAAAAGTGACATATCTAAGATTGATTCTATGATAGAGCTGTCCTCAATGACATAGTCTGTGTTGAGAAACCTACTCATTTGCAGATGAGTGTACCTATTAGTAGTGGCTTGTGACTCTTCCTAAATTGTACCAAACTGACACGTCAGTCAGCTCTACCTAGAAGTGAGTAGGAGATGAGGGGGAGAATAAGCCAAGATACTCAAGTTAAGAAAATCCTTTCAGTAGCTTTGAAGAACAGCAGAAGTGGTTCCCTTGATTTCATAGAGAAGCTTGTGTGCAATTAGCAGTTACTAGATGCAGGATTTTAGGAATTTGTTGGGAGAGGGGAATAAAGTACCCAATTAATGAATGATACCTGGGTCTGGAGAGATGACTTAGTCATTGAGAATACTTGCTGCTCTTAGGGAGATGGGATTCAGGACCCAACCTTCACACTGAGTGACTTGCAATTGCCCGTGAACTCTTGTTTCAGGATGTCTGATGCCCTTTTCTGACTTCTATGGCCACCACACTTCATGCATTGCACGTATAGTCAAGCACACATATACACACACCATAATGAAATATAAATAAATAAACAAATAAATGGGCAATGATAGCAGCTGACAGACTTGTATTGTGGGAGGTTGAGAGAAGCCATGATGACATCATAGACCATGTTTCAGGGAGTGGCTTCGATTCCATAGATATGAACTAGCAGGCAGATCACCTTGTTTATTGATCATTTGTTATCAATAAAAATTTTAACACTCCTTAAACTGCTAGAGATGATGGCTATTAATACACATTTTCTACAATAGGAAGATGACACTTCCTATTCAAAGCCAACTCTACCTGACTCCAAATACATCATCACTCATTTTATAATTTTCAGCATCTTTGGAGTATGAGTGGGGTTTGTTTAAGGAATAGCCTGCAGGGATGTAGCCAATCACTTGTATCTAGGTACTTTGATGGAAAATATTCAGAGGAGGCTAGAGAGATGGCTTAGCAATTAAGAGCACTTTCTGCTCTTTTGGAAGATCCAGACTCAGTTCCCAGCACCCACTTGGTGTCTCAAAACCATCCACCACTCCTGTTCTAGAAGATCCAGAGCTCTTGTCTGATCTTCATGGGCACCAAGCACACACACGGTACATAGACATGCAGGTAAAGCACTCATACACATTAAACACTTAAACAGCATCGTGATATCTCTGATATATATTTATTAAGTGTACTTTTCTAAAATAAATTTCATGTTTATCTTCGTACATATGTGTAAATGATGTGCATGTGTTTTTGTGTGTGTGAATGCAGGTGTGTGTGTGTGTGTGTGTGTGTGTGTGTGTGTGTGTGTAGGTCAGAAGACAATTTTGAGCATCCACCCTTTCCTTCTTTCTTATTTAAGAATGGCCTCATCATCTTGTGTACAGTAGGCCAGCTGGCTCCATGAGCTTCGGTGCATCCTTCCATCCACCCGTCATTTCTCCATAAGGATGCTGAGATTATATGTGGTTACGCTACTGTATCCAGCATTTACAGGAGTATAAAATACTGTATCCAGCTCTTACAGGTGTGTGCACTACTGTATCCAGCTCTTACAGGTGTGTGTACTACTGTGTCCAGCTCTTATAGGTGTTTGCACTACTGTGTCCAGTTCTTACAGGTGTGTGCACTACTGTGTCCCGCTTTTACATGGCCTCTGGGATCCAAACTCCCAGAACGTGCACGGCACTTGCTTTACGCACTGAGCCATCTATCCGGCCATCTTTAAACTAAATTACTATGAACGGGTTTTCACAGTTTATCATTCATTCCTCAACATAAACATTAAACAAGCTTTTGATAAGAAATCACATTTTTAGGGGAACATCACTAGCACACTGATGGAAGTCTGTGCGCTACCATTACAGCTGTTAAAAAAAAAGCAAGCCTATAATAAGAGAGAAAAGAAATGTTGAAAAATCTAACATACCTGGGCTTTAGTCTGGTTTTCTACATTGTAAGAATATCAAAATTATCTCACTTCAGAGCAGTACATGAGAAAACTTAAGGAAGATGGGTACTATACTAGGAAACACTGGGAAGCGGGGGAGTCCTTAAGCTTTATATCAAATGAATTTTGTATAATTTAATATTAAAAAGAAGGCTTATTTATAGTTCACTTCAAGTTACCCTGCATTCTCCAATGCTTTATTTATTAGAAAAGACGCTTGAGATAAGCATCTCACACATTATTGAAATGATTACACTTCCACAGAAATTCTTTTCCACATTTGTTATTGTTTATTACTGCTTATTTTTTTGTAGACAGAAAGTCAGCTTCATTCAAGAATGAAAATAAATAGATTAACCACAATGAAATGTGGAAAACCCAAAATAAATCTTTCTCCAAGGGAATTTAACTCAAAATCAATCTTTCTTTCTTTCTCTCTCTCTCTTTCTTTCTTTCTTTCTTTCTTTCTTTCTTTCTTTCTTTCTTTTTTTCTTTCTTAATTTCCAATGCAGAGAAGTATTTTGGTTCAGAAAAAGAAAAGACTTAGCTGCTAAGTATGATACCTTGTAGTTTGAAATGCTTTCTTGCAGTTTATCCAGACCCCCATAATTTCTCACTAAAATGAGCCTCGAAATTCAATTTAGTTATGGGAAGGTGGGGATTTGCGTCCTTTATAGGTCTGTCTTTCAATCTTTTGAACTGACTATTTATATTATTCATCCCCCTAATACAGAGGCTCCTACTCCTATCAGAATTGCAATTTACCACGGCTTTATTATTTATTATTTATTTATTCATTAATTTATTCCTCACTACAGTCCAGAAGGGATGCTCGTAGAAAAGGCTTACTTACAAACTGTCATCATTTGCTATGCATTGATTGCTTCATGCATGTATTTATTACCATCTCTGCTAAACTGTATCTTCGAAACTTTTTTTTTTCTTCTTTAGCTCCTTGCTTTGGAAATGAAGGAAGCATCTTTAAGCAAATGATTTCTCCAGAGCCCCTATGCAAAGAATTATTTAAAATGTTAAGACATTTCATTGAACCATTTAGAGCTACTGTGCGTTCTATGTTTCAAGTGAAAACCCACAAAATCTATATTATTTTGCTTTTCTGGTGTAATTTCAAATGTTGGAAGCAGATCGCCTCTCAGTAAACCTAAAATTGATTACATTTCTGTTGTCTCTTACTCCTCCCTCCTCCTCCCGTCCCCCCCCCTGCTCTACTTCCTTTCATATTTGCCCTCCTCCCGCCCCCTGCCCCCCCTACTTCCTTTTATATTTGCCATCTACAGCATTGGCTAGTTAGAAGATAAGATCCTAAAGAATATGTATTCCAAAAAGAACTTTCACATGCATCTCAAGTTGGTTGGTGTAACTCAGAGATTCTTTTCTCTTCACAGCTGTAAAAGTCATATGTGTATGCACATGTATGCATGTGTATGTGCGTGCACGTGTGTACATACATAGACGGATAGATAGGTAGATAGATAGATAGATAGATAGATAGATAGATAGATAGATAGATAGACAGATAGATAGATAGATAGAAGATAGGTGTAATTTTTTACAAAGCATTCATAGATCTGAATGGCTTTACCCTTGTTATATCTCTGTCCCTAACTTTTGCTATACTTGAGACTAGCATGACCTTTAAATACTTTACTTTATTACCAGATTTGCTGTATAAAGGATGAGGAAAAAAACCCTTGTTAGAGCAAGAGCAATTAATATATTTTTGTTTAAAACTGGCCGACATAAACAAGTCCTTCCCATGCATATACTAGAACGTTGATTAAGATCAGTGGACTCTATAGGTGCTTCCATGGTAGTTTGCTAGATGATAACTATCAGTGAGGAAAACTGGCTAAGGAGAACAGAAATTCTGTTATTTCCTAAAACTACATGTGAATCTACAATTCAATAAAGTTTTCATCTGGAAAAGCAATCATTGGCAAACTTTTTCTCAAAGGGCTAAATAGTAACTATTTCAGGTATTTAAAGGAATCGGGGTAGCAAGAAGGGAGACTCTTTGTTGTGGCACAAAAGTAGTCAACTCGTGAGGGAAGAGATGCATCTCTGTTGCTTTGGATGTGCACCCACAGAGACAGGTAGCAGCTGCACTAGTTTGCAGCCCCCAACTCTAAAAACACACGTTCTTAAACATTCCATGCGCTAGTAGCTCTTAGAGAAAGAATAAAATCTCAGTGTATATTTACACTGCTTTTTGTCTTCCAGCCTCCAATTTTCTTGCTTGAATATAAACAGAAGCATGTTCATTTCTTCTACACGTTCTAGAAAGTACTGCACTGATACCATACTTCAATATTTTAAGAAATCCAAATAAGTTAATTTTGAGTGACATAGAAGAAATCTTTCTTAATGGAGGCATTGTATAAGAAAGAAGGAATGACTGGGATTTCTGAGTCTCACCCCTGAACATGAATAGCAGTGAGTTAAAAGAGTAAATGACTAAGTCCAAATAGCCTTTCTCCATGTTTCCTTATTCTGTCATAGGTGGGAAAAGTACTGGAAAAGCTTAGACTTCAGTCCATTTTTCTCATTCTCTGATTGCGGTAGAGTCAGAATTGTGTTCAGCGAAATCCATCTTTAAGTTGGAGGACACTCAGGCTTGTGTTCAGACAGTGTGTGAGATTCAGGTATCCATTCAGGAGTGTTTGGGATGTTAACTTGTTTTCCCTCCATCCTGCCATACACCGTGGGCATATCAAGAAATTGGGTTCATTTCCCTATCAGCAAGGAATCTCCTCCTCCTCCTATGATGCTCTCTCCATTCTGCTTCTTCATCTGTGTCTAATGTTAACGGCACATATGGACAACATCTTGAGTATGGAATCAAAGGAAAAGAATTGGCCACAGAAGAGCATGTGGAGTAAGTCTTCAGTCAGCTCCATGGAATGGTGCAGCTAAAGATATGCTTGGCTATTGAAGACAAGAGACAATGCAAACATTTCGGGGTGAAGATGGAGACGTGGGGGCCGGGGCATCCAGTAACTAAACAGAAGTGTCCTCATCCTGTGTAGGTTTCCAGAGTGATAGGGGATTGACAAATAGGGATAAAAAAAAGGGATGAGATTTTGTGATTTAAAATACTTTTAGAAGGTGGCAGATAATTCTGAGCATATCTTGAACATTGCTTCCTTCATCCCTGTAGTTTTTGCTTTTCCTGCCCTTTATTTTGTGTGCTAAGCACCAATTTAATTCAGAAACCCCCTTGGAATCATCAATAAGCCAGTGGCTCTACTCACTTAAAATACTGAAAATTTATGTAACCCAGGAGAAAAATGCATAAATTTACGGAACGTATTAACATTGATAGCTATGACTATCAAACACATAAATAATAGAACTTATTTTATTCAGTTTCAGTAATATTTGTGACGCTTTCCTCGGAATTCTATGACATTGCTCCCATTGATATTAGACCACATAGTCATTTTTAAACCATTACCAGCTTGTCCAGACTTATTTATTTTCTTTCCAACTCTTTGGTCAAATATCATCTTCCCAATTCGTCCTGTTTCCATGACCAACTTCCAATAGCTCTTTCTCCCAACAGTTCTAAACCCCAGCAGCACCTCTGCCTTGTATGTTATCAGCATCGCATGCCCTGTCACTGCCATATTCAATATTATGTTATTTATTATGTCTATTCCCCCCCCCCAACCCCTTGCTCGCACGCTACAGTGTAAACCCAGCAAGGGCGCATTTTTTATGTATGTGTTTGTTTTTAATTAATATATCACTCGTGCTGTGGAATGTGCTCGTAAGTATTTGTGAAGAAACCACTGCCCAATGAGATTTCTTGGCTCCCGTGTTCAAAAGGAAGGCTGGCCGCTCACAGCCAAATTGTTGCTGTCACGTGACCTGCACAACCCGGAAGAGCACTCACGTTTATTTCCCTCTGACTTCTCCGCTGGAAGTAAATATTTTTGAGGAACCTTTACTCAAGAGAACATTCCTCCTCTTGGAGTCTAAGTGATCACCTGCACCCATTCCTCTACACCTAGAAGCCAGCATTTAGAGATGCCTTCTAAAGTGGTGCTGTATTGAGACACACCACCTTTTTTTATGGTCGCCAATGTAACAATGTAAATAAGGACCCTTTGCTTCTCTCTTTAAAGACTAGATAAATTGTAGCCTGCACGGCTAGCCCTACAAACTAATTCCAAATACAAGATAACCTTTCCTGATTATCTCTCCCTTAACTCCTTCTGTAGTTGCTACAAAGGTAGATTTGTGTTGATTTGCTTTGAGCACGTAAGGCCTGTATCCTCTGTGAGTTCGAAGATGGGCTCTGTGAGGTTAATCAGCCTGCCGCCTTTTATATCCCACAACACTGTAACATTATTTCATGAATAAAATGTACACAGTGGGTTGGCAGAAGCAAGCCATTGTTGAGACAAGAGAGAATACAATTAGAAAAAAGAAGGATGGGTTGATAATGGGCAGAATAGAGTGAATGGAGTCGGCAGATGCCGTCGGCCTTTTCATACACAGCTCCTATCTACTTGGCAGACGGGGATTGTCATTTTATTTGGTGAATGAACAAGATGAGGGGAAGACAATCGGGTGTAAACAGGTTATGCAACGACAATACAGAAGAGATGTGGCTGGAGAGCGCTTTGAGTAAACGAAGCATCAGGCACGATTAAATGTAAAGGATCATAGAGAGCAAGTCAAAAGTGCCACCAAACTTTGTGCCACAGTATGGTGATTTCAGGGGAAATATGACATAACTGAGAAAGAAGGGATGTAACAGACAGAGTGTATGGGGAAAATGACGCATTTCATTTGGGACAGGTTGATAATTTACATTTAGAAGATAAGAAATGGTTTTAAGACATTTTTACAGGTAGAACAATAATACTGCAGTGGCTACATTGGTTTTTTTTTTTTAAGTTGTGTCGGTGGGTTGAGAGTTTCTGTTTTCCCCTCTAGTATAGATAGCTAGCTTAATTTTCAGAAGTCATCCTTTCCCCAGCAGTTTGAAAGTCACACTCGCTTCTCTTAAAGCAAGGTTATCATGGTGCCTCTGGTATGAGAAAAGTGAAATTAATTGAAACATTCAAATCATTATAACTTTGGGTTAGTTCTCTTTTCAGACTTAATGGATGGGTGCCCACTACCGGAGGGTGGGCTTCACGGAAAACTAATTTACCAGTGAGAAGGAGATGGGCTGCATCTTGGTTATTTGGGGGCCACTGCATGATCTTCAGGTTCGTTGTGAGGGCTGCTGCCTCGGCCGTAAGTGGGACATAACTATGCTTCAGGACATGCCTTAGACAGAAATTAAATCTTAATCAAGCTCTGTTTTTTTTTTAATATATCTAAAAAGAAGTTCGAATACACCCCTTAGCCCAGGGAGTTTAATTAAAGTAAGCGAAGACAAAAGTTCTCCTTTGATAGCTGTCGCTTCTCTCTTTGACACTATTAATAATGTGCTGTGGTGCTATTTTCGAAGCTTGGCTCTCATCTTTTGTTCTATTCTTCAATACTCTGAAATAGACAGGGGCTGAAGTGTTGGAAGAAAGGTGTATGTGAAGCCCACCAGCTCCTGGATGTGACTTCCTTTATCTTTGACCTCTGGTAATCTCGGAAGAGAGAGCCCTTCCAAGCTCCCACAGTGTGAATCTCTTTTACCAGCCAAGTTTCCGGGTGCTTTCCGAAGGTTTTGTTTTCCTCCCTTAAGATGGAAACTAGATGACGAGGTGGCCATTTCACTAGGGGTGTAACTTCTCTATGTGACAGCTCCATTAGGCTCTTCCGAGTTGTAAATCTTCCTATTTCAGACTTTGAAATCAGAAAGTGTTTTCCTGATGCTAATCTTTGTGTGCAACGAGCGTGAATGAAGGCCTGACAGGCGTCCTAGCTCTTTGAGGAGCTTGTCTGATGTAGCTCAGGGCTGGGGGCAATATTTACTGTGAAATCTGATGAATCAGCGTGGATTGCTAATCACGTGTGGTACATTCTGAATGTAAAGAATGGGTCTGAAGTCACTTCCCATTTCTTCTATGTGTAAGAATACATTGTGTGGAACGGGTGCTACAAAATTCTTTGTTTGAAAGTTAATTAGTATTCTCTTTTATAATACCTTCTCTCTTGCCGGAGTAATCATTTAATTGCATTTGCCTGTCACTGCATTTCGGTGAATATTTTAAAGTCAAGTTGTATATTTAAGGTGCGCTTCCTCTAATTGCTTTGACATTCAGAAACACACGGCTAAACATGTTAATATAAATTATCCTTTTAATCAGTACTAATTCTCTGTTTTTTTACAATGTGCAGAAGGTTAACTCATTTAAATTACCTGTGTTAGCTTAACGGAAGAAAAGGAAAAACTATCATGAAAGAAACAGGTACCATTTTGAATCTAATACATGAAATTGTGTGACTGTTTCCGTCCCCTTACTAAAATAGACACAGGGCAGCATTTGGAGACTTAAAGAGTTAACCATTGTCTGGAAACAAAGAAACCAATAAGTTTAATAATGTTGTCTTGACTATTTGCTGGTAAATAGTGGGAGGGACTAAAGAAGGAATCTTGTGGTGCAGTACTTCTTGATTCCAGAAGTATAACCCCTAATAGTGTGTGCTAACATTTCCAATTACTCTGACTTTCCAATATAAGATGGCAGCCCCACTATGACGGTAAGGACAAGAAGGCTTGCCAGGAGCCTCCTACTTTTAATTTTTATTTTTATTTACGTATTTGTTTATCTATTTGGTTGGGTTTTTTTTCAGGCAGGGTTTTTCTGGGTAGCCTTAGCTGTCCTGAAACTTGCTCTGTTTTTGTTTGTTTGTAATTATATATTGGTTCTTAGGAAAAAGATGTACTACCTTCAGAAAAGTTTTAATACAAGTTAGTCGTTACCCACACAGTAAAAGTATTCTCTTTATATAATTAGAGAAGAGTTCCCAAATCACTGTTTGATCAGCATCCCCCTCTCAAAGCACATACTTTAGCTTCCCTGTCCCGGAAGGGAGTCTGTGTCCTCCCTGGTGGTTTGTGAAGGCCATGCTGAGCTCACTGATACTGAGCGCTGTTCCTCAACTTAAAATTCTGTTTCTGCAATCTTATCTACAACTCCTGTCTCCTTCGTTTTCTCAGCCATGTGCTCAAAAACAGTTCTAGGGAGCTAGGGACGTGTGTTCTGTGTGGCCATTGCCAGATGCCTTCAACTCTCTAAAACAGAAATGAATTACAACAGTTTGAGGTGGTGATGGGATTAATTGTGAAAATCTATGTTGGGCTCATTATACGTTCAGCTTGTATGTCGTTTCCTCTGTGGAATTTCCTCCCTCTGACTTGGTCTGTACAGCTACTTCAAGCCTAGGAATTTACTTATTCCCTTATTGTTGTTGCTAGGCAATTGATTTGTTTATAATGAGGAAACCCCAAACATGAAGACAAAGTGAAGAAAAATATATATGTTCCTTCATTTATTATTCAGGATGATTGCCTTTTAAACACACAGTACTTTTGAGTATCAGGGGTTAAAGGAATTGTTATATGCTGGATATGGACATGTTGGGATGCTTTAAAAAAATCAATTCTAGCTAATGGAGAGAATGTTTTTAAAGTGAACTATTGCCATTCCTTCAGTGAACCACATACAGCCGGAAGGATTGGAGTAAACACTGAGGGAGAGATGGCTCTCCCCTAAAGAAGGAATGAGAGTGGCCCCGAGTTCCTTGGGGGATGGAATCTGCAGAGCCTTTTCTGTGTGCATTGTTCTGTAATGTCTAGGACCAGAGAAGTAGCCTCTAGTTTTAAATGTACAGCTATCCAAACAAGATGAATGTGCAGGGCAAGGCTGGATGAGAGTGTCAGTCTTAAATTTAGTATTTTCATTCTCCTTTATACTAGACATATAGTTGGCAAAAGCCACACTTCTGCAAGATCCCCAAAGACCGTGGCTAACTGGGGAGAGATGTAGTCAGGTTTCTCTTGCATCAGCTATGGAGAAAAGGGCCAAGGGAGACATCCCAGATAAGACCCTTACCAGTCCCCTTTATAATCATTTTTGATCAGTTGTTTTACCTTGACTAGATTTAAATTTGATAAATTGCAAACGGATACAGCAGGACACATTTCAGACTAGAGTTAGCCACCAAAGCTTCAAAATGTGTATTTTATTAACGTGCTGTAGGATTGTGGGATTCTTCTTCTTTCTTCTCCTCCTCTTCCTCCTCCTCCTTCTCCTCCTCCTCCTCCTCCTCCTTCAACTGAAAAAGAAGACCTCAGCCAGTCATATTGTGTCCCCTGGTATTAGTGTTACAGTTAGATGGACATGCAAGGCACATTAGGGGAAAAGCCCAACCTAAATAAATTGGTTTATGTTCAAAATAGAAAGAAAAAAGCCAATAGAATTGTCTCCCTTTTCCACATAACTACTAATTAATGACTGTATACTAATTACATGATTGCATACTAATAGTATGATTGTGATACAGAAATTCTGCATCCCAGATACTTGAAAATGAGGTGTTTGAGTTTCATAATTACTGGAATTATTGATAATACCAGCTTCTTCCTAAATTACATTTTAAAATCAAAACATATACTTTGACAGCACAAACCCAGTCATTATTCAGAATTAATATATATATATATATTGGATTCAGATATAACATACTTTTTATACTTGGCAAATAGTGGGTATGTTTAATGATAAAGGCTTTGTGAGCATGTGATTGTATGAGTTTTCTAAATAGCTAGATTAAAGCCGATATTCATGATTAGTTGCACAAATATGTGCAAATGGGAGCATGAGGGATTGAAGTAGAAATTTTTTATTGATACAATGCCAGTTTAACTTTATTTTAAAACTCATGATTTTTGACAAAGGGTAGAGTTATTGTTAAACACCAAGCCATCTTTCTGATGGGGGAAAAAAACCTTGAAAAAGATTTGTGAAAACAGCCCGCAATAAAGCTCACACATGCTTCATAAAACCCTACTTGATAGATATCACTTGCACCATTAAGAACTAAACGACAAAGGATGTAATTTCAGTTCTGGCATGCAATATTAATCGAAAGCCTTTAAAACATCTTGCTGATGGGAACTATGACAACCTGACATTGAAGAATTATGAGCCAAAGACATCTGTCTTAATCAGATTTTCGAAGCAAATGCCATAAAACACGGTGTGACTTCATTCATCTTTACATTTGCAAATGTTTTGCATTGGAAGTGTAAATTTATGAATGCAAATAATTCCAACTGAAATATTTAAAAGTGTGAGTTTGGAGACCTAGCAAGTTTTAGCCAGGTTACCCTGAATATAGGATCGTCTTTCCAGTAATCACTCACACTGTTTGTCTTCAATGTGGTAGTAGCTCACCTAAGTAAGGGACATTTTCTGAGGTATAAGCAGGCCTTTGTGCTTTATAAATTTAATACTGACATAGTATATTAATAAAGAACTTGATAGATAAAAGAATTATCTTTTTTCCTTTTGATTTTTAAAACAAGGGTTTTTCTGGGTAGCCCTGGCTGTCCTGGAACTCTCTCTATAGATCAGGCTAGCCTCAAACTCGCAGAGATCTACCTGCTTCTGCCTCCCAAGCACTGGAATCAAAGGCGTGCACCACCACCACCTGGCTGAGAAATTAATTATTTTATGAGCATAATAGCATAAGCCTAAAACTCTCTTAGTTAAAAAAGGAATAAAATACTTTGATGACCTTATTTTACTAAATGAAAAATGCCCCCCCCCAATTAAGGCTTTCAATTAAAGTAGCCCTTCACAATTTATAGGTATACATTGTTACAAGTGTTGTATTTTAATCGCCTGGGTAAGAGTTACCTCATTTTCACAGATGAGAAGTTAATGAATCAGAAATAGTAAATCGATTAATCCTATTACTTAGTTAGGGTGATCCCAGATAGTTATGGACCGAATGTCTGCATATCCCAAATTTAGTTAGTGGAAACTCTCACTGTTGCAATGATGTTTAGAGAGACATTAGGCTCTTGAGGAAGTAATGAAGAATAAAGGTCACAAGGGACTGACCCGAACTTAAAGGGTTAACACCATCATAGGAAGACACTAGGGTGCTGCTCTCCGGATCCCCAAGCTCTGTCGTGGAGAAGGGCAGCCATTCAAGCCAGGGAGTTATAACCAGAAACCAACCCTTCCGCATCTTAGTCTGGACTTCTGACCTCCAGAGCTTAAATGAAAGAATCCTCAGTGAGCCTCCTGGTCCATGGCCTTTAGTTACAGATGCGTGAGAGCTCACACACCTGGACTTAGAAACTGATGCCTGTAGTTCGTTGACTTCTATGGAAGTTTTTAAATAAATTGATACTAAATGGAAGAAAAAAAACAGAAAAGCCATAAAACACTGTGTCAGGCACTGTGGTCCCCTGTGTTGGTGAGCTGGTCCTTCAAGGCACTGAGCATCCCAACAAAAGTTACAAGCTTCCAGTTCCACAAACGGCACCTACTGCTTCTGTAAAGTGTACAATAGAACCTTATTAATTGCTCATCTACTGACATCCTCTTCACATTTTACAGTACATTCAGTTGATACAGCCACATCGTATCTGTGATCTGATTTTTGCCACTGGTCCTTCCGGGCTCTTAGATCTGTGTTCTTACCTTGCTGCCTGCCTTTTGTAGATGTTAGGCAGTAAAATGTTAGAAAAAGTGTATGTTAGGGGTAGATAGCATTTCATACATATGCAAAATATGTATCCCCAAGGTGTTAGCATCAAAGAGGGGTACACGTGAGAACTTCCACTATGACTATTTATCTTAAATCAAAGACCGTCATTCGAAGGTGTCCGTGGAGTGGTTCACCACAGTGCATATGCCAGGAACAGAAAAGATGTACTCGTTCTATGCAAGAGCAGATCATCTATGTAATACTTAATGTTAGTCATCGCATAGCATCCCTGCCTAAAGCTGTAATATAATTGGAAGGAATCCTTAAACAGAACACTCAACTCAGTTTCGGGCCATTAACAGACATTATGGCCCCAGCTGCAGAGAAAGAACAATATCACAATTCTAGGGGGAAAAAATTCAGTGTCAAAGTTAGATATTTTAGAAAATAGTTTCAGTACAGCTATTTGGGAGTTTGCTTTCTAATCACTAATCCATCCTCTGGTTGCAAAAACATCTAGGAAATAAAAATCTGGTAACGTCTCCAATAAAGAAGCCACAGTGGGCCAAAAGTCCATTAAAATACATTCTCTCACCCTCCCCCATGCCTGAGATTGAACCCAGGGTACATGTTAAGACTTCTATGACTGAGCTGCATGACCTGCCCCCAGATAAACTCTTTTAAGCCTGAAGAGCATCCTGGCTTTTTTTTTTTAATTTGTGATCTTCCTGTTCAAACTTGAGTTAAGCTGGTATTCGTTACACTTTGGTGATGTGATGGCGTATGGGAGCCAATGGCTAACAGGAAGATAAATACATTTTTATTTGCTGCCTCAGAAGGCCTTGGTCTGCTGGCTCTGTTCCTCTGAGGCAGTGGCAAGGCAGAGGCCTCATGGCAGAAGGATGTAGCTCACATTGAGGTCATCCAGGAATGACAGAGACAAGGAGAGGGGATAGAGATAACCAGAACAGTGCATGCCCTTCACAGACGTTCCCCAGAGACATAGCTCTTCCAGCTGCGCCTCACCTCTCCAGAGAATGGAACTCCTTAGAGGTTGTCCTCAGGATCAAACTTCCTCAGAGCAGTACCGCTAAACAGAGCCTTTCTGCGCGATACATCACGCGTCTAAACCATAACGGAATGTAACTCTGATACAAAGTGATTTTTACTACAGGTAAAGATATTACGATACTAGATTACTGCCGGTGTTAATGGAGTTTGTTTTTTAAAGTGAACGTATCATTTTTAATACTTGTCACAGAAAATAATGTTTTTTACAACACACTATGGTGGATTTTCATAACATCCCCATTCAAAATAAAGTGATTTTTTTATTGCATGTCTGAAATGTTTTATATTGGTGACTGAAGGTAGTTCATATGGAACTTTTTGTTAAGTTTCAACATAAGGTGAACTAACATGTTTCAAGATTGTATTTAGCAATACTTATTAAAATAGGGGAGATTTTTTAAAAAACTGAAACTCTTTAGACGTCAGCCTAAGACTCTTTCTTGGTCCTCATTCTACCCCCAATTAAAAAAATAAAACAAAACAAACAAACAAACCAGGGAGAAAATCTGAGACCTAAAAGTTAATTTATTTACACAGAATTACATTGAAAGGGAGCAAATATTCACCCATTTCTCCTGCAACCTTTCCTAGTATCTTGCTGCTGTAGCACACATTTTCTTTGATTCAGAGTGTGTTCGCTAAAAGGCATCACAAATTCTGCACTGTTGGGAATATTTGATTTGCTTTCCTTTCTCCTAAGTCATTTAATGATACAGCTTTCCGTTGCCTTCCAGTCTGCCTTGACCCATATTGCAAATGTGGTTTATTTATATCATACTGTATACTCCACTTAAAGTCAATAAAAGTTAATTGCTCTAAAATCAAATGCTCATTAGGCAATAAGGAGAGAGAATTGTGTTCATTGATTATATGCCAACAATTCTTTATTGTCAAAATTGAGACAGCTTTTTTTTTCCTGTTTTTGCTTATTCTCAGGTAAAATATTATTTCGAGGAGTACACCAATATCCCGAATACAAACACAGAGGCTTTTAAGGGTTACTTTTTATCCTGTTATATATTCACTTACAGTAAAAAGAAAAAGTGTTTTTTCTGTATATCTATTAGAAATAATTATGCACGACTATTAATTCTATAGAGGATAATATGTCTGTGGCATCTCTGGTGATAATTACATGGCCAGATGAACTACGTTAACCAGCAAGACAAATACTTACACTTACTTCTCAGGACACTAACAGACGAACTGTATTTGAACTAGAGCCAGAGAAGCCAGAATAAGATCCATCAAAGAGAAGTGTCATGATTTGAATAAGAATGGTGCTCCACAGGCTCATAGGTCTGAATGCTTAGTCACCAGGAGGGGCACTGTTTAAAAAGATTATAAGGAATAGGCGGTGTGGTCTTATTGGAGGACCTGTGGGAGGTGGGCCTTGAGGTTGCAAACCTCACCAGGCCCGGTTTCTCTCTATCAGGATGGAGCGTTCTCAGCTACTTCTGCAATACCACCATATCAGCTTTGACTTTGTTAATATAATGTGTTCGTGATTGTACATGGGATAGTTATATCCTATTGGATGTAATTGTGACCTGGTTATTGTTTTTCTTTGAGAATAAGGAGATATGATTGTTTGTCATGTTGATAAGAGGTACACTCGTGATGTCTCTTCTTGGTTGTCAACTTGACCACATAAGGAATTAACAAAAACCCACATGAGGAGCGCACTTGTGAGGGATTTCTCTTAATTAAATCCTTTGTAGTGGGAAATCCCACTTCTTATCTGTAACTTTGAGGTGGGGAGATCCACTTTTAATCTGGCCCATTCTGTCTGGTGGTTTGTCTATATAAATAAGGGCATGGGAGGGCCTTCTCTTTTGCCTGCATGTTCTCACCCTTGCTGCCAAGTCCACTCCTTCACTGGCATTAGAGCCCACTTCTTCAGTATTCCAGTGTATACCGATAACCAGCTGAGACTTCCAGCCTTGGGGTCTCTCTGACCTTCAGTTCATAGTCAGCCATTGTTGTGTTAACTGGACCACCGCCTGTGCGACATTCTCTGGGAAACCCACTTTCTCTATATAGAGAGATTTATTCCATGATTTCTGTTACTCTAGAGAACCCTGATTATTACACTGTTGGGTTCAAAAGTGGTTCTAGAGCAACAGAAGTATAAGGATGAATATTTTAAGTATCTGGAGTAAGCATCCCCATTTGCTGACACCCACAGTCACCAAAGCCCCTCCAGCTTACTGAAGCCTCCCCTGGGATCTCGGAGAGTACTGAAAGCCCTGCCAGGCCCACTGTGTCTCTCTTCCTACTGCCTGCTGATCCAGATGTAGACCTGTCAGCTACTGCTCCAGCAACATATTTGCCTGAATGCTGCCATGCTTCCCACCGAGGCGATAACAAACTAAACCTTTGAAATTGTAAGGCAGCCCCAATTAAATGTTTCCTTTTGCAGGAGTTGCTGTGACCATAGTGTCTCCTCATAGCAACAGAAGACTAAGACAAAAAGAAGCTGAAACCAGTCATGAAACATTATGAGACATTATAAATAAAATATAGCCTCCTCTGCTGTTCTCCCATAACAAATAAGAGAAACAGATAGTCGTGTGAAATGCGAAGGAGTCTGTATTCTGGAAAATAATGCAGATTTAAGCATGGTATTTGTAACTTTAGAGAAGGCTGCAGAAATCTAAAACAAGGTCTGTCCTGTCCTCCTGGAATTCCTACTGAGTGCACACTCCACTTTCCTGGTCTTTCTGTCTTTGAATAATATTTCCCGGGAAGCATTCTTTATCATTCTGCTGCTGTAGGCGTGATTTTCCTAGGTCTGTCTTCCAACCGATAGGTACTCTCTACAGTTGTTTATTGGACACTTGATAACCATCCACTGAGGATTTAGTTCCCATGGCTGCATTTCTCCCAACCAAACTCCCTAGCTGCCTTTTTTATAATGTCTACTTCCCGTATTCCAAGTCCTCATTCAGACAATCAGCGGAATTCTTCATAGTCTACCCTTTGAAAATAGACCACAGGAAGTGTCAAGGCATTGCCTGGGGTCTCTGGCACAACTGAGGCATTAACCTGGTCTCTTCCTTGTACATGCCTCAGGAAGGTGCAGGGGCAGCTCAGGTGTTTTCAGTCCTACCTCTGCCCCCTCTGCTCCGCCTCATCCCTTTTCTGGGTTCAGTGATGCTAAGCTAAAGCAAAGGGCAGGGTCCACTGTAGGGCTGAGGTGATCAGCTGCTCTTTGCCTAGAACAGTATGAGCTCAAAAAAAGTGCTAAAGACATGAATCCATAAAAGTACTCAGTACCTCTCACGTCACCCTGTGTGTTGACACATCACCTTAAGTAGGAAGTACAGTGAACATCCCCCACAGAAAGTAAAGAGCTGAGAATCATGCTTCTTTTAAAAACAAAATCCTCAAATGGATGAATAACTCTAAAGAAACTAAAGCAAATTCTCCTGACCCCAGAAATGTAGAGAAGCCGCTCATCTCTTCACACTCAGGTAACGAATTCCTTGTCGTGGTGAGTCTTTGGGCAGCTTATTATGTGTCATTAAGAGATTTTCATAATCAAATCTCTCCATATAAGTTGTCGTTCACTCAGTCGTATGGTTGATGGAGACAAAACCCATATTGTGTATTTACAGGAAAATCTTGCAGTTCTTAAAGTACTTTTGATTTTCATTTAAGTGTATAACTGTCTGATGAGAACTTACAGTGTGAAAAACTTCAAACAGTGCTGTATTTTAGTGAGGGGTTTAGAGACAATTTTTTTTTAGCATGACCCCAGTCAATTCTGAGACTGAAGGCAAATTTAATTATCCCAATCTGCCTTTTTTTATTAGATATTTTCTTTATTTACATTTCAAATGTTATCCCCTTTCCTAGTTTCCCCTCCAAAAATCCCCTATCCTCTCCCCCCTCCCCCTGCTCCCCAACCCACCCACTCATGCTTCCTGGCCCAGGCATTCCCCTATACTGGGGCATAGAACCTTCACAGGACCAAGGGCCTCTCCTCCCATTGATGTCCGACTAGGCCATCCTTGGCTACATCTGCAGCTAGAGCCACAAGTCCCTCCATGTGTTTTCTTTGATTGGTGGTTTAGTCCCAGAGAGCTCTGGAGGTACTGGTTAGTTCATATTGTTGTTCCTCCTAGGGGGCTGCAAACCCCTTCAGTTCTTTGAGTACTTTCTGTATCTCCTTCATTGAGGACCCTTTGCTCCATCTAATGGATGACTGTGAGCATCCACTTTTACAGAGACATTTCAACGGACCATTCACAGTCAGACACTTGGCCTCTCCGAGACTCTGAGATTAAATGCTAAGTAGATGGACCAGGTTTGTGTGAAAACTGATTCTCTGAGCGAGGTGGTATCAGTTTTTGCAGATTTGCACTGTGCCATTTTGGACGATTATCTTATTAATACTATATTTTAGGTCAGGATGCAAGGAGAAAAAAAGATAACTCGTGACTATTGATTCTTGCTTTGATGTGGCCTCTGCTGAGGCTGTGGCATGACTTTAAACATGTATTTTCTGACTCACAGTCCTGCCCCATTTACACGGAAGATTGTTGCTAACTGATGTTTGGGGTTTTTTTCCCCCCCTTAGTGAAGAGGTAGGTAGTTTTCTGTAATTTATGTGATATTGTTGGGATACATGAAATACTTGTTTTATTTAAAATTTTCTATTTCTACTGTCATGGAAGTCAGTTACTACCTCTAAACCTTGCTGAGTAGAAGTTCAGACCACTGTACACTGGCCCTTGGAAGACAGAGCAGAGACAAGTCATCGCTCTTGATTTTGTATGCTAGGAAGTCACCGGAGCTAAACTGCCGAAAAGCAGAGGGCTCTTCTGTATGGTGACCTGTCTTAAGAGGGAGGTGAATCCCAAGTGAAAAGGTTTGTTTATCTTGGACAGCTGGGGAAGGTGATCAGGAATCGAGAATCGAGAATGAATCTGTTTTTTCCACCCGCCTCTGCCCCACAAGCAGCCGTCACGATCAGAGAAGTATCTGAGTGGTCACACTTACATGCGGTGACTCATGTTCCTGCTGGCTGAGTGGGTTGTACATAGCCCATACCCACTCGGGCACTTTTGGAAATTAAGAAAAGTTTCTCGGGCTGGGAGTATAGCTCAGTTGGTGTATTTCCCGAGGGTATAGGAAGCCCTGGGTCCTGGGTTTGATTTGCCATATCGACATAAAGCAACACAAAAAACGGGTGTGGTGCCATAGGCTTGTGAATCCCTGGAAGGCAAAGAAAGAGCAGCAGTTCAAGGTTATCTGTTGTATAGCTTGAGGCTAGCCTGGGCTACCTGAGAACCCATCCTAAACAAACAAAAAAATAGGATAGAATGTTTCTATTCGTTCATGCTCACACTCTGAGTACCGTCCCTGCCTCTGACTTCTCTCCTGACTTCTCTCTCTCTCTCTCTCTCTCTCTCTCTCTCTCTCTCTCTCTCTCTCTCTCTCTCTCTTTCTCTCTCTCTCTTTCTCCACTTCTGCCATGCCTCCCTCCATCTCCCTGCCTTCTGCCTTTTGCCAGCACACTTCCCTCAAACTGCGTTGTTGCTGTATTCTAAAGTAGTCAAGCTCTCTTCACACAAGGACTCTTCCCTGGGGACCCCTGCAAGCCAAGCCTGCCACAGACATCCTGGGAAAGAGGAGAAGAGGGTGGCGAAGGAGGGAGTCAGGACAAAGCAGTGGTGACTTTCCCAGCTGTGCACACGGCTCAGAGCAGGTGTCAGCCCTCACCCCCACCCCCCTTCTCCACTCTGAGAAACTCACACTCACCTTTGAGTGGGCACAGTCACTCCCACAAAGGGATTTCACCTCCCTTCAGGTGTTATTTTTCTCTCCAGCTTTCACAACCAGAAGTCCATTTCCTCTCTGCCCCCAGAGCACCACAGCCTTCTCCTGTAAACCACAGAGGAGTTGCAACAGAATTGCACACCGCACTGTGGCATGCCACTAGCACTTCAATCACACACACACACACCACTGCACACTTCAGCTGGGTGTGAAGGTGTGCTCCAACAGCGCCAGTTTTTCTAGAGGCAGAGGAAAGGGGAGCCCATGAATTTGAGGCCAATCTGGGGAACATAGCAAGACTCAGTCCAGAAAGTAAATCTGCATCAGCAAAGAAAGTCCAGGTATTTCCAGGCACTTGATGTCCTTTTTGATTTCCTTGGTATAATTTAGAATGGGAGAAGTCATTTGGTGTAACTTCAAGCATCAATATCAAAGTCTTTCTTGGTAGGGCAAGAGTTTGAGTTACCTGTGTTTCCTATGACATTTGAGTAGTTTTGTTTTGTTACTTTACCTGTTGAAGCAAAGCTTCCCGTCACATACACTCAGCCGAGTGATGCTACCTGTTCTGACTATAGCACTCATGGCCAGCAAGGTTCTTCTCTTACTTGGTTTTCTCTCAGTGTTTCGTCTCCCCCTAAAGTGTTTCCTCCTCAGTCTTTATAACAGTTACCTCTAACACTGTCTGTTACGTCAGGCCCTGACTTTCTGCTCCTTAGATCGTGCTCAGAGCAGTTACCATTGAAGAACATATTCCATGAAAAAAAAAAACCCAAAAAACAAAAACACCCAGTTTATTGTCTATTGTCAAATAGATTTAACACAGAGGCAGATGGCCTTAAGTGACACCAAAAGAGAACCTTCCCTGGTCACCAGGGAGCAAAGTGACAGAGTCTCTCCTGTCTAGCTTCCATGTTTAGTAAAATCTGAGTTTTGAAAAGCATCTGCCATCAATTTCAGTCGACTTAGTAAATGAGACCAAGCAGTTGCTGGGTTCTCGTGGAAGCTGTCAGAGCAATCTGACCATGAAAAAGGACAGAAGAAAGGATCAAGACAACAGCAGTGGTGGAGTGTTTTACGTAATGCCTGAAGTCAGACAGTTTGTCTTTTTAAGCATAGAATTGTTTTAAATAGGTTATTTTCCAAAAGACAGTTACATACACATGTGCGTGCACACACACTTATTTATTTGGAAGCATTTATATTAATAATCCTTAAAAATATAAATAAACATGTATTTGGTAAACTAGACCATTTAATGATAGAATATTTCATATATTGTTTCATCTTTGTAGCTTAGAACAGTATATAAAATATAAGCTTTCCATTTTCCAGATTTTTTTCCAGAGTAGATTTTAAATGTCAAAACAATTGATCCAGTTCTAAACTATGTAACTAAAAACCAGCATTTAGAACAAGTGACTTCATTCTCTGCCTCCGTGAGATGATCAAAATATATTGTATGAGAAATTTTTGAAATGAAAACTATTGATTGTCTCCGTTTTATTTGATAATTTTTATTGGTTCTCATTTAATTTAATAATAGATTTTTTAAATTTATAGAAGCAGGGTGTTTACACTCCTTTTTTGTTACTCTGATTGGGTACATGGACGACAGCTCAAGATGTGAAGGTTTGAGCCCGTGGGGCCATCTCAGAGCCCAGCACATCAATGCTACCCTCCACACATGTCCATTGATTGGTTGGGTGGTTTTGGTCTTTCATTTTCATTTTTTATTTTGTTTTTGCAAGCATGTATGACTGTGTACCACTTACATGCTTAGTGTTCACAGAGGCCAAGAGAGGGTATTAAATCCTGTGAAACTGGAGTTAGGAATGGTTGTGAGCCATCGTATAGATGCTGGGAATCAAATTTGAGTCATTCTGGAAGAGCAACCAGGGCTCTGAAGCACTCAGCTATCTCTCCAGCCCCAGGGCACCCTTCCTTCCTTCCTTTCTTCCTTCCTTCCTTCTTTCCTTCCTTCCTTCCTTCCTTCCTTCCTTCCTTCCTTCCTTCCTCCTTCACTTTCTTTCCTTCTTAAAGAAGTATTTATACTTTTAAGTATTTGTTGGTGGGGGGTGCGTGTGAGTTAGGGGACCCATGAAGCTAAAGGGGTCAGATCTCCTGGCAGCCGTGAGTCAACAGGCACAGATGCCGGTAGCCAAACACGGGTCCTCGGAAAGGAGAGTACACACTCTTAACTGCTGAGCCATTCTGTGATCAAATACCACATTCATTCTGAGGTTGTTTTTATGCTTGAGAGGCACTAGGAAGCCATTCAAAGTTGTTCAGAATCACAGTGGGACCATCAGCGCTGGGTCTCTGGGTTTATCCCAAATCCTTGCATCCAAAACCTTTTTGAAAGTCTAAGCAAAGCTTGCCCTTAGCTCAAACCCAAAGGCTGAGTTGCAGGCTGCTCTGTTCTTAGGAAGATCTGCCCACCTGAGTTAGACTCTCACACATTTTAATAATCCCCAAGTCTAGACACTGCTCTCTATTATTCTATGTCCATTTTGAACCTTGGACCTAAATGTTTCCCCTGAACATTCGGTGGTTCTTTATGTACAGACTCTAAACAAAAATCTTTCTGTTCTCAGAATGAGTCAGACTTAATGTTTGTCTCGGGCAAATATATTGTTTTTGAAAAATATTCTAGGTCATAAAACTGATCGTATTTATTCTTTGTGTTGGAAGCTGGAATATTGACAGCCAGATTTTTATGCCACTTTAAAAATGTAGAGAGCTTTGTAGCCATAGATCTCTCTTTATCTTTCCTGCTTTTGTTCTTTTATTCTGTCATGTTTTCTAGCTGTGTTTAGCTTTATCTCGTTCTGATAAGATTTATATGCTTCCTCCATATCGCTGAGATTGGTGGAGATAAACATGCACTCCAGCTGTGTCCCAATGCCCAAATCTTGAGAACTGCTGTGAATTCTGAGTTTGTGGTTATTGCTTCTGTCCATGACATAGAATTTAAACTTGGCTATCCCACTCATACTCTTCCACTGAAGTTTGTAGAGATCAGGGCCTTCAGCATCTGGACCTGCTTGCCTAATAGATCTCTTGACCGCGTAGCCAGATGCAAAGCGGTTCCAACACAGTCGTTGTATTACTAAAGTATCTGCATAGGCCACAGGAAGTACTGGTACTTTGCATGATGCCTGGTTAAAGTCTTTAGTAAATGTTTATAAATGGAACAACGGGACCCTGGAAAATTCTCGGCAGCACCTTTCTGAAACCTTAGATGGGAGTTTCCCAAAGTAGTTGTCTTAGTTACGCTTTTTCTGCTGTGAACAAACGTCATGACCAAGGCAACTCTAATAAGGACAATATTTAATTGGGGCTGGCTTACAGGTTCAGATGTTCAGTCCATTATCAAGGTGGGAGCCTGGCAGCATCCGGGCAGACATGGTGCAGGAGGAACTGAGAGTTCTACATCTTCATCTGAAGGCTGCTAGTGGAATACTGACTTCCAGGAAAGCTAGGATGATGATGTTAAAGCTCACACCCACAGTGACACACCTACTCCAACAGGGCCACACCTTCTAACCATGCCACTCCCTGGGCCAAGCATATAGAGATCATCTCATTGGTTATGTTTTTATTTGTTTTAAACAGAATCCTGAACTAACATACTCATTCAAATGCATATCAGAGATCTTAATGTTTATTTAGCATTTGATAACAATCTTCATGTCTGTACTTTTATTTTAAATTTATTTATTTATTTATTTTATACTCCATATTCCATTCCCCGACCCACCCCACCTCTTTTACCCTCCAACTGCTTCACATCCACACACACACCCCACCTGACCTCTAATCTCCCTGGGGCCTCCAGTCTCTTGAGGGTTAGGTGCATCATCTCTGAATGAACACGGACCTGGAAGTCTTCTATTGTATATGTGTTGGGGGGAGCCTCATATCAGCTGGTGTATGCTGCCTGTTTGGTGGTCCAGTGTTTGAGAGATCTCAGGGGTCCAGATTAGTTGAGACTGCTGGTCCTCCTCCAGGACTGCCCTTTTCAGCTTCTTTCACCAACGGGGGTCATCTTGAATGGCTGAGAAGCACCTAAGGAAATGTTCAAAGTCCTTAGTGATCAGAGAAATGCAAATCAAAAGGACCCTGAGATTCTACCTGACACCAATCAGCATGGCTAAGATCAAAACCTCAGATGACAACACATGTTGGAGAGGATGTGGAGAAAGAGGAACATCTGTACATTTTAGTTCACCATTTGTACAGTGAGTTCACTTGGCACTGACCCTGCACATCCCTGCAACGCAGAGCCTAGTTATGTTCGTAGAACAAATGGCCAAATGTAGGAATAGCAGACGATTTGAGCAGGTTTTATTGAATCTTTAGAGTTCTCCTGAGACCATGCATTACAGGGATCCAGCTTGACTCCTCAGAAAGGATTCACTCTGGTATCCTGATTCTCAGATGCCAGTTTCCCTCCAACACTAAAGTAGCTTCTGTTATGAAACTTATGTGGAGGGCAGTACAAAATTTCGGATGGTACCAAGCTAAAGGACATGGAGTCGGCTGATCCCTCATGCCACCTAGGCGAAGTCTTGTCACCTTTGCCTTTAAAGTCGTTCTGCCTCTCTCTGCTTCCACCCCGAGCCCTCATGGCTGCTGTTCGCCACGCCACACTTGGAGCCAGCTTTCTAAAAGTGTCTCACAGCTTTCTGTGGAGAATCTCATGTGCGCGGGTGTTGAGGAAGACAGCCCTAATTAATTACACGAGGCCTGAATAGTGACTCTTGCATGGGGTTTAAACTGTTAAAAGCTTTGTGTGGAGAAAGAGCTTCAACTCGGTACCGTTTTAGCCCTGCTAGTCCTTCCGACGTTCATCACAGTTGAAGTGAGTGAGACTTAGACCTTCATTTGTCCTTTTCACAGGGTGTTGAGTCACGGGGGATTTTTTTCCCCGTTTCTAGTGTGGGGAGCTTCAGAGCTAGAGCTTGTACCAGGGATTCTGCTTGGTTTTCATAAATCAGGTATTAGCTATGATTTTCATTTCAAGAGTAAAAGGTTGTTGGTCATTAAGTTACATGATAGAGACTATTAAGCACTGTTAGAAAAACATAATAATCCGTGATGTTATATGATGTGGGAGGAGCTATTTTTATTGCTTATCTGCTAAAGAGGTTTGATAAGATAATCACCTTATTATATACATCATGTATTCATTTCATGCAACCAGAATTACAGTGCGGGACTGTATTATTTACCTTAATAATCACTGCTGGACTTCACAGTCTATGAAAGACAGTCATTCCATTCCCTATTCTCCTTTAATATAGGTATTTATATTAATAGCGTGATTCAGTAAGACACTTTAAAATTATGTTGCATTTTGAACTATATTTAATAAAAAATAGGCATCTTCTGGGTGTTTGATATTAAATGAAGTAATCACCTTTCTATTACAAAACTCTATTTGTCAATTCAGTATTATGCATGTCCAAAGCTAAGTGGTACAAAGAAGATCTTAGATCTTACAATGACTTGTGAGATTTAGCAGATGATTTACTAGCTCTGGAGAACTTTCCCACAGTTACAATGTAATGTTGTGCCCATATTTTGAAATCATTGAGCCCCTTATGATTCTGGTTTGGAACAAAATATTTGTGCCACAGATCTAATGGCAGGAGTCGCTCTGGTCACCTAGGACTTCGCTCCAAAAGCTGTGGTTCTACAGCACACTGTGAAATTGGAAAATCTGTTCTCTGTGTGTTCTAATGGATGTCACGGTCATTAAGTATATGAGTCTTCTGACGTTGTAATCAGATGTGATTCAGTCTGTTAAGTATCCACGCAACAACATCTGCTTCACGGAGTGACCTTCTGCTACAGAATGTTTAGCATCTATTAGTGGATCATAGCACGGAGCCGCCTTGTTTGAGATGCACTAAACTAGAGCAGTCTACTGCTGTTTAGCAACTAGCTTGTAATAATTTATTGCTGTTAAATAAAGCTTAAAAAAACTCCATTAAATAATTACAGGGATTATATGCATTTCGAAAACCTTTGTGTTTTACCAAAATCACCCATTTAATTTCAGGCTCAGTTTGTTTAAAAAAAAAAGCTGAAATCTAAAGGCACATTAGGAGAGCTGTCAGTTGATGTTTTCTGTAGGTGTTAATAAAGCCAGATGAAGAAAAAAAAAACTGAAACAAATTAAAACCAAAAGCAATTTTGCCATCTGTTGTATATTAATTAGAACTTTGCGTATCAAGGGTAAACTTGGTCTTTGAGAATGTCACTGAGCTGTCCCTTAATAGAATAATATGCAAATGTGTTAGGTTGTGGGTTTCTGTGCAGTTTTTTAAATTCTAATTTATCCGCAGCAGCTCTGCAAGAAAAGTGGCAGTGCGGATGCACCTAAGTACACACAGAAATGTATAATGAGTTTCCCTTTGTCTCTCTCCTTCCGCAGAGCAACCTTCAAACAACCCAGGGCAACCCACCCTGCAGCCTTTGCCACCATCCCACAAGCAGCACCAGGCGCAGCATCACCCGTCCATCACTTCCCTCAATAGAAACTCCCTGACCAATAGAAGGAACCAGAGTCCGGCCCCGCCGGCTGCTTTGCCCGCCGAGCTGCAAACCACACCCGAGTCCGTCCAGCTGCAGGACAGCTGGGTCCTTGGCAGTAATGTACCACTGGAAAGCAGGTAACACCTCCAGCTCGACGCCCTTATATCATTGGCCATCAGTAAGGCCACTCGGTGCACAGGCAGGGTGTATGCTTCTACGATTAACAACGGGCACATTTTGATGCCTTCAAAGTTCAGAAATAAACTAGTCCGACGCTTTTCTCACTAACAGAAATGTATCGTAATTATACGCACCCCCCCCCTTTCCCCGGTGCTTTGCCGTTTTAAAAATCAGTTCCAGATTGCTGGAAATTTCTTAGATGCTGAATCAGAGAGCTTTTTCATCTTTTCACACATTTTGTTTCTTATAAGAGGTGAGACTGTCACCTCCATGAAACAATTCTCAGCTGCTGTTTTCTCCCACCCCCTTACTGATTGGGCAGGTGGGGAGCGGAAGGGGTTATAAACAGTGGTTGTGGGTCCCATGCGCCTTGACTCGGAGATCATTTGCACAGCTGACTGGGTCTCGTCTTCCTCCACCTAAATGTCGCCCATGGTTCCTAAATTCATAGTGCCCCTACCCCCCCCCCCAGTACAACACTTAAGAATGACCTCATGTTAAAACAGAAATTTCTTTACTTTATTGCAATGTGTGGGGGGGGGGGAGGGGAGCAGGCTCACTCTTTAAACTTTATTCCTGCATTTTTTTTCAAAGATACTCAAAATAAAGGTCTGTGGGACCCTTAAAGAAATGCCCTTTTCTCGTGATACAGATCCCGAGACCAATGAGCTTCTAGGTAAAGATGTCATATACTCCTTCTTAGTTCTATTGGGAAATGAAATTCTTCCCTTGCAGGAAGCAGAATCCATTCCCCTAAAGATTCTGTTCTCGGTTTGTAACCAGACAAGTGTTATCTGGAACCCAAAACCTCTCCCTCTGCCCCCCCCCCCAAAAAAACGTTTTAATGCATTTCTTGTCTTCTGGAGCCATCTCTAACATATTGATAGTATGTTCTGAAAAAGGTTCTGAATTTAGAACTTCTGCATGGGCCAGGTCACTATGGCGGTCTGCTCATATGAAAATATAACTCGATGAATATTATCCTAAATGAATCTACTTGGTGACTGAATATCTCCTGGCTGATAAAACTCATGCTTTTTTCCCCCTGTGGACAGCACTGGGACAGTCATTAGCTCCTTGGTGTTGTATGTTGCATGAACAAAATGTTAGGCTTTTCCTTGTCGTTTTTTTCCGGGCAGCCTGGCCGTGAGCATCCTCTACCATGGCTGCCGTTTATTTCTGTGATTCACTAGCTTTTTATTAGGCTCGGAGGAAATGCATTATCACCATATAAAAGCTCAGAAATGGTGAACTCTGGAGAATGCCCCTTCCCCCTGCACCCCCAATGCCAAACGCAGAGCCCATGGCTAACTCCAGCATTTAACTGAACTTCTAGGTAAGAAAGCCATCGCATGATGAATACACTGTTAACTTCCTGCCATCGGTTGTGTGATCTATACCAGTTCTGTCCCAAGGAGGAGCTAGCGGAAGGTTCTCACTGTTAGTTATAAAAGATAAAAATCATTCTGTCTTCTCTTTCACTGTCGACCTTAACAGAGTTACAAGGAACTCTTGGTTTTTAACTGCACCGCCAGCTAAGAGTAGTTGAGTTTTATTGTTTATTTTGTATTTCTCTTCTGGGAGAAATTAGGAAAAGAAATAGAAAGAAAAGTAAGGAAACAGAAGGGTTCGTTCCCTTCACCCCAGACAAAGAATCATGTGCATAGATCTGTTTTCCTCCCAAAGTTATTAGCACGGACCTAAATTTACCTGGCTTAATTAATTAGTACCCATCGAGTAACTAATCAGCAGTGATTCACTAGTGTCATTTTGTAAATTTTATTAGGAAAAAAAAGTAATTTTCCAGTTGAGTCATCAAATTGAATATTGATAATTGCATTGTAGCTGACAATAATTGTCTCAACGAAGATTTATGAAATATGCTGATAAGTCATCAGAAACGTGTTTAACTTTCGTGATGTTGTATCACACAGAGGATTTACAAACTGCCAATGGGGGAGTCAGTAATCCTTGAAGTCACGTGTTATGGTGACGAGTCTTAAAATAAGTTTGAGATAGATAAGGTATGCCCTTGATTTTCCTCATCATGTAAGAATTGTGAGTGAAAGGAATTGAAGAAGCAACATAGCTGCTTAGAAGACAATCCATCCTCTCCGTGTATAAAATCATTCCCAAGGGAAGCAGCTACCGAGGTTTTTCGGTTCCACTTTGGTACCATTAATGAGTTATCAATGGGATGACAGTTTCATGAATGGATATGGGGGGGCACAGCTAATATTATCTCACGAATAGGTGGAAAGAGTAATGCATTTAACAGTTGTGTGCCGTGTTAACAAGCCCTAACCTGGAGGGAGCTTTGTTGCTCTCATTAACCGAGGTTCACCCCTTATGGTGGTGCTAATAAAAAGAAATGATATTTCAACTTGCGGGCACTTGCTGAATAACCCTAAGCTGCGAAGTGGAAATCTCACACTGCACCGAGGCAGTACTACTGTGGTTTCTTTAATAGTCTCACTTGGTTGGAACTCTCGAGGTGAAGAAACAAGTCTTATTTATCATTGATTTTCTTTGTTGTTGATGTTGTTTTTTAGTTAGGGTTCCCTATTGAGTGTACTTCTCAGGCTCAGTTTCAGCTTCATTAATGACTTCATCCAGACTTTCGTCTGCCTTTAGCTTTTCTTACATCTAGGGTGACATTTCATCCCTGGCTCTGACGTGGCTTCTACACATACGTGTTTACCGATCATTTTTCTATCATTTAAATGTTATAAGCTATAATGTATAAAAGTCAGTTATGGATATAGATTTTTCTTCTCCTTACCCTTTTGCCTTTTCTTCTCTGTAGATATAGATAATACTTGGTAGAATTTACCTGAAATAATCCATGAAAAAATCTCAGTAATTTGTACATTTACAGTTTATATGAATTAGCCCAGAAAAAACCAAGGGCTTCCTGCCTTGTTCTACATAGTTCAATAGAGCTTTAATTTTGATTTATTAGAAAGCGGGTTTTTTTTTCACTAGGCAATCTCTTGCTTCCACAAAAATATGTATTTTCTTTCTCTAATGAATTTATTATTTGCTATTTCTGGAGACAATCAATACTCTATCACCCACTCAACTTTTCTACATGGTAGCTAGCTTTGCTCCTTTTGTAATCTCCAGTGAGATTCAGATGTGCGAGGTTCACACTGAGATTCGAATTAGCTTTAGAAGTTCAAAATTGCCTTAATCTCTTAACAGTGGGTCCCTCCACACAGTCCTGAACAATGACCCTCACAGTGCCTTCCCCTTTAAATTCAGTTGCTTGCACTTGGGAACGTCAACTTTTAGGATGTTGATAGCCTACATCCAGTCTATAGTTCTCTCTGTTGTATCTCTGCTGCTTCGGAGCATAATGATAGCTGCTACAAGAATACACAGCAGTCAAGGAAATGCTTAGATCTCATCTAGACCAGCCACAGCCCTTTAAGGTCCAGTGCAGAAACTCATTGACAATTCTTGACCCTCAGTGATGAGAAAGTCAATTGTCTTCAAGCCCATAGTTTCTATCTCTGAATTAAGGAGCTTAGTGGTTACCTGTTAGATATTAACAAAATAGTTCATCTCTAACCATTTGATAAATGATTTATTAAAGTCTCACTTTATTATGATGTCTATTTTGGCCTTGATAGCTCATTAGTTATCTTCCTGTAGTTTTTTATCTAGCAGTTCAATCCTGTTTAGCTAATTACTAATGCATGAAGTTGCATATTCAATTACCTCTTTTATTAATGCATTTGTAATTTGACTATTGGAAGCCCTGGGCTTCTTCCCTGTAAGATCAATGGCTATGCATTAAAAAAAAAATAGAATACTTAGGTAGAAGTATTGTTTACTCACTATATTATCTCTTTTTTGCTCTTTTTTCTGTATTTTTTAAAGTGGTTCTAAGGAAAAGCAAGACAATCATACAAACACCAGGCTTGAGTTAGCCTGGCCTGCAAAAACTACAGGCAGTCTCTCACACATCGTGGCCTTATGATGCCAAGAGAAGAGTTTCCACCTGAAAAGTTGGACATCCCCCTCCCGAGCAAGAAAGAAATGCTTGTCCTTAGCTAGGCAGTGAGGAGCAGACCCCTCTGTAGTCACAGCTATTGCTGCAAGTGAAATATACCCAGGCAGGTAGCCCATTAACTTAAATTGACTGGCTGAGTCCTCTCCTTTGTTGAAGGCAGCTTGGGCACAGCCAGGGACTCCTGTGGGGGAAAGAGAATGTCACACTCTAGAAAATAGGTGGGAGAGACAGGCCAAAGTTATTGAACACATTTTAAAAATCAGACCTAGTCCTTAGCGAAGAAAATCTTAACCAGAAAGGCTTTTCACCATCGTTTTCTTTAAAGTAAGCCTTTCTAAAATTATGACGTACTTAATATGTCAGTTGCATCCCCAAGCAATACGGTGTAGTCTTTTACAGTAACTGAGAGTCTTTCTTAAAGGATCTACCAAGAGGTGAGATAGGCAGGCATTTGTGAGAAAGAGAAAATGGTGAATGAGAGAATACACTGCAGAAGGGTTTGCTGTGTGGCATTTGAAGCATCTCGAGCTGCCATTTTTTCCTTTTCTTCTGTGAAAGGAGGTGACACAGAACTAATCTGGTGGCTCACGTCCATGTTGACCACACACTTCACCCAGACAAGGACACTTCTCCAACATAAACCTCTGTTGTCCCCAACATGCAAAATTGCATCCCCATGATGCCCTGGTCCTGGCATGGGGAGTGTGGGAGATGAAATGTGAAGGTAGCCTGTGATTGCGCACAATTATAACTAAGAATTTGAATGTCTCTAGTTTCCATTTGATTTGCAGAAATTACTTAAACGTTGATCATTTGTTTATTCATACACACAGAACCTCCAAAGCAATGTGTAAATATTTGTTTGTCTTTGTTTGCAATATCAGATGACGTTAGTGTATCGGTTTGGAGATGTATTTCAGTGGTAGAGCATTCACTCAGTATATACAGAGCCCCGGAATCTGACCCAAGCACTACCGAAAGGAAAACATGGTAGATTAGATGACTCTTTATTACAGAAATTAAAATTGAGGGGGCTGGTGAGATGGCTCAGCGGGTAAGAGCACCCGATTGCTCTTCCGAAGGTGATAAGTTCAAATCCCAGCAACCACATGGTGGCTCACAACCATCCGTAACGAGATCTGGCTCCCTCTTCTGGAGTGTCTGAAGACAACTACAGTGTACTTACATATAATAAATAAAATAAATCTTTAAAAAAAAAAGAAATTAAAATTGAATCATTATGGTGAAAATATTATATTGAAGGCACACTTAAATTCATAAAAACATAAAACCAAACCAAAATGTGGTTCTGAATATATTCAGAGAATGATTCTCTATGTCTCAAGCATAAAGAGTCGGAGTTTCCCAGACATCTTTTCTTTCACACTGAAATAAAGCATCTGTCCATTCTAAGAAAGTCTAAGCCAAAAACTCGCAGGTGGTTACAAAGCCTAGCGAAAGCAAAGTCATGATTTGTCTAATGTGATATGATTACTAACCTATTATAATGCCATAGATTTAACTTGGTTGTAGAGCAGGCATCCGGCCAATAATTAAAACGAGACAATCGACTGTATGCTAACAGTAGCTGTAAATGAAGGTCGTTTGGTGAGTCAGTATTGAAAGATAGTGGATGCGGGAGAAATATAAGCCACACACATTGCAGCATCATGGAAAAAACGAAGGAATGCTTTTGATTCCCATAGACCTAGCATTTAGTCCTAGTGCAATTTTTTAATTAATTAAATTTGTTCCTTTGACAGTTTCATATATCAATATGATGCATTTTGAGAACTCCTCCCCCACCCCATACACATACACTCCTCATCCCTACAAGCCTCATTCTTATGTTCATGTCTTGTTTTGTTTTGTTTTGTTTTGTGAGCCACGAAGTTTAGCCAGATCCATACGCGTGACCATGGGATGGGAACTCTCACCACTGAGTGCCATTGAAGAAGATGACTTTACCTTTCCCAGAATTCATCAGTAGCCAGTAGCTCCGCGGGGAGGGGGCGGGACCAATGAGTTTCACTCCTCTCCATGGCTGACTCTTGACATGACTGACAGCTGATGCAGAGCCAGCTCGAGCTTGCACAGCTGGTAGGAGCTGGCTCTTGCTAGGATAGGATTCCACAGACCTTTAGCTCTCTTTTAGCTCTTAGGTTGGTTATTTGGTTTGGTTTGGTTTGGTTTGGTTTGGTTTGGTTTGGTTTAGTTTAGTTTTGCTTTATTTTCTGCCACCTCTTTTAACACTTTTCCTTGAGCCCATAGAAGCAATGTCCTATTTATGACTGAAGTTGCAATTATCGCTTAATCTCAGTAACTTGAATAGCCACCAATGAGTTTGTGCATTCACCACTGTTCATTACAGAGAGGAGCTTCTCTTATCAAGACCGAGGGAAGCATTTGTTTACAGGTGTAAACAAAAATAGTTCAAAGAATTTGATATCCTATCAAGTTAGCTAAACTGGGTTTGTTTGGTTTTTGTTTTTTTACTTTATTTACTCTAATGGGTGTGAATTCACTCCTGTCCGGTGGGTCTCAAATCCAATCAGAGTATTTGGTTGCCCACATGACAGTGGTACCACTATTGCTGTAGTGCACATATCTTTGCCTAGCTGGTGAGTGTTGTTGTAGTTCAGAAGGTTCACTGATGGGTTAGACAAATGGTGTTCTTTCTCGACTACAAGCTTGCGTAGCATTTTTGACTTTAGGAAAAGTTTTTCCAGCAGGAAGAAACTTCCAACTCACTTCTAGCTTAATTTCTCAGTTTCTTACAGTCACTGTGCGTGACATCTTCAGCAGTGAGGTCTTACCATCTAGTTCCTGTGGGAAACCAAGAGGCATGGTGGCAGCCTACATTGATGGAGTCTCTGAGGACAATTTTCAAAGGACTCATAGTATCTACTCAGAATAATGTCGTCTTCAGGATATGATATAAATCAAGCTCCCAGCACATGAATTTTCTTGTTTTTTAGGTAATGACCAAATGACAGTAGTAGGCATGGACAGAGGATAAGGACACCTAATTGGTCAACAATTGAACAAAGTATTTCTTTTGCTTTCCCAGAAGTTGGGAAATGTGTTTGTCTTACCTGAGGTAGTCATGTCTCACTTTATGTGTGAGGTAGGCCAAGCATAAAATTAAACCCTGATTAATTTAGCAGAATAACATCTCTGGCTTCCTTTCTTGTCATTGCTCAAGAAATATGGGGATTTGTTTTAGACAGGAACCCCAAGTGTCTTAATTTTGTACTTAAGAAAATAATCTTCCAATAATAATGAAAGGTATTCATATGCTTGAAACAATTAATTAAGTGAAACAGTAAATGTTAGGAGTGAAATAGTAAAAGCCTTTGTGCACCATCAAATGGCTCCACATCATTTCGAAGTTAGAACACAGTTGTGAGATTTGTTCAAGATGTGAGAGGCTTTTGATGGGCTTTTGCCTGATGAAGCTACTCTAAGATGGAGTGGTATTGTTATTTCTATTAATTGGATGGAAACAGGGTTTTTTTTGTTTTCTTTTGTTTTTGGTTGTTTGTTTTTTTTTTCATTATAGTGACACATTAAGATACAAAGAAAATATACATTCTTTTTATATTTTATGGTTAAAAATTATACATTTTAATAAAATATAAATGTTTATATACATATAAGCATTTACTATGGGCTTAATTTATTTTAGAAATAATTTTCACACATTGTAATATTGTATATTCAAGTAATACTTGATTCTAGATAATCAGTAATTTTTACAAAATATTCATATATAATAACTAATTTTCATACTATCCAGGGAAACTAATTCTTAATAACTTCTAATGTATTTCCATTCACATCCAAGCATGATCAAGGGAAAAGGCCACCAAAGCCTTTCCTTCATTGTAGCTGGGACTTAGCTGTGCCCTGCTCTGAATATGACCTCGTCTTCAAATGCGTCTTTCTTAGCCTCAGGCTTGTGAGGTTTCCTGTATTCAGCATTTCACCTTAACATTGTCTGTGGAATTCTGTCCTCTTGGGGAGAAGCTTGCATGTGTGTGTGTGTGTGTGTGTGTGTGTGTGTGTGTGTGTGTGTGTGTGCGTGTGTGTTTAGTGACAGTGCTTGCCAACATGGTATGGTCAGTAAATGAACCCTTGTATCATTTGTAGATTCATCTCACTTTGAGGGCTTCTAACTCTAGATAATTTGCTATACGCAAATGACTGGCCAGTATATGGCTAAAAGCAATTTCCAAGATCACAACCCAACCCACTTCCAAAGATTTTGAAGAATCGTGTGCGTAATGAAACGCTCATAAAGCACAGTTACTAAAATGTGAGGCCATCGCAGCCCCTCTCCTTCCCCTCCCCTTCTCTTATGATGCCCGTGAGGTGTTAGGGCCCTGCTAACTAAAGCCCTGAAGAGGGAGTGAGGACAGGGCCAGCCAGATGGCGATGCACAGAGGCCAGTATGCAAGGTGTACCTGTGAGAACCTGGAAACAAATACATAAAAACTTTAAAAATTAAGTTTCAAATAAATAAGTATGAAAGGGACCAGAGAGATGGATCAGTCCTTTGGGGGGAGAGGGAACACCCTCATTTTTGCCTCTGTTCATATCTGAATTTAGTAGACTTTAAAAATCCCATAGAGGGGATTTTGTGATGTTTAAATCTGATCACGTGACATGCTGGATAGTTTCCATCTAGGTGTGAGATAAGCCTTGCCTCAACCTCTTCCACCCCTTGAACTGTTTGTTTTCTATTGTGTTTCTCTCTCTCTCTCTCTCTCTCTCTCTCTCTCTCTCTC
>LR750029.1:307863-341502 GCA_902729485.2 Mus minutoides
TACAAAGTTCATTACCAGTGTTTTCTTACCTTGCAATTTTCCATACAAGTAATTAAACCCCACTATTGATCTCATTATATTTCTGAAGGCTTTTCTAACTGTGCTTTCTTTCTCCACCTTTCTTTTATCTGCTTCCACCAAGAAATAAAGATTTTAGACATAGGTAAGCACCCTGTTTAAAGGTTCTTGCATATTTTCCAATGTCCTTTTTTATGTTTCAATGTGACTCTCTGAAATTGTTTTTTAATAACACCATCTTAAGAGGAAACTCAGAATCACAGAACATGTAAGGAATTCAAACTTGCCTAATTGGACAATTACAGAACTTACTGCAAAATATATTGTGTGGTACAGTTTTAGAAATATTTTCTAGTTGGTTCATTAGAAAGAAAAGTCTTGTCACAAAGAATTCAAATGTGCAGTTACTGACTTACTGTAACCTAAGCCTTCTGAAACAGAACAAAATTTGAAACACAGCAAAGTTTAAAGAGGTAGGATAATTTGACCAGTACTCAGGACAGATCATGTCTTATTGGGCACAAAGCTGTTTCAGTTTGGGAAACAATTTGAGAAAAATAATCTGAAAATATTGTACTAGGCTAAAATTTTTTGTTTGTTTGTTTGTTTGTTTGTTTGTTTGTTTGTTTTGAGACAAGGTTTCTCTATATCCCTGGCTGTCTTTGAACTAACTCTGTAGCCCAGCCTGGCCTCAAACTCAGAAAGCCACCTGCCTCTGCCTCCCTAGCACTGGGATTAGAGGCATGTACCACTACCACCTGGCAAATTTTATAAACTTACATATCTGTCTGATCAATATGAATATACTGCTGAACTTGGAAAGATTTCCTCCTCTGTATCACTCCCTGTGTTTTTCTTGGCCTGTAATTTCTAATTTTTCCAAATTAGAAAAGTTACTAGGTTCAAAAAGCAATGCTTTATTTTTGGATGTGTGTATGTGCCATTATTATGAGGAGAAAGGCTTTCTTCAAAGCTAAAGATGAATACAGAGTACCGTCAGCCCAAAAGTTTTCATATCTCATTGATGTGTATGCTTGCCTGAAGACGTTACACACAGTGAAACTTGTCAGAATACTCTTCTAGCAGCCACTCTTTAAAGACAGGAGGAAAAAAAATACAGAAGCTTTAAACTGCTTTAAACAAAAGCTAGTGAAAGCCAGGGTTAGACATGCCAGATCTAGTTTGACCATTAAAATATCTAATGCGATGATATATTAAAAAGGCAGCGATATTTTACATCAGATATCTTAGATGAGTAGGTCAATATAACTCACTGAATCCATTGTAGAGATTGACAGCTAGTGAAAAGTGGAGTCCTGCCGACAGATAGCTGTAACTGTTGCAGATCAGAATACCCAGGCATGGTCCCAGGACCCTTCGCTAAGATTCTGTATTGATCTTACACTTTCAACTAAATGGCCCAGTCCACATGCTAAAGATTAACACCAAATCTCCCCCCGAACGCCGAGCGTACTTTGAGAAGCCGAGGCAGAATATCAACACTTTTCTGCTTGTTTTCTCAGTAGCTATGGAAAGAAGAGGAAAGACAGACAGCAGCATGTGAATACACTGCAGGCGATACAGAAAAGACTGTGAAAGCCTGCCTTTTAACAAGCTGGCCCATTAGATGCCAGGCACCAAGCCAGATGCTTTTTGTATGTTATTAGAGAGCCGCGCAGTAATCCCTCAGGTTACACATGAGGTAATGGAAGCTGGAAGGCATTACATCCCATCCCAGGATACACAACTAAGAAACGTGAAGCAGAGACTTGAACCCCTCTCGTGTGCATGTTCTTTCCCCTGTGCCATTTTTAATATGTTCCCCGTGGCTAGGATTCTATAGGGAGATTTCCTACCAATGCACAAAAAACCTAGACTTATTTCACAGTCATTTGCAGGTTACCTACATCTGTCATCTCTGAAAAAAAGACTCTCTGTTTGGACTTGTGTTGTTATACATATGGCCATAGAATATGAAGTCAGTCTATACCACTTCGTGGCACTAGGCTGTGACACTTCCTCTGCCTGTGATCCCAGGAGACTGAGTCCAGAGCAGCACAAGTTCAAGGTCAGCCTGGGTCAGTCACTGAGGCCCGCTCAGAGGTAAAAATGGATAAAAGGCTTGGGAGTGGATCAGCAGAGGAGAGCTTGCTCTGCATGGGTGAAGCCCTCCTTTTGGTCCTCAGTGCAAGAAGAAAGACTTTTTAAAGGAAAGAATGGCAGAAGGAAGGAAACGAACTAGGAAGGAAATGAACGCCTGTCAGAAATGTCTTCCTGTTGGCTAGCCTGGCTTTCATTAAGCCTCTCTTTCCTGGCAGAGCAGTCATGAGTGACTCAGGAGCAGGTAGGAAGAAAGGAAATCACAAAATGTTCCCAATTCTATATATAGGAATGGCACTGTCAATTGTAGACAATTCAGTGCATATAGAATATCTGCTTCCGGTCCTCTCCTATACCTCCGCACCATAAACTGTCCTTAATTATACTAATGGAAACCATAATAAAAATACTGGCCAAGACTATTAAGACATAGTCTTATTACTTAAAGATTCAAATAGGATGCTATCATGCCAAGTTCTTAAGTACTTCTAAAATAGTCTATAAAATAACATTCCTTAGTTATATTTAGTTATATTCAGTTATCATTTTATGTTTTACTTAAGTGGTAATACTAGAATGATTATAAAATGGGATTCTATTTGATAGTCTAAACATCGCCCCCGCCCCATATTTACTACTTTAGTAAGAAAGTAAATTTTGTCTTATCCCTGTTCAAATTCCTTAAGTTCCAAGTTAAAATTTGTAAGCGATCCCAGTTTACAGCCACCCAGTCTTCTGGTTACCATGACATAGGCAATGTTGCTTTTATACATAAACAGAATTTGTTATGCTTCTTCAATTGCTTTGTGTGCTAAGAGCTGTGGCACCATTTCCAAGTGAAAAGGGAAAAGTGTTAAATAGTGTGTATTCTCTGAGCCGTTCTCCGCAAGTATCTCCCTCATCTAAGACGGCTGAATTATGAGAAAATAAATGAGTGTGACCAGCTTGCACTCGCCCTTGGATCTGTGTCTAATTGACAAGGCTATAGGGAAGATGTCTTGATAACTGGCATCTAGGTCATCCTGGATAAGTTCAGAATCGAGGTGCGGTATACAGAAGATGTCGGCTTGAGTTCACTTTCTTGCTTTTTGCTATTAGTCACAACTGTCATTTAAACCCTTCTGGAGCAGCAAAATCTTAGACAATCTCAGAGAAATGCTCTGTGCTTCTACTGTTGAACACGTTTCCGCAAAACATGATCTTTGTAAACGCCTGTGCCTTGTGGCCAACTGCAGACAGCTTCCAGTCAGCATGACCGTGGATTATATACACGACACACTTCTCACCTGAAGCTCACAGCCCCTCAGTACCAAAACACCAGCCCCTCCATGACCTCTGGGCCACTAGAAAACAGCTCCTAGTGCACCCTGTCAAGGAACTCTTCAGGCTTAAAATCAAATGATCTCGAGTCAAACTCCTATTGTGTATGTGATTCAGAATTCCTCTGTCATCTGTCTGTCAACTAAAAATTTCCAAACTCACTTTTATCCTGTTTTGAGGAAGGGGTTTTTATTTCATTTTGTTTTTAGGATTTTATACATGAATGCTATATTTATATAATTTCTACATCTCCCACTTACCAGTCCTGTGCTCTCTCAAAATTGTGACATTATTATTATTGTTATTATTAATTATTATTTGTATGTATGTATGTATACATGTGTGTGTATTTGTGTGTGTGTGTCCATGTGTGCACCCTGCTGAGTCCATGCAGTGTGACTCATACGCACATGTGTTTAGAGCTGACCTCTTGGGATTAGATAACCTGTCAGAGAGCTCATACATGAAGAGAACTGATATATTCGTATTCTCTCCCTTCCTCCCTCCCTCCATTGGTTGCCTGTAACTCATCATCTAGGTGTTGGACCTTGTAAATTTCCCCATCCATGCTGTCATATCAATGCTGGTATCATTTTTGTTCTATTTTAGAAGCTCTGTAGAGATGTTTCCCACCTATGTGACAATAGGGTCTGAGGAGTAGCCATCTTTTGCCAGCTGAGGCTGGGCCTCCACTCTTGGACCATGAGCTCATCCACACTGCTCTAGACAATAGAATTGTGTGCACAGTGAAACCTTACACTCATCAGAGAAAGCTGTGCTGTTTGATTCAAAAGTGTCTGTGTCTTCAGGACCCCGATGCAAACTGTAATCCCAGCACTGCAGAAGCAGCGGGAGGTAGACAATGAGTTTGTAGCCAGGTTGGCTACATTGTGAGTTCAAGGCCAGCCTAGGTTATTTGAGACCCTGTCTCAAGAGAAAATAGAAAATGAAGCACCTGTATGATGAGGAAGATAGGAGCTGCATTCGTTATACAGCAGATCTAACCCCAACTCCCCAACTCCACGGACATGATGACATTGCCACCCAAGTAAATGATAGTGGTGTCAATCAAAGTCCAGCTCATGCCTTGAATGTGCATTGGTTTTGCACCAAGAGATTTCATGCCTATGGCTGGAAAGTAGGCTGCCAACACTCAGATAGCCAAAATCTAGTGTATCAAAATAAAGGACATAATCAAAAAGTATGCATAATTACAACCTTGTTAGAATTACCCTTGAAACAACTAACAGACATCTTAAGATGAGCCCGCACATCACTCTAATGCTTTAGTGTATTGCAAATTGCTGGTTTGCCAGCAGAAGTAAGCAAACTTGAATCTATTCACATTCTGAGACGTTTTCCCCCTAACATTTTCAGGAAGCAAATCAGACCTTATAGCATTATGAAAGGCATGTTGAAATGTCACAGTAGACAGGACAAGAGCAAATGTTAAGAATAGTGGATTCTTGCTGAGTGTGTCCTCCATGCTCCCCTACCAGTGGGAGAGACACTAGTAGTAATTATAACCTGTTATTGTAAGAAAAAACTCTTGGACTAAGATGTACATGGTCACCACTCATAAAAACCGCGAGACTGGAGGCAGTGCCATAAGTAATACTGCTCAGTATGACTGCTGGGGAGCCTGGGATGGAACCGCCAGCACCCACATGAAAACTGAACACATTTGTACATGCCTGGACCTCTGGCAATGGGGGGCAGAGGCAAGTGGATCTCAGGACCTCCCTGCGCAGCTCTTTTCGCTGCCTTTCTAAGCTCCAGATCCAGTGAGAGCCTCTATCTAAAGAAAAAACGCAGAGGCGGCACCCCACATCAATACACACATATACCATACACACATGTGCATAAAAAACTAACTAAAAAGAACTTTAACAAATGAGAATTGTCTCATAACAGTTTAACATAGTAATAAAAAAAACCTACTGTGCCACTTTTATAATTGAAATGCTCATGCTAGGCTTATACTCCATGTTTGTGATAATTTTTTGAGATTATAATATAATTACATCATTTCCCTCCTCTCTTTCTACCCTCCAAATTCAAATGAATTCCTCCCTGCGTTCTTTGAAATCAATGGCTTCTGTTTCTTTAATTGGTGGTGGTGGTGGTGGTGGTGGTAGTTGTGCATGCGTGTGTGTGTGTGTGTGTCTGTGTGTGTGTCTGTGTCTGTCTGTGTCTGTGTGTGTCTGTGTGTGTCTGTGTGTGTAATCAATTGGTGTGGTCTTCCCTGGGAAGACCATTATTTCCCCTGATCTAGCCTTCTTTAGCTCCCTGTAGTGCTGTGGGTAGGCCTGAGGCCTCCCGAGCTTCCCTCAAGCTATGTTAGCATGTGTATTGATGCCGTCCCTGTTCAGACCATGCTTAGGCAGCCATGTTGATGAGACTTCATGTATGTCACCTCTGACATTTCCAAGAGACACGACCTCACAGATGTTCAGATATAAAACAAGGGTAAATAAATAAGAGTGTGACTCTTTGTGTTTCTGACTGTGAAGAGATGGAAGGAAGAGAGAAGGGGGGACGAGATGGAGAGAGAAAATAAATACCAAGTTCATTATTAAAAGATACATATTATTTAGTATTTACCATCCTCCCTGAAAACCCAAGTAATTCAAACTGCTTTTAGCCTTTTCTAGAACAACCATATATGTACCCGATCTGAAATTCACATTCCTGAGAAAGCAGTATTCAGGGACTGCGACCTGCCTTGGAATGCCACTCACCCCACAGTTCTGAACAGACATTGTCTCAGCACCCTTTGCTTTTCTGGGTTGTGACAGAGCAGTCACGATGCTACCTTGCAAAGTAGTACCTTTTTGTGGTTTTATAGCAAAAGCAAAGTGACGATTCCTAACAGTAGTCACGAAGCGGGTCATCTGTTAGGACAGTGAGGAAAGTCCCTGGAGTAAACTTCAGCTGTCCACTGGGGGGTGGGGGGAATGGAGAGAAGTTGCTACCTTGTTTTAGGCTCCAGCAGAACTCCAGAGTTAATTGTTTTTGAGAATGGCTGTGACTAGGGACTGGACAGTTGACTCCACATTTCAGAGCCCTTCTTCTCTCAGAGGACCCAGCTTCAATTGCTCATCTTCAGGGGCAGCTCCTAACACTCTGCAACTCCAGTTCCAGGGACCTGATGCCCTCTTCTGGCCTCCTGTGGCACCAGGCATGCACGTGGTACACACACACACACACACACACACACACACACACACACACTCGCAGGCAAAACGTCCATACACGTAAAATGTAAAACATCATAATAATTACATTAAAATCATGGCTGACAGTAAGTTGTTGAGTCTGCAACATCAAGCCAGAAAGATAAATATCACATACTCAAACATACCCACACGTCAGAGACTTGCTACCTCAGATCACATCACAGTCTCTTATGTTGTTATCACTGGCCCTGGTCTTGGTCTAGCCTGTGGCACTGGGCTCCAGTTCATAAGCACTGGAGCCCAGGCTGTGTTTTATTTCCCTTTTCATCTCTCTCTGTGTACAAGGAGTGGCTCTCGCCTAATATTTGCATATGAATCTTTTTTTACAGTAGCAACCCAGCTCACAGATACTACCTGGCTACGGACCCAGTCACGGGAGATTTGTACGTCTCTGATACTAACACCCGCAGAATCTATCGGCCGAAATCACTCACGGGAGCCAAAGACCTGACTAAAAACGCTGAAGTGGTGGCAGGGACCGGGGAGCAGTGCCTTCCCTTTGACGAGGCCAGGTGTGGTGACGGAGGCAAAGCTGTGGAGGCGACGCTCATGAGTCCCAAAGGTGCTCGAATGCATCAGCTTGCTTTCTTACTTTCCTTTCTATATCTTATTATATTTATATATTTATACTAAATTATGTATTTTTATATATAAAATGCACCTAGTGCCCGATTGTTTAATGCTGAGTAACATTTTATCACCATGTTCTAGAAAGCTGCATCACATCTACTGTTTTAAAAGCCATCTGGCATGTAACTGCTAGAAGCTAACTAACTTGATTTTATTTATTTATTTATTTATTTATTTATTACGGTAAATGTAAGAGTTTGGACTTCTTAAAGACAGAACTCATTGTACAATTTATTTTTCAAATTTTCAAAGACCGAAGCCACACTCTATCATTCATGTCACGTCCTATTAAACTCCAGATTCCTTCATTGTCCTGGAATTTTCTTGTTGTGAATAAGTCCCAGGCCTCTATAAAAAAAACATTGCTAAGCAACCCTGTTAGCCCTTACCCACTTCGGAGCTGTTCAACTTTTGTCTCTATGCCGTGGGAAAAACTGCTTGCTATGAGGAATTTGGGGAGGTAATGGGTTAACAGTTGTGTGCAATAAAAGCTTTAAAGGAGTCAAGATTGACTCTTGCTCAAGTATTACGCCCATCCGTTACAATGCCGTTTGGTTTGGAAACTTTTTGATTTTCATTATAACCAGGGAGGATTGTGTGAGCAGGGGCTAGAAAAAAAAATATTTGCTATACTGAATTATTCATAATGGCAGATTTCATTGTAAGAAGGTCAGCTAAACACTAACCCCAGCTCGGCTCCGTCTTTGTTGGAAAGAGTGTCATGACTCTAATAGAATCTAAGCCTGTCTCTCTAATGCATGGCCTACCTTGGGACTGTAGATGTTAATTCGTATTTGAAGCATATAGGTTCCATACCTAGGAGGTTCTTAAACTTGATAGAGACCCTTGGAGGTTTGAATTCTTAGTTGTGTTTCTTTATATAAATGTATTTGAAATGTAAATGCCTGTGTGGGAGATTTTCCCCCCATCTTTTCTAAAGATTTTACAACCAGCAATCTTACCTAACATTCATTTTATTACCAGGGATAAGCTTTGAATTGGTCACTAGGCTTAAGGGTTTAACCAAAATTAATCATGAAAAAAAAAAATAGTAACACTTACTTCTTGTCGATAAAGGAATGGCGATCGATAAGAACGGACTGATCTACTTTGTTGATGGAACCATGATCAGAAAGGTTGATCAAAATGGAATCATATCAACTCTCCTGGGCTCCAATGACCTCACGTCAGCCCGACCTTTAACCTGTGATACTAGCATGCACATCAGCCAGGTACCGTGCTAAGCCAAGCTTTCTGTCTTGCTTCTGAGTAACTCCACTTGCTCTGTCAATGATTGGTCTCAGCTGGTGGTACCACCATGTTAAGTTCCGTCTCTCAGGGACAGGAGTGGTTAGGATACAACTGTTCTGTTTAGACGTATAGTCTTCTGTGAGTCTGAGTTTTGATGAATTCGGTGAAAGACGGAACAATTAGCAATAAGAAATGCTAAGCCTGTGTAATAAAATCCCACTAATGTAGCAGCATGCAGATACTCCAAAAAGAACAAAACAGCTTAAATCCCTAATCTTTTGATTGCATGGGCTCCTTGAGTACAAGAGAAAACACACTATGATTAGTCCCAAGGGGCTTATATTTAGAATTAGGAACTTAACTATTGGCCTGATTGAGAACACAATGGAACACTAATGTATTCATAACTTAGGAAGCCCTAGCATTTGGCTGCTATTACTAAAAGGAGCATATGTGTTCATATCTCAGCGATAACTGACTCATTATGTAGAAGTGCATTTGCTGTCTTAAAACCAGCAAATCTTTTCATGCACCGACTGCATCTTTAAATAAGATGTTATGTCCTACATTCATCTCCACTCCAGATTTTTAGGTTTGTTTGACCATGGATATTGAAATGCAAACAATTTTAAAACAGTTTATCAAGTTAAGGCTAACTTCTCTGAATGGTCTAATTTGCTCTTCTAGCAAATTAACTGCAGCTTAGTAACTGACTAACCAAGATATTTCTTTCTTAAGGTGCGTCTGGAATGGCCCACCGACCTTGCGATCAACCCCATGGATAACTCCATCTACGTCCTGGATAATAACGTAGTTTTACAGATCACTGAAAACCGTCAGGTCCGCATCGCTGCCGGGCGGCCCATGCACTGTCAGGTCCCTGGAGTGGAATACCCGGTGGGGAAGCACGCGGTTCAGACCACCCTGGAGTCAGCCACGGCCATTGCTGTGTCCTACAGCGGAGTCCTTTACATCACGGAAACTGATGAGAAGAAGATCAACCGAATAAGGCAGGTCACAACAGACGGGGAGATCTCCTTGGTGGCTGGGATACCTTCGGAATGTGACTGCAAGAACGACGCCAACTGTGACTGCTACCAAAGCGGAGACGGCTACGCCAAAGATGCCAAACTCAGTGCGCCGTCCTCCCTAGCTGCTTCGCCAGATGGCACGCTGTACATTGCAGATCTGGGAAATATCAGGATCCGGGCCGTTTCGAAGAATAAACCTTTACTGAACTCCATGAACTTTTACGAAGTTGCCTCTCCAACTGATCAAGAGCTCTACATCTTTGACATCAATGGTACTCACCAATACACTGTGAGCCTGGTCACGGGTGACTACCTGTATAATTTTAGTTACAGCAACGACAACGACGTTACCGCTGTAACCGACAGCAATGGCAATACCCTCCGAATCCGAAGGGATCCGAATCGGATGCCGGTGCGGGTGGTGTCTCCCGATAACCAGGTGATATGGTTGACCATAGGCACCAACGGGTGTCTGAAAAGCATGACCGCTCAGGGCCTGGAACTGGTTTTGTTTACTTACCACGGCAACAGTGGGCTTTTAGCCACCAAAAGTGATGAAACTGGATGGACAACATTTTTTGAGTAAGTATACGAAAGTTTCACCCCGATTATAAAAATATTGATATCAAAATAGAGTCCATAATAATACTACATGCTTAGGAACTATATTATTGAGGTCCTAAAGTGTCTAATTTTTAGATCCCTTTTTGGAAAAAAAAAGCCAAAATTATGAAAATTAGATGCAGAGACCCATACATGTGAAATGCCTCAAAGATTAAATTTCATTTAGCTCTATGGTAAATTTACCTCTCCTCGGGAACTGACATTTTGCTCCAAGTACACTTAGCAGATTAGCGACAGACTTTTCAAAGGACAATCCATAGCTTTAGTTTTAGGCCTAACCCCTCTGGGTTCAGATTTGCAAGGCTGATAAAAAAAGCTGACTGCTTCAGAACCTTCCACGGAAGAAAAAAACTTTGAAAATTGTTTACAATGAACTCAGCTGTTTACCTCGGTGCTGCAAATGTTCTTATCAAATAGAGGGCTTAGCTTCCCATAATCAGTTATTGGAGAAGGCAGGCCACACTTTGAAGGACTTTGCAACCAAATGCACGTCGGGACCATTGGCCACCATTTTGAAAGCTTAGGAGAAGGGGGTGGATGTAGCCAGGGGCGTTCGTGTGGAGAAGTGGCCCAGGTGATTTGCATTCTGCTCACATTTTCATGAGGTCAGGGAGAGTGAAGATGAAAATGAGATGTATATTTTATGGTGTGTGTACTTTACAGTGAGGGCGTTGTGTAAAATCATTCCCGACGGTTAGTTCACTTGACTAACACTGCACATGCGAAGTAAGGTGCACCGAGAAGACACCTTGACAAACTCAAACTGGTGCTTGAGATGAGAATTTTGAGTCCCTTAGTGTGATTTTTTTTCACAGTGACATGCTAAAGCCGAAGTCTCTTCTCCAAGAACACACGTCTAAAATCACAACAGAAGTCACTAGAAAAGGCATCCCGTACACAAATATTTTTCATACAGCCACTCTGGAGTGGATCTGCTGCAGAAGGCTTTGTTCCCCCTGTAGTTGGAGTGGCTTTTCTTTCTTCTGACAGGTCCCCTTTTAATAAAGCGCATGTTCTCCAGCAGCATGATTTTGTCAGAGGAACAAACCTTTTCAATTGAAGAATTACATTAAAATTCTGTCCTTAGCATTCCTCTTTCCTCATTTCAGAATCGCAATAGGAAAGGAATAAATTGGAAGTTAATGGAAGCCACTTCCTTTGCAGGGCTTTTAAAGTGATAGCGGGCTCTGGTTGCCAGAGACGGAGAAGGCACGGAGAGAGCGCACAGCCTTTAGATGGGTCTGGGCAGGAGAGCTGTCCTCATTAGATGCTCCTCTGCGATGGTGGCGCCTCGGGTGGGGTTTCACTGTAGTTGAAAGCTGGGAGAGAAAATAGAGGCTAAGTTCCCAGTACTGCCTAAGACTCAAGCTCTGCTCTGTGGGCCATTTTTGAACATGTCCTTGTTGGGTCCAGAAAGTGACACTGCACGGTGCTCCGTGTGGTGACACAGGAACTGGGAGCTGCCAGGATGGTTTCCTGAGGGCCCATCGAAGCCTGGAAAGTCAGAGAAACCAACTCGCTCTATCAGTGGGAAATGGGGAGATGTGAGGGAGTTTAAACAAATTAGCGTTGGGTTTTCTTTCTTTTTAATTTTTTAAAGAAAAGGTGGTGAACAAAAAAAAAAAAACTTCTCTATTTAAAAAAATATATTGCCTTTGAGGAATAAAAGCACTTTCAGAAAAGCCCTTTCAGGGGTCTGGTTGGCAAGATAATCTTGTGATTATAATAGGAAAAGGCTTTGTTGAAGTTCAGCGGTTCTGACCATTCCTAGTGCTGAAACCCATAAATGCAGTTCCTCATGTGGTGGTGACCCCCAACCATAAAATTATTCTTATTTACACTTCATATCAGTAATTTTGCTACTGTTACGAATTGTAATTTAAGTACTTACTATGCAGGATATCTGATATGTGACCCTTCAGAAGGGGTCATTCAACCCCCACAAGCAGGGCTGAGAACCAGTGTTCTAGTAAGCCACGGTGATGACTTATTACATGACACCTGTGTGTGTCCACAAGTGAGAATAGTCAGAGAAATAACAGCCAAAGATCTTTAAAAATCTAAAAAGGAAAACACCACACAAACTTAGTTCAGAATCAATGGTAACTCAATCGCTGGGCGCCACAACTAGAATCCTAATCTTGTAAGCCATAGAAATCTAAATCCTCCAGTGGCGAATCCTGGTGGATTTGCCATCTATACTAGTAGCTACATCTTGTCCTCCCGCTGTCCCCCTCCAACCCCCCACTCCTGCCTCTTCTCTTCCTCCCTCCCACCCAGAAGTCCTCCTTACTTGCCCAGTGATTGGTTTCTTTATTCATTAGAAGAGTCACATGAAGTCCTGAGTATGTGATTCACTCTTCATGCAAACAGCCCTCTTAGAGAAGTTGAATTAACATCAAAATACAAACAGCACCAGAGCTATCCACAACACTATATATATATATATATATATATATATATATATATATATATATATATATATGTGTGTGTGTGTGTGTGTGTGTGTGTGTGTATGTACATGTATATATGCATATATATAATATTCAATAATTATATATAATTTTTAAAATTGCCAAGAATCACATTCTTTTTTAAAAGTATCCAAGAGTAGAAGAGTTATCCTAAGGAACCCAGAACTCTGCTGGGTCCAAATGAGACCACTTTTATCGTTGTTACTGTAGATTGCAGTGAAAGGGGCCACTTCTTCCAAGACTCAGAACCCATAAAGCCCCATCTTCAAGTCTTGAGTGCATGCAGAGGGCGTGTCTTCTTGAGAACATCTGGGAGGCTGAAGGATGGCTGACATTCTCAAAGGACTGCACATTTTGTCTGTGAACCTTTGGGGTGAGAAACGGGCAAACCTAGGCCCTACTTCAACTCACAGGCTCACAGGAGCCTTGCCCAGTTTCTGCTTACTGTATCCTGACCTTGACTAGCAGTTTCTGTGGCTGTTCTAGTATAAGACGGGACCTCTGAGTTGCTGACAAGATGATGTGGTTTGTTTTTACAGTGCTAGGACTTTTCTCATCTTGTCTCTGGGCTTTCTTGGCCCAAGTCACTGAAAGGACAATATAATATGTGCTTGCCCCACCCCTAGCCCAACCAGGAAAACAATCGTATGCTACTTTTGAATGACCCAGTTAGGAGCGGTTTGAATGCTGGCCCTGTCCATCTCTGACTCCAGCCTTGACCTTGGCTGTCTGCTAGCTGTTCGTCTCTTGACCAGTGTTAACCATCCTCCAACTACGCAGGTGTCTCAAGTGTTCTCACATTTACATGATCAGCCTGGAGCGGTTTCCATGGCAGAGTTAACTCTATCCCAGCCGCCCAGATAGAGCAGCAGTCTTTTGCTGTTGCTTTGGATTTAGCTGCTTGTCTATGGCATAGTCTGGGATGGTCTCTTCTTGTTAGCAGAGGCCTTACTTAGCATTTAGTCTATCACAGTTAGCTGCTGCATTGGGAACAAAGAGAAAGGAAAGAGCAATAGTGTATGTCCTCCATGTGTCCCTCAGGGGACTCGGGGAGCCAGCCAGCCTGCAATCACTAACCTAGAGTCCAGTCCCTCTTTCTAGCATTCTTGTTACATACCCAAGGACAGGCCTTCTCACTCACCTTCCTCAGAGTCTCAGTCTTGGCCATGTTAACCCTTCATCTTCCTCTTGACAGCTTGTTTCAGACCCTCTCCCTTTTTACCTATAGAGGGCTAGCTCCTCAAGACTCCCTCAGCTTTTGTAGTTACTAGCGAACTGATGTCTCGGTAATATTCCACTTCATATTTTGTGGTACCATGTATCCAACTCAGATGTTAGAAAGACACTTGGTAAGTTCATAAAGAAAGGGTTTGATGGGTTTGACAATGGCTGGGGTTTTACCAAAACCAGAAGAAGATTGTAGGGGGGGGAGGATCATTGCCAAATGAGAAACATGTTTTCTGTGACTTTCACCACACCAGTCCCTTAAGCTGGTCGGTGGTCTATAATCATCCTTTGGCATAAAATACCTTACACAAAAGAAATGGCAGCTTTCAGTCCAAATCCCCATTTGTTTATGGCCAGATTATCAGCAAGCCTAGTATCTAAAAAAAGGCTTGAGGTTAAAGCTTTTATCGAATAGAAACAGATGGAAGGCCTGGAATCAATCAATCTGCCTACTGTAGAAAGAGAGTTACCATAGCTCCTGCCAGAGAAATTCCAAAAGAGAGCAAGTTCAAATTCCATGCCGGGCATGTTTTCATCTTATTATTTTTTTGTTGGTGGTACAAACTTGAGTGTGCCATTAGCAGTTTTGCAGTCCTGGTGTGAGTACAAAGAAAATGGGGAAATTTTTTTTTAACGCAAGCTGCTGTCTCTGGGGCTCCCGCAACGCATGGAGTGTTGCATTCACACACAGAGCGTTCTTCATAGCTTTTCATTGAATAAAGATCGGAGGCAAAAGCCAGTGATGTAGTTGGGTGAATATTCATGATCGAGCAGAGTCTGATGAGATCTAGAACTGACTCTCCCCAAAGCTCCTTTGAAAAACTACTGTATAAATTATCTCTTGCTCTCTGGGATGGTGCAAACCCCTGCACCGATCATTAATACAGAAAATGTTGATATTTCACATTTTTCTCATCCATCTTTTGATGTTTACCCAATCTCAGGTGTTTGCTCGCTGTCGTCTTCTACATAAAATAAGACCTTCCTCAGTTAATCTTGTTGCTCAGATAATTGAATGAGAAAAAGTAAAGACTTCATACGAGAAGCGTTTTATTCTGAAATACTGCTTTTAGGGAGCGAGGGCCACAAGAACTGTATATATAGCCAGTTGTTGTGGTATAGTTTCATAATATCCAAAATCAGGAGGCAGGAGTAGGAGGAATGGGGGAGTTTGAGGCCAGTCAGGGGTACACCAAAAGTTCAAGGGCAACTTAAACTAGGTAGCAAGGCCCTGTCCCATAAAATCAGGGGCTAGAGATAAACTCATTGAAAGATTGCTTGCCAAACGGTGATAGGCTCTGGACTCCTTTCCTGCGAGGCAGAGAACAAAAGAAAATTCATAAGAAAGTTCTGCTCTAGCCAAGCAAGATGTCTAAAGGATGAAGGTGGTCCCAGCCCCTGTACTTGTGAAAAAACAGGAGGCCAAAAGGTGGTGAATCCTCTTTGAGCAAAGACCTAAGGGCTTCAGCATTGAACAGGACATGCTGCCTGAAAGAGAGCTCTTGCTTCCCGAATGTCCCCAGTATATAAGGCAAGGGGGCTTCCTCGGTAAGTGCTACGTCCTGTCATTAACCAGTTAGCCCAAGCCCTAAACCAGCAAACTACTGCTTAAATCTGCCCACAAGTACAGGCCAGAGACAAAGCAGGAGAAGAAGCAAAGGCTACTGACTGGCCCCTGCTGAGGAGAAAGCTGCTGACAAAGGGGATGCCCTAAGAGACTGCCCAACCTTCAAACAGGACTCAGTACAGTGACCACCTTGGTAGAGAAGGCTTAGCTGCTGGTGAGTGCCCATGATGTAGACCCCATTGAGCTGGTGGTCTTTCTGCCTGCCATGTGATGAAAGATAGGGGGCTCCCTACTGGGGCGCCTGGTCCACAGGAAGGTGCGCCACACTGTTGCCTTCACATGGGATAACTCAGAAGACAAGGGTGCTCGGGCTAAGCTGATGGGAGCCATAGGACCAATTACAAGGACAGGTACAATAAGATCAGTCTCCCCTGGGGAGATGATGCTCTTCATCCTGAATCTGTGGTTTGCATTGACAATCCCGAAAAGGCAAAGGATGAAGATCTTGCCATATACATAAATAAGGTTACAAAATTATCCTCCAAAAAAAGGAAAAAGAAAACTGTTAAAGGAAAGCAAACATTCCTCCATTCAAATATAAGTTCAGTACGTTGTACCTGGTATAAGAGAGGACTGGGGTTTGGGGGTGTGATTCCCATTTCCCAGCTTGCAGTTCTTATCAGCCCCCAATAAGTTAGGCAAATTACTCTAATTTGGGGTAGGTAGGTGGTCGCTTAAACACAAGAGTCTTCGTGTCAAAAGCTATAGACCTGCGGCAGTTTCTCTCCAGGGCCCCTGTGGCTGTGTCCTCCCTATTAGGACTCCTTTAAAAAGAAGCTGGTACTTTAAGACAGGCTGCTAGAATCCAGTGTCTGGTGGCTTTGGCTCAGCTTTGGGGTCTCATATGTCTCAGGGAATGAATAATTATCTACAGGTGGTTGCCTCTGACCTCCTCCTCTCCTAATACGATGGTCAATAGAAAAAGGCAGACTTTGTGACTGTGCATACACTGATAATAATGATAACCCTAGTTATGTATCTTAGTGATACATAACTAAGAGAGTCTTAGTGACTCTCTCTCTCTCCCTCCTCCTTCTCTCTCTCTCTTTCTCTCCTCTCTCTCTCTCTCTCTCTCTCTCTCTCTCTCTCTCTCTCTCTCCTCTCTCTCTCGCCAGAATTATTTCTCTCTGTAATCCAGATGACCAAGCAGGGACTTGCTCCCTAGACCAGGCTGGCCTCAAACTCAGAGATTCAGAGATCTGCCTGTCTCTGCCTCTGGTGTGCTGGGGGATTAAAGGGACACACCACCATACCTGGCAACCACCACACCTAACAACCACCACACCTAACAACCACCACGTCTTAATCTTTAAAAACAATTGCCCTGTACTCTCATTTCTTAAAGTAATTCCAGAGAGACCACCAAGATCTCACCTGCTAAAAATGTATTATTTAAAAAGCTCATGCCCAAAGTAAAGCCATAGTTCTTACACTTGAATGCACACAGAAGCAAATCCGGCATATGGAATTGGACGATGGAATAAATTATTTACTAGTAAATGGCATTTCACAGCTCTCTGCTTGCTTGCCCACGTGAAATACAAAGGGTTTGGGCATATCTAGAGGCACTTCTTCAGGGGGAACTAGACAGCGTAGGGAAAAAGCTATGAATTCTAGCTGATGTGCACATGCTCACCAGCGGGTTAGTGACACTTTCCTGTCCCGGGAGTTTGATTATTTGGAGCTGTGTATTTGTGGAGCCGAGTGTGATCTTTTGTGAGCTATGTTCAGATTTACAGAGCAAATAAATGAGTTTCAGCTTTTCCCCGTTTATGTAGGTATATATGGGTCTCCAGCTCCTCATTTGGGTTCTTTATTGACCCTCATTCACGCTCTGCAATTTCAGAATGAGCTTCTGAACCATTTCTTTATAATGAACCTAGCTCGGTGCCCATGGCACAGACCCACAGCGTGCCCTCCCCCACCTGTTCTGATACCCTAGGAGAATAGCGGGGAAGGGACCTCAAAGAAGAGCTGAGTATAGATGCACGCTGGCTATGGTACCCTTAGGGCACTTTCAGATCCAAAACAGTATTCAGAAGGCCCAGATCGAGCAGGAAAACTCAAAGGTAATTATTCCGAATTAGGAAAGATGCATCCTTTGCTTGTTGACACCGAATCGGCTGGAATCAGGACAGTAGTGTGTTCCTACACAGCAGTCCCTCTGACCACCACTGATGCAGAAATTGATTAAAGGAAGCTTCCACCAGACAGAACCAAGGATAACCCCTCCTTTGAAAAGCACCTGACAAGCCACAAGTCATTGTTATTTATGTCCAGAAATTACATTAAAAACTACATCCCCCTTTAACAAATATGCACTCACACTGGCCCTCAGGCTCCCTTCCATGTTTCCCATATCTTTCTTCCTTGTGGAAGACAGCGTTTAGGAACTCAGGGCTGACTTAGGAGCAGTCTCGTCCCCAGATCACTGAAAATCCTGGGGAAATCCTGACGCTGCTTTTCATTGTTATCTGTTTTGTTTGATTCTCTGATAGGTTTGCCTTACTTCTTTTTTATTATTAATTATTTTTATTTATTTACATTCCAGCCATTGCCCCCCTCCTGGCATCCCATCCCCCCTCCTTGCCTCTGAGAGGGTCCCCCCAAAGAATCCCCTTCCCTGGGGCCTCAAGTACTAAGCACCTCTTCTCCCTCTGAGGCCAGACCAGGCAGTCCTCTGCTGTCTGTGTGTCAGGAGCCTCAGACCAGCTCGTGTAGGCTGTCTGGTTGGTGGCTCCGTCTCTGGGAGCTCCCAGGGGTTCATGTTTGTTTAGACTGCTGGTCCTCCTATGGGATCACCCTCTTCCTCAGCTCCTTCAATCCTTCCCCTAATTCCTCCACAGGGGTCCCCGACTTCAGTCCAACAGTTGGGTATAAGTATCTGCATCTGTCTTCTTTTTAGCCAAAATGAGCATCCCAAGATATCAGTGAGAACTGTGTGGGTAGCTGACTAAAGAGGCCACAGGACACTTCAAGCATTCACCTAAGCACGATAAAAGCAATATTTTCATCAATATTTGATTTATTCCAACTCCTTTCAGCAGTCTAGATTTTACAAAAAAAGAGCAAAACCAGTAACCAGTTTTTTTTTTCAGAATCTGATACATCAGCTCCAGCATGCCCACTGCAGCAGAGCTATGTTATCCCCTCCAGTACTATCCGCTTAGCAAATGAATGCTCTCAAGGTGCTAAATTGCTCCATAATGGCTCAAAATGGGTAATTCAACCTCCTCTATATATGGACTCCTCTCTACATTGGATAGGTGCTCTGATAGCTTTACCGTACGGCACATCATCAGCTTCCCTTGCAAAGCAACCATCAGATAATTTGCCCAAAGACCAAGACACCGACTCACCACTCTAAAGGATATCTGAGAAGAGGAGATTCTCAAGCAGACAGACCAGGATGGCTTCCCCTTCCCAGTGTTGCAGAGCCAAAGGTTGACAGCTGAGAATTTCCTGGAATGGTGTATCCTTCTCCAACTCAGTCCTGGGATGTTATAATGAAAGCCCTGTGTAGAAGCCTCATTCCTCCCTGCTCAACCTTCAGTTTCCCCCCAGCGAAGTGTTGCAGATAGAGAAAGCCTCTTGTTTATGTGTGGGCCCACGGGGCATTTCCAGATGTCTAGAGCATATAGATGTTGACCCAGTGAGGCATTACACTTGTCTTCTGGACTCTGACCTAAGATCAAGAAAGGGCCACCCTAAGCAAGAGATCAGAGGGCTCTGATCTGACCCACATGCTCTTGTTCCTCACAGCAGCCCTCCATCACAGCAGCCCCCCATCACAGCAGCCCTGCATCTGTCCTTACTACTGCATCTTGTAGACCCACTTGCTCATGCATCTCGAGCAGATTTCTCAGACTTAAATTCCAACCTGAGAATCTGAACTGGGGACACACAGGAGAGAGATGAGGAGGAGAGAGGCCTGGGAAGAGGGAGGAGAGAGAGATGCTGCAGGCACTCCTTTGAGCCAGCAGGATGACTCCATGAGTAAAGGTGTCTTCTGCACAAGCCTGGTGCCCTGAGTTTGATACTTGGAGCACTTGTAAAGGGAGAAGGAGAAGGCAATTCAACAGTGTTCTCCTCTGGTCTCCACACATGCACTCATGCGCATACATCATGTATGCACATAAAAATAATCTTAATTTATTTATTGTTTTTTAAAAATAAGGAGTATCACTTTCCAGTTCAACCAAAGAAGGGTTTGAGTTTTCTTCCCTATTTAAATATATAAGAAAGGAAGTCTGATATAAATTAAGGGTTTTTTTTTTTTCATAATTAGGCCTTTCGATTAAAATGTATATAGAAATATAAGGCTAAAAAGTGTTGGTTTTATTAAGTTAGAAATAGATAATCGGTTAATTTAAACATGTAACGAATGTTAGTTCAGCATAAGATGAAAGAAAGACTTCATTCTATGTCAAACTCAAAAAGAAAAGAGCAAGCTAGGTCCCTATGAAGACAAACATATCCCTGAAGCTGAGAGAAAGTGCTTCCCTCCCAGAAGAGGTTATGGTGATAAAATCAAAATTCAAAGAATGTTGTAATATGGAGGAGCAACATGACCCCCTAATGCTTGTCTACATGAATATAAATGTGCCAGTCTATTCCTACAGAACCAAAAGGCCTTTCAGATGATGGACTGAAAACCTTAAAGAAAGGTCCCAGTGGATGGTCCCAGCGGATCTAGACAGTGGTTATTTCACATTTCAAATAAGTTTCTTATCACTTAGATATCTGTTATGTGTCTATTCCGATCCTATTGATTTTATTGATAAACAGTTCTTTTTAAACATAATTTTACAGCTTTTCTCACAAAGATATCCATAGTTAGTCCCACACGGGTGTGTCCCAGCTGACCCTACCCTTGTGGGAACACTGTTTTAAAAGGAGTTACGCCACCCCAAGGAAAAGGAAAGGCTCTTAAATGCTGCATTAGAGCAGCAAACTGTTGAATATGTCAGACCTCTGAGGCTTGGGTATTATGCCCACGAGGTGAGAATTTTGCCCATGCCCTTTGGTCAAGTTGGAAAGTTTCCTATCTTACCTACTACATTCATCAGACACATATTCATTCCATATGATCACTGGAGAGCTGGAGAATAGGTGAGCTCCATGTCCACTGGACTCTGAGCACAGAAGTCTACTAATTAGGTGGACTGGACAATAGTTCACTGCCTTTGTTTATCTTTGCATTCACTGGGACGCCCAAGCCATGACAGGTCCTTGATTCACTGATTCTTTTTTATATTCTCTACTTGCCACCACATTCCTCCTCCTCCTCCTCTTCCTCTTCTTCCTTCTTCCCCTCCGCTTCTTCTTCCTCCTCTCCTTCCTCTTCCTCACCCTCCTCTTCCTCATCTCCTTCCTTCTCCTCTTCCGTCTCCTATTCCTCCTTCTCCTCCTTCTCTTCCATTCTTCTCCTCCTCCTACTACTACTATTCCTCTTCCTCCTCCTCCTCCTGCTCCTCCTTCTTTTCTTCCTCCCCTTTTTTCTTTTCTGTGAAATGGCTTTGGTCAGATGAGAAAGGCTCCAGACTAGAAGCCTAGACTCCACAACCAATTCTGTCTCTCCCAACTGTGATGTTTGGCAAGCTGCAGAACCGCCCTTACTTCTGAAATGAAAGGTTTCTTAGTAAGGAAATTTTTCCTGTCACAGTAACAAATCTGTGATTCTGTCGTTCTTCCAGTTTTTCTTGGCCTCTGTCAACACTTATCCCATAAGAAGCATTTACTAAAAGTTACCAAATTTCCTTTGCTGAAACAATGATACATGTCTTTTGAACCAAGAATCCTGTGTAGTATTATGCTCGTAGTAACAACAACTGCTTACAGTGATAAATGAAATTTCTTTGTAAGGAAAATACCTACCTTGAAAATTTTCTCCCAATCCTAATCTTTCCCTTTTCCTTACTGCATATCCATTTTCAGAGAGAGAAAGAAAGAGAGAGAGAGAGAGAGAGAGAGAGAATACTAACTGAAGAACAAAAGAAGATGAGCCTGCACTCTGTCCATTTTTAGAACATCCAGGATAATGAACGCATGTGTAGTTCTATAGAGCAAAAAATTCTTGATGGACTGTCTAGCAGGTCTACATTTCAAAACCTACATAAATGTCCGTGTTCCTCAGCCAGTGCACAACTTTAAAAGGTGCAAGGGAACTGCACAGAATCCTTTGAACCTTAAGGGAGCCATTTCTGAACCTCCTGATTAGATGCCTGTGTCTGAAGGCCTGTGTATTATCTATCTATCCCTCGGTCAGTTCCCCTATGCAGGTTATGACTATGCAAAGGCTTTGATCAGGTCACCTTTCTTGAGTGTGATCCTTGGAAAAATAAATTTCTGAGGCCACCTCTCACTGTGCTCCATGTTCAAAGGGTTAGGCCCGAGGTGCAAGAGGAAGGTCTGCCCTTGTCCACGTCCTCTGAACTCATGCTGTCTGGAGAGTTCAGGGGTAGAGAGACTGGCAAGGTACCTGCAGACTGCTGCCCTCTCTGGTTTCATGGAACAAACACAGGTCAGACTCTGTCCCTTAAGAGAGACCTCCTAAGGAAACTCAACCAAGCAAAGAAATTTAAATAGGTGTAGGCCACGCTCTCCTGTTGACTCCCATCCCTTTCTCAAGATCCTCTCAGCACTTGAAAGAAAATGCAGGTTAAAAAGAAACCGCTTCTTCTTTTGACTTTCTTCATTGCTCTTTCTCTGTCACATGGTACTGTACATATGAGATGGCCCTGTCCTCTGGAAGTCACTTGGTCCCTCTGCTTATCATGATGTTAGATGCTTTCTCAAATGTCATCCCAATTTTTTGAGGATTTCCTATTGACAATGTTGCTACTGAATTCAAAAGAAATACCTACATGTAAAATCTGGGACTTAGTGTTACAAATCACACTGTCAGTAACATCAGAATGCCAGATCAGCCCACCATCCAAGTACAAATGATTTTGCTATCGTGTTTAGTACTGAGGATGGTGATCTGTCACTTACCATAGTGGTGGATAGATGGTTTTAAATTAGCACTCTAGAGAAAGTCCTGTCAAAGCAGGTTACAAAAATGAGGAGACTCTCTTGGTTTTGTTTTTATTGGCTCATATAAAAGCAAATGTAAGCTATTAAATGTATAAGGTGGTTAGCGATACACAAAACACATGTGTCGTTCTTTGGACAGTGAAGCACAGGGCACATGCGTCTTTCATGGGAAAGATTACTGTTATTCAAGTCTAAGAGCAAATCCACATACCTCCTGAGAAACAGAGTCAGATAATAGAACTGAAGACCCTGGGAAGATGAGAAGGACTGTACTTGAATAGTCAACTAAAGAATCCATCTTAAACAGAAGTACCGAAGTCACATTCTAAAGTTTTGGAGAACTGCAAATCGTTTCCACTTGAATAAATTTACAGTATCAGTAGCCTATTGACATAGAGCTGTTAAGAGTGTAGTTTAGTCAGAGTTTCTTTTGAGTGACAATCAACTGAAGGTGCTTAAGCACAGGGGTATTATAATCATAGTGTTTCAGAGATTTATCAGTAAGTGTGGCGAGAGGCAGGTAGACCAGTTGTCTAGGAGAGTTGTGAGAATGGAAAAATAGGTATATGAAAGATATTATGGAGGAAAAATGAAGAGTTGGGCATTTCATGTCTGTGAGTGAGAGAGAAAAGATCTCATCTCAGGATCACAGAGGCTATGACTCTGAGGCATTTACTAATAATCTTGATGCCTCAGAAACATAAAAGGCATTTTGAAAATACTCTACAGAAGCTAAAGTAGCAAGTCTAGGCAAAAAAAAAAAAAAAAGAAAAAAAAGAAAAAAAATGCAATCAAAATTAAAGTCAAACAAATACAGAACCATAAAAACGGTACTTCATCAGTGCAAGAGCAGAAGGTCAGTAAGAGCCTGAGGGAGAGTGACTCTGTCCAAACAGACTCCTTTGTGAGGAGAGGTCAGCTGGGAGTGGGAGAGAATGTGCTGTGGGATAGATCCAGAGCTAGGAGGCTGTGGCCAGATGAGTGAGATCACGTGAAGTTGATGTTCTATTCAAATCCCCTAGAGCCTAGTGCATTGAAATTCAAAAGGCCAATAAGAGGAAAAAACTACATCTCTAAGATACGAGTTGGAGAGGCGTAGTGCACTGAGGCCAAGCCACAAACATTAGACTGAACTGCAGAGCTGCCCGTAAGCAGAGGCCACGTCCAGCAGTGTATGGCTTTCGTGGAAAGGTCTCCGATCACGCAGAGCGTCCAGTTGGCCATTGCTGTTCCGTTGTTCTTTAAAAAAAACAAAAACAAAAACAAAAAACACTTTTAACTATCATTTCCAGAAATGCCTGAAAATTGTTTTTGTGAGAACTGATCTTTTGTTTATTTATTTGTCTGTTTGTTTCAACTCCTTATCCAGAATCCTCTGGTCACTTTTAAATCTCCCACCCATTTACCTCACTTTTGCTATTGGGTGCATGTTCTTCATCAGGAGTGAGGATCAAGGAGTGACTTTTGCATTTGTGTTTAGTACTGAGGGGGGTAATCTGTCACTTGCCACAGTGGCGGGTAGGTGGTTTTAAATTGACACTCTAGAGCGCTCCACAGCAGGCAGCAACAATGAGTAGATGCTATTGGTTTTGATATTGGCTCACATAAAAGCAAATGCAAAAGGTTACTAAATGCATAAGGTGGGCACTGAAACACCGGACACATGTCGTTCAGTGGTGATCAGTAAAGACTCTTCCACACAGAAATGACATAACCTTTATTTTTCAGTTTACAAAAGAGAGGAGGAGGGCTAACGCAGTACAGAATGTGTCCATGAAAGCATTCAGAAAGATGTCTTAAATCCCTTAACTTTCTGAAACATTATGGGCAACCGATGGTAGCTCTGGGCCTAAACAGCCCCCCCACCCCGTGTTAGTACCTGTGTTTTGTGTAATCGGTAGGTCTGGGGAGCTCTTTCTGCCTGGCCTTGTGTCCCTTCATACGATCCCTCGATGCTGAGTCAGCATTATTGGATTTTTTTTTTTATTTATTTTTTTATTTATTTTTTTATTTATTTATTTTTTTGCTTTCCTAAAAGCCTTCCTCATTTCTCCATCCCCATCACAAAGCCTGGGCAAGGCCTGACTCCTACTGACTTCTGCTGCCCCTAAAGGCTCAACAACTAACTTATCTTTCTTCCCAGTCCTAACACCTTCCTTTTTCTATATCCAAGACCCCTCATTAACCCCCCCCCAATGCTTTTACCCCCTCCCCCAGCCAGCCTTGATCTATCCAGGCCTGATAGCAGAGGTCACCCCAGGGAAGTCCCTCCTGGCTCCTCCAGCTAGAGACATCTCTGCCTATATTCTGGTCCCTAGTACTAGACGCTTATTCAAGGTTAGGAGGCAAATTTCCACATGAGGCTACTTTGTATTCTCTCTGGATTCTCCCTACCCTGGCTCCTCAACATTCACGTGAAAGAGTCTTCAGAAACTGATGAGTAACAGGATAAAGAGACACACACCTGGAGGGCTCTTCCTCATTCCTGGCCTTCACACACTTTGGTCCTGTTAATGCCTTAACTTAATTTAGCCACTTGTTGGCAGGCACACATTGAAGACTTCCAAGGCCAAACTGTTACCCTGAACCATTGAGGAGCCAGCCTCATCCTTATGTCCTTCTGACCGTACAATCTGCAAAGGTTCCATGTATGTTTATTTCCCAAAAAGCCAGAGGCTCTTTGCCTTCTGAACGCTCAGAAACCTAGGCTGGATCTCCGTGTGCTTGGCCTCCTGTGGTAGAAAAATGCCTGCCCAGCAGGAGAGGGAGGGAGTGGTAAGCCAGTGAAAGCATCAAGTCAAAAGGTTGGCAAAATGCTTTCTCCAGGAGAAAGGTGAAGTTTCTGCTTGAGATTGAATGGGGCTGGAAAATATAAACCAGAGAAAGGGCAGGTCAGCGTCTGTGGCAAGAATGAATCAGCAGGCTACTGGCGAGTGGGATCGCGTGTGTTTAAAGTGCAGATCACAACTTTGAATCAGGCCCTGTGATTTACAGAAAGGATAATGGGTCTGAGGTCAGGTGTCTAACAGTTCCAGTGAGAATTCAGCCAGGAGAGCCCAAACAAGCAATTGAACCACCTCATCTTTAGTTTTTCCCGTTCATGAGATGGGGGAGGGCTAACGCCGTACCGCCGTACCGAATGATCTGTACGTAAGAGCATTCAAAAAGATGTTGATTTCTAAAGGACTTGGGAACTGTGGGCAGTACAGTGTGGCACAGGAGTTACACCGAATGTAAGCCTCAACCCGAGTCTGATTTTGTTCATAATTCTGTATCCCCGTTTTGCTGTGCGGATGAGCCCATCCATGCTTGTTTCAAGACCAATAATGTCTTCAGAAAAGCAGTGACAGCAGTAAACTATTTTGGATTTCTTTCATTTACGCCTTAATCTGCTCCGAGCATTGGGCTTGCGGGAGGGGGGGGGTGAGGGGGGGATGTCTGCTTTGTTCCTTCAGCGCTGCCTCTGCTGAGTCCAACTAATGATAACACTTAATGGTGCGTTGGTTTCTCTTGTCTCCCCCTCTCCCCGCTTCCTCCTGAATGGCCAGTCCTGGCGCCGGTTGAGCAGCGTGGCAGGCTGTCAGACCCTGGCAGTCAAACCCCTGATTTCACTGACACCAAGCCCTCTGGGTTAATGGGTCAGCATAGCAGCAGACCCTGAGCAGACCTCTCAGCCTTCACCATCTCTGTTGCCCGGAATCTTCAAACTGCAAACACCTTTTGCATGCTTCTTCCTCAAGCATTCCATACTGCTCCTTATTTATACCTACTGTTATGACTGTATGTTTGCCCGCCCTTCCTCCAAAAACCTCCATCCTCCTCCCTCACTGCTTCTGGGCTTGCAAACACGGAAGCTTCTGGAATTTTCATTGAGAATTTTGAATTTGCTCTTCTCTGCTCAGATAACGTGATCGTCTTTTTTTAATTTTTCTCTGCTGAAGGCACAAATGGAAAACTCAGAAAAATTTAGTTCTTAGTCAAATGTTGTTCCTATAGTACATTTTTAATTTGCATTGCATGGTATTTAAAATGGACCCTAATATTTAGATAAGTTTCCTGTGTTTATATGCAAAAAAAATAAGCATGTCATAAAATATCAAAGAACTGTTAAATGTCAGGAAATACTTTACCTCATTACACTAAATATACTAAGTCCTTTAAGATAGCACACTCTTGGGCTGGTGAGATGGCTCAGCGGGTAAGAGCACCCGACTGCTCTTCCGAAGGTGATAAGTTCAGATCCCAGCAACCACATGGTGGCTCACAACCATCCGATCTGGCGCCCTCTTCTGGAGTATCTGAAGACAGCTACAGTGTACTTACATATAATAAATAAAATAAATCTTTAAAAAAAAAAGATAGCACACTCTTTTTTGTTTTGTTTTTGTTTTTGTTTTTCGAGACAGGGTTTCTCTGTATAGCCCTGGTTGTCCTGGAACTCACTCTATAGACCAGGCTGGCCTCGAACTCAGAAATCCGCCTGCCTCTGCCTCCCGAGTGCTGGGACTAAAGGCGTGCGCCACCATGCCCGGCTGATAGCACACACTCTTAAAATAACAGAATAGACAGGGGTTGGGAGCTGGAGAGATGGCTCAATGGTTAGAAACACTCCTCTCTCTCTCTCCAGGACCCAGCTTCAATTTCTAGCACCCACATCAGGAGCCTCCCAACCATCTGTAACTACAGCTCCAGGAGGATTCTACACTGCCTTCTATATCCTGTGGGGACCCCCATGCATGTTCAAATACCCCAACATGTACACATAATTAAAAATAAATCTCTTTTTTAAAAAATAGTATTTTTTGAGGAAGGTTATCACCATCGCTACCACTGAAGTCCTACTTTGCCATAAACTATGTCAATCACTGAGAAATCTTAAGTCTTTAGTGCTAAGGGATGCATTAGCCTAGCTTTCACGAGGTTCTGGGTGCCAGCCCCCAACACTATCCAGAAAAAGTCTTTAAAAGGCTTTTTTCCTCCTAATTAATTTGTCAAAAATGTCTCAAGATGCTAAAATAATACTTGAAACATGTTTGAAGGGCACACACATGTGCGCATGTTGCACGGTCGTGGAGGGGCTTAGCTGATAGAACCGTAAGCAGGGGGCGCTGAACTGCACCTACTTGGCAGAAAATATGGACGGATACTACGGAATTTAATATCAGCAAACATGTTCCCTTTGAAACAGCAAATTAGATGTGCAGGTGGATTTTGGTCACACTTCAAAGAATAAAATGCTGAGATGGAGAACCGTTCTGTTTACTCTTGCTCTCGCTGGCAAGGATTTTTTTCTATGTTAAACAGGCTTTTGATTACTTCAAAGCGTGTTTGAAGTCCTCACTCTGCATAGCCCATGCACAAAGACAAATACTCCTCCAAAGCTGTACTACTAATCCTGGGGTGTCTTAAATGGTGCTAATCCTGGGGTGCCTTAAATGGATAGGTTAAAAAAATGCCCGCTGTTTCCTTGTTAACACCATGTGACACCTCTCTCATTCAGCTACGACAGTGAAGGTCGCCTGACGAATGTTACCTTCCCTACTGGGGTGGTTACAAACCTGCACGGGGACATGGACAAGGCTATCACGGTGGACATCGAGTCATCCAGTAGAGAGGAAGATGTCAGCATCACTTCCAACTTGTCCTCCATTGATTCGTTCTACACCATGGTCCAAGGTAAAGGCAAAGCATACTTTGAAATGAATGAGAGAGAGTATCAATAGCTCTCAGGTAGACGGTGGGTCCTGTATTCTGAGATAACCCAGAGGAGGGGAGGGGAAGCAGGAATGCTCAGGGGTGGTGAAATAAGCAAGGCCCTGCAGGCAGTATTATACACACTCATACTCTCTCTCACACACACACATGTGCACACACACACACACTCATACACACATACACATACTCTCATACTCATGCACACTCACACATGCACTCACACATACACTCATACACACATACACAGTCACATGTACATACATCCTCACACACACACACACACACACACACACACACTTATACACACTCATACACATACACTCTCACATATGCAAATAATAGTAACTTTGAAAAATGCCCTTTTCAATTCTAATTTAATACAGCAACTTAATTTCAGCTCTTGATATGTGTGAAGCCACCACTTTGGTGTCATTCAGCAGTTTCTGAGAACCTGCCCTCCCCTCTGACACCTCACTGCAGTGACTTGAGGTGTGGGGTGCTATAATCCACTGTAATGTGGTATTTGAAGCCACATATGATGGTGATTTTACCCCCACATCCCAAGATGCTATTTATAGATTATCTGAACTCTTTTACAACTTGGAATAATTACTAGGCCTGCATTAAGCCCTCTTACTTGGCTTGGGTTTGGTTTGGATTACTTGTGCCTGTTTCATTGTTTGTTTTTTCTTTCTAAAAACTTACCCAACCTCTGCAAGCACAAATGGTCCTATATCATTCCAAACCCTTCCATGGAGACAGAGGCACTAGTCTATAACATGAAGGATTTTTCTCATACAAAACACTGGGTGGATGTCTTTTCTTTCTTTCTTTCTTCCTTTCTTCATTTCTTTCTTTCTTTCTTTCTTTCTTTCTTTCTTTCTTTCTTTCTTTCTTTTTAGATATTTTCTTCATTACATTTCAAATGCTATACCAAAAGTCCCCTATACCTTCCCCCTGGCCTGCTCCCCTACCCACTCACTCCCACTTCTTGGCCCTGTCATTCCCCTGTACTGGGGCATATAAAGTTTGCTAGACCAAGAGGCCTCTCTTCCCAATGATGGCCGACTAGGCCATCTTCTGCTACATATGCAGCTAGAGACATAAGCTCTGGGGGTACTGATTAGTTCATATTGTTGTTCCACCTAAAGGGTTGCAGACCCCTTTAGTTCTTGCGTACTTTCTCTAGCTCCTATATTGGGGACCTTGTGTTCCATCCTAGAGATGACTGTGAGCATCCACTTCTGTATTTGCCAGGCACTGGCAAAGCCTCACAGGAGACAGCTATATCAGGGTCCATTCAGCAAAATCTTGCTGACATATGCAATAGTGTCTGCGTTTGGTGGCTGATTATGGGATAGACCCGGTGGGGCAGTCTCTGGATGGTCCATCCTTTCGTCTTAGCTCCAAACTTTGTCTCGGCAACTCCTTCCATGGATATTTTATTCCCTATTCTAGGGAGGAATGTAGTATCCACGCGTTGGTCTTCCTTCTTGATTTTCTTGTGTTTTGGGAGTTGTATCTTGGGTATTCTAGGTTACTGGGCTAATATCCACTTATCAAGTGACTTCTTTTGTGATTGGATGTCTTTTCTTAAGAGTTAGTTTGGGGGAGAATATCACTTTGTATTTTGTGTATGCAAGCTTTGCATACTGATCCGTCCAGAGGTTTTTTTTTTTTTTTTTTTTTTGACAAAAGACTATGAAGTGCACATAGGTGAGGGTGTTCCTGAGATCCTGAAGGTGGACACCCAGTACTAAAAGACTATGTGCGTGGTCCACTGCACATCCCAAAGAGGTGACCCTTCCTCATCTGCTAACGTCACCGGTACTTTTAAATGCTTTTTAGTTCTCCCTTGATAGTCAGCCAAAACCAATACCCAAAGTCCAGGCTGTCCTGTTCCTCTCTGGAAGGGCATCTGTATCTGTTACTTCTCTCACCACTGTGATAGAATACAGCGGGGGCAGTAACAGAAGGAGGGACGTCTTAGCTTCCAGGTCCAGAGAGTTCGGACCACATTGCTTACCCATGCTATTGGGCAGGGTATCATATCAATGGAAACCTACGGTAGAAGAACTTTGTTACTTCATGGTGTATGGGAAGGAAGGTATCAGGTACCTGTCCCCCAGTTAGGCATTTCCTTCAGCCAGAGACTCCAAAACCAACCCCACAAACAAACAAAAAAAAACTAGGCTCCTAAATCATTTTAGGGGATGTTTGCTATCCAGACCACACATCGTTTAGTGCCCCTTTTGTTTGTGCTCGGGGTCCTTCTCCTCCTCCTGTGTCACCTCACCCAGCTTTGATACAAGGGTTTGTAATTTGCTATGCCGTGCTCAGGTGATATCCCTAGGAGACCTGCTCTTTTTTTTTTTAAGGGAAACTAAGGAAAAGCAGCTCTAGGTGAGAAGGGGGTGGGGGGAGCTGGGAGGAGTGGTGGTAGGGCGAGCTGTGGTTAGAACATAATGTATGTAAAGAATAAAAATTGAAATTAAATTATATATTATATGAAAATGAAAAAGGACATCTAAAAAAAGATGCATTGTTTTAGAAATCTTTATCAGTTCTGAATGTACAGCCATTTAATATAGACAGAATAGGTCACCTTTTCTGCTTTTCCTTTTAGACCAGTTAAGAAACAGTTACCAGATTGGGTATGATGGCTCCCTTAGAATCTTCTATGCCAGTGGTCTGGACTCTCACTACCAGACAGAGCCCCACGTTCTGGCTGGCACAGCGAATCCCACAGTAGCCAAAAGAAACATGACTCTTCCCGGTGAGAATGGACAGAATCTGGTGGAATGGAGATTCCGAAAAGAACAAGCCCAAGGCAAAGTCAACGTATTCGGCCGGAAGCTCAGGGTAAGTGACGCTTGGGAAAGAAGAGACGGATGTCCAGCACTGAGGGGGGGTGGGTGTGTCCAGTACTGCTCTGTGTAGATGCCCTGCCTGAATGCCACCTGACACCTTCTACTCTCTACCCTCACTGTATGTCACAATTCATACCAGCCATCGAAACCTTCAGATGCTTAAACAAAATTCTTGCCTGGGGAATTTAGAAATTGTGTGTAACACAGATGTGCAACCTCTGGATATCAACTGAGCCTGGTTTTGCCAGTGTTACCCTAAGAATCTTAGGAGCATGATCTTCCTTCTCCCTGTCTGTGATCAGCCATGGGGATAAGTTAATGTTGGCTTAAATATCCACAGTTTTCAAAGTCACAAGTATGAATGGTAGAAGGAGACAGGCCAGCCATTGAGAGGTGTCTTTCTTTGCAATCCCCATTATGTTTGAACTGTGCAGTGTGGATGTATAGTAAGATGTCCAACCTCAGAACCTCTCTGCTGTCTCGTTGACAGACAGCCCACCTTTTGTTGGCTTTTTTATGAGAGATACGGTGTTTCTCATCATGCTGGTGTAATTGGGCCTTGAAAATGGTCTCCGCATTTACTCATAGGGTTCATTTTTGTATTGTTTTGTTTTGTTTTGTTTTGTTTATCACTCTTCCATTACAGGCCAAATGCATCTGGAAGGCAAGCTGTGATTTATGGTAGCTATTTGATAAAGACAATGTAGATTAAACCTAGACGCACAGGTTGCAAGAAATCACCTTCAGCCACAGTAAACTGAACCTGATTTATTCTTTATATTAGTCAACAGAGTTTTAGTTTATCAGGTAAATGTAGAGAATTCTTGCCAACATTACTTCCCTTGCCATTAAAATAAATAAATAAATAACTTCAAATCAAACAGCGAGAACAAAACATGAAGCTTGCTGGTAATTCCCCTCCTCTCCCCCCCTCCCCCAACCCCTGCTCCACTCCAAATGGCTAAATTATTATCCGAAGAGGCCAGCATTATTTACCTTGGCAATTCTTCAGGGTTAGAAACAGCAACTAAATATTGCATCTGGCTCTTTCCAAGAAATAGAAACAAATGGATCAAACACAGACTAAACCCAACATATAGGATATACTCTGATTGCAGTCCATCACAAGGCTGATATTTGGGATGATAACACATGGTCTCTGATGCCAGGACTTAAGCCACCTCGTCCCTAAGCCAGGCTCGAGTCAACCTCAGATTGGGTTTGGCAGTCTTGCCCAAAATGAAGCTGAAGAGGAGGTTAGGCCAGTGGAGGGCTGAGGGGAAACCCAGTGGTCACTAGAAAGGAGGATAAAGATGGAGTCAAGATGTAGCTGCTGGGCAGTGGTGGCACACGCCTTTAATCCCAGAGGATTGGGAGCCAGAGACAGGCAGATCTCTGAGTTTGAGGCCAGCCTGGTCTACAGAGTGAGTTCCAGGACATCCAGGACTGCACAGAGAAACCCCGTCTCGAAAAAAAAAAGATGAAGCCATAGGCAGGGAAACACTCCTCATCTCTTTTGATGATTTTCCTGGGACTATGGTCTGTAGCCTCCCTCTCTGCTGAACCTGGGAAGCAGTGGCTGCCACTTCCTGTCTCAGCCTGGACCCTCCTTCCTTAACTACTGAAAAGGAGCTTGAAGGCTTCACTTTTCTTACTCAGTGATGCCTGAGTTACACATGCTCACGTGAGTCACAGAAACAGACACACACTCGAGTAAGTGGTATACACACAGATATACACAGGAGTCACAGGCACTCACGGAAATAAACAAATCACAGGTATTCATGCACACAGAAGTTATAGGCACACACACACAAATACACACACATGCAGGAGTCACAGGCACACATATAGATACACATAAGAGTCACAGGCCTGTGGTACACACACACACACACACACATAAAGGTGTCACAGTGTTACACACACACATACATATACAAGTGTCACAGTCACATGAGTCACCTAAACACATGAGTCACAGGCACACACACAGACGCACACACAGGAGTCACAGGCACACACACAGACGCACACACAGGAGTCACAGGCACACACACAGACGCACACACAGGAGTCACAGGCACACACACAGACGCACACACATGAGTCACAGGCACACACACAGACGCACACACATGAGTCACAGGCACACACACAGACGCACACACAGGAGTCACAGACACACACACAGGAGTCACAGGCACACACACAGACGCACACACATGAGTCACAGGCACACACACAGACACACACACAGGAGTCACAGACACACACGCATGCATGCATAGGAATCATAGTCTCACACAAACACAAGTCACAGGCACACACACAGATGCACACACATGAGTCACAGGCACACACACAGACGCACACACAGGAGTCACAGGCACACACACAGACGCACACACAGACACACACACAGGAGTCACAGACACACACACAGACGCACACACAGGAGTCACAGACACACAC
>LR750029.1:341602-379750 GCA_902729485.2 Mus minutoides
AAAAGACATAAAAAAAATCCTTCAATATGGCCTTTCCCAGTCCTGAACAACCAAAGACAATATAACACTTACCTAGTATCCAAAATGAAACACAGTAGCCTCAGGCTACACTATTTTTTTACATCATTGTTTACCGTGTTAAATGGGGCATTGTAAGGCAGTTTCATGCAAGTATATATTATGCTTTGAGCATATACCCTTCTGACCTTGCCCCTTTCCACTTCTTCCCATCCTGTTAACTCTCTTTGTATCTGTAGACAGTTTCACTTCTATGTTGGTGAGACCAGTACACACATGAATCTACATCAATATAGAGACCATATGCAAAAGAAAACATAAGACATCTTTCTTTCTGAAACTGAGTAAATTGGTTTACTATGATTATCTCCAATTGCATCCTTTGTCCTGTAGACAGCTTAACTTCCTTCTTCTTTATAGCTAAAAGATAAGATCTCATTGTGTTCCATGCTGGCTTTTGTCCATCCCTTTATAGTTGCACATGCATCAGCCATAACCTACCCGTTTTGAATAGCACTGCGGTAAACGGGCCAATGAAACAAGCACACTGCTCTGCAGACATTGAGTACCCAGAGCCAAGAAACACATGAGAAAAGAAGTTCAGCACCAGCCGTCTTTGTTTTCTGTTGCTGTGATTAAAAGACTGTGGCCACAGCAACTTATAAAAGAAAGCGTTTAACTTGGGGCTCATGGTTCCAGGGGGTTAGAGTCCATGCCCGCTGTCCATCAGGGAGTTTGGTGGACAGCAGGCATGGTCTTGGGGGAGTTGCTGAGAGCTTGACACTGATCTACAAGCATGAAGGAGAAAGAGGGACTGATTGGAAATGTAGTGGGCTTCTAAAACCTAAAGCTTGCCCGCCCCCAGTGACACACCTCCTCCAACAAGGCCACGCCTCCTTATCCTTCCCAAACAGTTCCACTAACTGTAGACCAACCAGTCAAAGATCTGGGCCTATGGAGGCCATTCTCATTCAGATCCCCTACCTACCCATCACAGAAATACAACATTGAAATTCCATCTCACCTAGTGAGAATGCCATTGGCTAAGAAAACAAGAAATACCCATCATGTGGACAAAAGGGGAATCAGTGCAAAGTGATGGCCAGATCATAGTGCAGCCATTGTGGAAATCAGTATGGATGGTCCTCAAAAAGGCAAAAGGAGATGTAACCTATGACCCACTCCTGGGAATCTACCAACAGTGCCAGTTTGTGTTTATAAATATAGGTCATTTATGTTCTGCCATATTTGCTTACACACATTACTTTTAGGAAATATATTGTATAATATTATCTAGATAATAATAGCATTATCATCTAGATAGGTTTTATATTGCGATGTTACCGACAAGATCTTATCTTTTCACTTAGTCATTTCAGGTGTCAGTGAGCCAATATGAAAGTACATTGGAAATAAAAAGCCTGGTGACATATATCTAACCCTAACCCAGAGACCCTCAGCCACGTGTATAAAATGTTGGGTGTTTCTTCCCACACAGCACGTGGCTAGGAGAGAGTTGTCCAGTTTTTTGTGAAGGAAAATGTCTGTGGGCAGAGGGAAATTCTTTGTTCACAGGCTACATAGTGAATTCCATGCTAGCCCAGGCCACAGTGTATATGCGTGTGGGTGCGGGTGTGTGCATGCATGCATGAGAGGGGAGTTGGGAGGAAGAGACCAAGCTGAAGTCTCTGATCCTGCATCCCACTCTAAATGGAGATACCACCTCTGAAGACAGAGTGTGATGGTGTGTATATGCTCAGCCCAGGGGGTGGCACTATTAGAAGGTGTGGCCCAGTTGGAGTAGGTATGTCACTGTGGATGTGGGCTATAAGACCCTCATCCTAGCTGCCTGGAAACCAGTATTCTGCTAGCAGCCTTTAGATGAAGATGTAGAACTCTCAGCTCCTCCTGCACCATGCCTGCCTGGATGCTGCCATGTTCCTGCCTTGATGATAAATGGACTGACCCTCTGAACCTATAAGCCAGCCCAATTAAATGTTGTCCTTATAAGAGTTGCCTTGGTTATGGTGTCTATTCACCACAGTAAAGCTCTAACTAAGATGTGGAGGAAGGGAGTCATACACACAGGCGTTAGCACTGATGTGTGAACCTCAGAACCACTATGCCTCAGCCAAACATTTCAGCAAATGCTCTTTCTCAATCCCACTGAAAGGAGCTCTCTGGCTGATGCATGTGATTGCTCTCCCAGAGACAATGCCAAGATGACAAGGGAAGGAGATAAGATTGGATGAGCCAGCTCTGGCTGCTAATTTCAGTCCTCCTCAGTGGATTCCAAGAGGGAAAGCTCAAGGAGAAAGGACTGATGGGAAAGGCTATTTGGGGACTGAGCCTGGGGCCCACCAAGAGGGGGAGAAGAAGTGAGTGTGGGAATTTTGTAGCCACATGACCCAAGTAAATCTGAAGGGCCATGTGTGTCCCTCTGCTTCTGAAAGACTGAATATCCCCTGCTATCCTCAGTCTTTCCTAGCACAAGGTTCTTTTCATTCTCAAGTTTTTTTGACTTAAATTTAGCTACGTGCCTGACACATGGTGGACACTCAAATATTTATTCAGTGAATGAAAGAACGGAGGAAGCCAGCCTGGCAATGTGGATTGTCTGTCTTTCCTTGCATCTAGATCATCCGAGGAAAGAGGAGGTGTGAGTGGTATCTGGCCTTGCCTATGTTCGCTTGCTAGAAACAAACCTAAGACTGTGTTTAATAGATATAATAGATGGGTGACCAGCAGATGAGCAGCTATTTACTATACAAAGAGCGTGTGCGTAAGATAGATTAAAAAGTTAAAGGGAAGACAGGCAGGAGGAAAGGGAAAATTCTATTAGAAAGTAGTCAGTGCATTTTCTATGAGACAGTGCGCTGGGAACAGGAAGGATGAATCCAGTAGGAAAGAGACACATGGAACCTGGCAGCGATGCAGGAAGGCGTGGCGGAATAAAGATCACTCCGTGGCTTGGTGGCTGGTAGCTACACTGAAAAATAAAAACAGATGAGGCTGGTGAGCTGGCTCAGGCAGTGAAATAGTTGCCTTGCAAGCACAGGGACCCAATACGCCACTTTAAAAAGCCAGGTCGGGTGGCACGCTTGTGATCCATGCTGTGGAGACAGAGACAGGCACATCCCTCAGGCTAGCCTCTGTCAAGTTCAGGCAAATGACAGTTCCTGGTCACAAAAAAGGGGGGGGGGGGGCGAGCAGCCCCTGGGGAACAATATCCAGGACTCTCCTTTGGCTCCACCCACGCACACACATGCTCGCACACACATAACACACTCACAAACAGGTGCACATGTGATACTTGCTTGCCTTTGTCAGATAATAGTTGGGAAAGAGAAGGGGGCCTAGGCCTTGGGAGAGGGCTCAGGAGGGAAAGCTCGCAGGCAACAGCGGGGACCCAAGCCCAGATTGCCAGAACCACACACTTAAAGCAGGGTGGATTAGCACACTGCTGTAAGGTCAGCACTTCTACAGCAGGATGTGAAGCTGAGAGAGGAGAGCCCCCAAGGGCACACAGGCTAGCTAGCCTTGAGTACAAACACCCTCTCTCAAACAGGGTGGAAGGTAGAGACTAAGCCCGAGGCTATCCTCAGACTTCACACACATGCTTGAACACGTGTTCACACATGCACATACACACACACCATACACAAATGATTAAAAAAATAATAATTGGCCTTAAGTGGCACAGACCAGTAATCCCAGCCTTTATGTAGCTAAAGCTGGAGAATCATGAGTTCAGGTCTAACCTGGGCTACATAGTAAGACAGTCTGAAAAACAATGCTGATAAATAGTCCTAAGTTTTATCTATCCTGTACTTTGGGAGTAGCCACGACTCCAACAGCAAAATTCATTTCTTACACCTGCCCAGACCTCATCTTGAAGGAATAATTTTAGTGAATCATTTCAAAAAGAAGACACTCCAAATTTGAAAGCCCGAAGTGTGTTTGAAGGGACACATAAATACTACAGCAAGAGTGCATTTAAATCTCGCTCAGCCTATCACATTCCTGTGGTATTTTGATGAAGTGTTCTGTCCTGGGATGGGATCACACATTTAGTTAGCTCTCGTGATGAGTGGATACAGAGACACAGAGCCATCTGTGGTGGCTGATGCTCCAACAGGGCCTCTGAAGGGCCATGTGTGTCCCTCCACTTCTGAAACACAGAATGTCCCCTGCTGTCCTCAGTCTTTCCTAGCAGAAGGTTCTTTTCATTCTCAAGTTTTTTTACTTAAATTTAATATGAAATTTAAATTTCATATTGTCATGGAATGTGCTGGGTAACAAGCCAGCCCTTTCCTCCTCCTCCTCCTCCTCCTCCTCCTCCTCCTCCTCCGTAACACTTCAGAAGAGTATGCACAGCCCAGTAAGCCAGCACCTCTCTTTAGGCAAATTGTTTTGGGTCATTCTGAGTTGAAAATTCTCAAGAAGGAAAATGGTACCTGTTCCCCTCTCACTGTCAGAGGACTCTGTGATTGATTACAGTCATGCTAGACACAGCTCTGAAAATGGAGACAGTTTCCATGCTTGCTTTAAGGGAAATCAAGTCCACCACAACCACAGTCAGTGACCCCTTAACCGTGCTCGCTACCAGGACTCCCTTCCAGGCTGATGGAGGTACAACAGAGAGTAAAGGTTTTCATCTTGAGATCAGGTATTCATTTCCACTTCATTTTTGTCTTTGTATGTGTGCAGGTGCACATACGTTGACATCCATGTGGAAGCTAGAAGGTGGCTTTAGGTGTCATTCCTTAGGAGGTATCACCTTGTTTTGTTGGCACGGGTCCTGACACAATGGCCAGCAGCTACTTGTATATTAGTCTGGCTGGCCAGAGAGCCCCAGTGGCCTCATCTCTGTCTCTCCCATGCTGGACTTGTAAGCACATACCACAGTGCTCAGTACTTTTTTTTAATATGATGCTAGGAATCCAAGCTCGGGTGTCCATCCTTATGTAGCAAGCACCATACTGAAGCACTTCCCCAGTCCCTTAAACTGAGACTTTTATAACTTAAAATATTTAGAAAATCTCCCCTGAAATGATGTGCTTTATAATTACAAGACAAGAAAAAGATGTAAAAGATGCCTCATTTAGGGACATGAGACTAGGTCTCAGAGCGGACATGACCCTTGGCCACTGCAGTGTATTAACAGTATCCGAAGAAGGAATGCTCGTGAGGGACAAAGTGAACAGGAGCTCTGTTAATGTCTTTTGAAATTTTGTATTTTGAGTAACAGTGACTACTCTCTGTTAACACCAAGCATGTTTAATACCTTTCCTGGCCAAGTGGCACACACCTGCAGCCCTAGCAACCTGGAAAGCTGAAACAGAACTGCTTGAACCTAGGAGTATGATACTGCTATCTCTCTCTCTCACACACACACACACACACACACACACACACACACACACACACACATATTCGAGAAAAATAATTCCCAGCAGAAACTTATTATCTCAGTTTGAGGACACAAGAAAGGTATTAATCACAGTATTTGTCTGCATAAAAAGAAAAGCTAAACCATCCATGTCGCACTGGGTCTCATAGTGCTTCCACATACTCCCAGATGGTGGCACATTTGGTACAGAGAGCCACATGGACTTGATACCGATGACATGCTTGATTTTAATCTGGGGGAGGGAGAGTGGATATCACAGAACCATCCTCACAGCCCAAAGGAACAAATCAGAAACCAAGCAAGTAGCAGGTCACAGGTGAACAAAGATGGGTTCCAGACCTGTCTTCTGTTACTCGGCTTCCGGCCACCACCCGTCAGTCGCTGGTCGTTCCCGACAGGTAGCCCAGAACGCTAACATTCCAGCCAGAGGAACGCCACAGAGAGGAAGCGGGTTAGTGAGAGCGGTAAAGAGTTGAAGTACAAATTAAAATGGATGCAAACTAAAATACAAACAGATGGGGCCGTAATGTGGGCAGTGTTGTGGAAACCACACAGTCTTTCACGGTTATCCATGGGAGGAACAACCTAAGTATAGGAAGAAAGGAAGAAAGGAAGGGAGGGAGGGAGAGAGGGAGGGAGAGAGAGAGAGAGAGAGAGAGAGAGAGAGAGAGGGCAAACTGAACATGGGGTGGGGGTGGGGCATCCTTTGAAAATACAATCTGAGAAACCCAAAAGTCCTAATGAAATCATTTAAGTGAACAAAAACCTCTCCTCTTCTCTTCCCCCTCCCCCTTCTAATACAGTTTTTATTAACTGAGAATTTCATACATGTGTAGAATATGTTCTGGTCATATTTATCCCCAGATTCCTCTCCAATTTCCTCTCCTGAATCCACCCTTCTCCCTCTCCTCACTTTGTTTTATTTTTTTTTATTGGTTATTTTATTTATTTACATTTCAAATGTTATCCCCTTTCCTGGTTTCCCTCCTGCAACCCCCCATTCCATCCCCACTTCCTCTGTTTCTATGAGAGTACTCCCCCACCCAACCACCCACTCCTTCCTTACTACCCTGCCATTCCCCTACACTGGGGCATGGCATCGAGCCTTTACAGCACCAAGGGACTCCCTTCTTTGATGCCAGACAAGGCCATCCTCTATTACGTATGCAGCTGGATCCATGGGTCCCTCCTTGTCTACTCTGTGGTTGGTGGTGTAGTCCCACCATGTATATTCTGCACTGCCCCCCACACACACACACATGGGGCCATACACTGGAATGTGGTTGAGCTACCAAAACTTCTTGCATCAAAAACAATGCATGTATAAGCTGGAGCTGCATGTATAAGCTGGATTCTGCCAGTTACTGAGTTGATCTGATATCAAATCTTTCCACAGACTGAAGAAAAGATGTTCATAATATTCATTATCACTTCTTTCCAAAGCATCCGGCAACCTGTCGCAGAACTCACCTAGGCAGGGGAGCAACCGAAGCAGAGGCAGGCATTTCTTCATCAGAAGAGGGAAGGGCGGGAAGCCTCCAGCTGGTTAGTTCACAGTCTAGCAAAACCACTACATGCGCCCAACTTCTGTATTTACAGATGGACAAAACAGATGCAGGGGGTGTCCAAAGCCCAGGGTCAGGCTGCTGCTGGGACTTCATGGGTGACACACACACACCTTATAGACCCTGATACACACAAATTTCCGCCATGTTAGAATGTAGTGGTTTTCTTCCACCTCATAAACCCTGTCTGAAAAAAACAGAAAACTCGGGGTCACTTCATCTCATTCTGGCCTCTGCCCTCTCTCATTATTGGCAAATCACATCTTTGAAGTATTTTTCCTCCCTTCCCCCTCCAAAAAAAAAAAAAAAAACTCATTTAAGACTTACACCACACCTCTCTCTCCATGGACTTCTTGAACAGCTAATCAGAAAAATCTAGGTTTAAGACACAACTTTTGCTTGGAATACAGTTAATATCAGTGATAGAAGGCAAAATCTGATTTGATCACAGATTTTTACACAAATGTACATGCATATATCATATGCATACATACCTATGCATACACGCATTGTGGTTTAAAGTGATGTGTTTGGATCTCAGGGTAACAAGGAGTGGACTTGTGGTGGCATTTCTTCAGTCAGTGTAACTGGGATTAGAATCTTCTGTTTGAAGCACACTCCTGGCTGTTTCCATAGACAATTAACTGAAGACGAAAGCTATGCACTTGTGCCCATCCTTGATTGACTGGGAAAACTTGAACTGTGAGCCAAAATCAGTCCTCCCTTCCTTAAGCTCCTTTCGAGTATTTTGGTCACAGTAACAAAAAAAGCTAAGATAGTATGTAAATGCAGGTAGTACAGATATGAACAGTGTGTATGTGTGTGTGTTGTGTTAATATAGAAATGTTGTATATCTTATTTTGTTTTCTGTTGCTGTAACAGAATGTCTGACACTGGGTAGTTTATAAAGGAAAAAAAGATTTATTTTAGCTAGTCACGGTAGAAGTCCAATAACGTAGAGCCAGCATCTGCTTAGGTTCTGTTAAGAGCCTCAAGACAGTAAGTAGAAGAACAAATGGTGGTGATTAGGAATGGACCAAGAACGTGCCTATGAGATGGGGAGAGAACAAATCAATTCCCATGACAACTATTTCAGTCTCTTGAAACATTAGTGCCTCTTAAAGGCTCCCTCTCCTTACACCTAAATTTCATCCTCAGTATTAGCAAAACAAACCACATCCATATATATACTTATAGTTTAGTTGTTATAGTTATTATGTTATATATATAGTTACTTGTATATAAAACCAATCACCTCGAGCTGTTCATTTGTTATTTTGAAATGTTCTAGTTAAAATGTGGCTCTGCCCTTGGCTGTCTTGGAATTCCTTATATAGATTAGTCTACCTCAACAGCTTCTGCCTTTGGAGCGCTGAAACAGGTGTTTGTGAGCACACCTAGACTTTTAAACAAGTCGTTGTTGTTGTTGTTGTTGTGTTGTTGTTGTTATTATTATTATTATTATTATTATTATTATTATTATTATTTTCAAAACAGTTTCTCTGTGTACCCCTGGCTGCCCTGGAACTGGCTCTGTAAACTATGCTGGGTTCAAATTCAGGGAGACCAGTCTGCCTCTGCCTCTGCCTCTGCCTCTGCCTCTGCCTCTGCCTCTGCCTCTGCCTCTGCCTCTGCCTCTGCCTCTGCCTCTGCCTCTGCCTCTGCCTCTGCCTCTGCCTCTGCCTCTGCCTCTGCCTCTGCCTCTGCCTCTGCCTCTGCCTCTGCCTCTGCCTCTGCCTCTGCCTCGAGTGCTAAGATTAAAGGTGTGTGCTAGGGCTGGAGAGATGGCTCATCGGTTAAAGAACATCCTTGGAGAGGACCCACATGACAACTCACAAACTATCTGTAATTCCTGTTCCAAGGGCTCGGACATCTTCACCCAGACAAGACATGCATGCAGGCAAAACACCCATGTACATAAAATGCAGATAAATAAATAAATAAATAAATAAATAAATAAATAAATAATAAAGGTGGAAAATAAAGATAAAATAAAATCTGGCTATGCACTGTCAAGCTTGCTCCGTTTGATTTATAACAGTCTCAGCATCTACTAAGAGTTGTAGTTCACACAGACTACCACACCGACAAAGGAAGCTTCCATAGGAAGCCTGAACAACACACAGCCTCCTTCCCTTAGAGTCCAGCCTGCAAACATGTCAACTCCCTGCAAAGTCGAGTTTAATCAACACCTGGCTCCCACTGTAGCAATGAGTCCTTGCATCACAGACAGTAACAGCCAGATTATGTCAGCGATCCTGGACAGAGCATACGGCCACAAAGGGGCCAACTGCAGTAATACAGTGCTAGGTTTATAAATGAAGTTCAATGTCCAGACCATGGGTTTGTGGTAGGAAAGAACTCTAAAGTCCGGGCCAGTTGCCCAGATGTTATCAAAAGAAAACAACACTCTAAAAAATTGTGACTTTTCAGTACTGGGCCCAAAGCAATGACGGTGTTTGTAACCTCCTGCTAGTTGAACTCATTAATAATTTACAGTAATGTGGGCTCCAACTTCTACTTAACTGCACTTCAAAGGGTTAGAGTCATGTTTACCACTGTTTTATTTAATGTAGCCATGATTAATTCACTAAGTAATTATTTTTTTCTTTGTCCTTTTGGGGGAGGAATGTTGAGTGATTTACATAGGGTGTTGTGTTTATCAGCAGAAAATCTTTAAAGCAAGCACATTTTGAGAACTCTCTCTGTCTCTCCCTCCCTTCCTTTCTCCCTCCCTCCCTCGTTCCCTTCCCCTCTCTCTCTCTCTCTGTCTCTCTCTGTCTCTCTCTGTGTGTCTCATCTGTTGCTTTTAGTTTACAAAATTGAATTGAAACAGTTTTGAACAAATGCCAGGCTGTCTTTCTGCTTAATCAAACCTTTGCGAAAGAACAGTTAATCTGTTACCTCATCCTTGCATCTAAGAATTTGCTAAATTAATTTACTGACAAAGAGAATCAATCACCGGAAAACGTTTAAATAATCCTGGGAACTCCTACGGGTGAACAGTGCCTGGCCCTGGAATGATGAGATGTACTCTTTCTCGCTCTGTTTGACAACAGGTCAATGGGCGCAACCTACTCTCAGTGGACTTTGATCGGACCACTAAGACGGAAAAGATCTATGATGACCACCGGAAATTTCTCCTGAGGATCGCTTACGACACGTCGGGGCACCCGACTCTCTGGCTGCCGAGTAGCAAGTTGATGGCAGTCAACGTCACCTACTCATCCACTGGTCAAATTGCCAGCATCCAGAGAGGGACCACGAGTGAAAAGGTGGATTACGACAGCCAGGGGAGGATCGTATCTCGGGTCTTTGCCGATGGGAAAACATGGAGTTACACATACTTGGAAAAGGTATGCCCGTGTTCTGGCGCCCAAATGGGGTGATTAGCATTTCCCAACCATCACCCTGAGCACTAAGAGAAGAAGAAACAGGAACACATGACTGAGTCCCATCTGTTATTCTCAGTATCGCCGTGGCAATCACAGGGTTACAGGGTGACGAATTTCTGTATCAGCAGAGTTAGTTTCGCCTTAGTTAAGTCCTACTGTCTGAGTCCCTTTTAAGTGATTTACGCTGTAAACAAACAAGCACCAACACCATCCACCTGCCAAGCCCGTACACTGACAACATTCACAAATTAGACCCAGAGCTTGCAAGTCATTTGTAAATAATTTCTGCTCCGGCTCTTTCATTTAAGAGAGAGCTTGCATTAGCACAGTTAAAGCTGTCAGTTGTGTGTTGTCCCTGGCAGCTTCCACATAACCATAAAAAGCATGTAGGGCCTATTTATGCATTATTAACCAGTAGAGGCTATTTTCCTAGAAAGCCATACTTTCAGATACTGTGTGGCGTCTCTCTTCCATTTGTGTGTAAGGGATAAGCATCGTAACTTGGGCTCCTTCCCATCCTTCAGATCTGTGCCCAGTGCCACAGATGAAGGTTTAGAGCTGTGCATATGCAAAGTGCTAAGCTGTAGGCTGTGCAACCTGAGGTTGGGACCGGAGTCAAGAGGAATAGAAAGGGGAGGGTCAGGGGACTGGGACCATTCCCTAAAACTCACTCCTTAAGGAATAGGATCTACCAAGGGGCATTTTCACGGGTGCTTCATCTGCCTCTGGGACAAGCATCGGCCACAGAAAATGATTTGGTTTTGAGTTCTGACGTGCCTCCTCAAATCTTGTGGCTCTGCACTCCCAATTACATGGCAACAGAGTTACGGGCTCAGCTCTTGGCATTCACTGCCTCCAGCTGTTTGAACAGTAAACGATATACCCAGAAACGTATGTCCTCCCGAACACACATGAGCCATGCAGATCACTGCTGTATTGACCCCAACAATGCTCCATCAGATCTACAAACTCTTTAATCTGAACCTAACCCTTACACACAAGCCTATCTCCTTCCCAGGCCCCTGAACCAGATTTGGAGCTCAAGGTGGACTGCTACAACCTTAAGGCAGCCTACCAACTCTAAATGCCTCCAACAAGGAACCTCCCGGCCAGACTCGGTCTCCTCTCCTTAGAAGAGACTCAGCCTGGGCTGTGGATGCTACCTGTTAGATTACAGACTCCTCCCAACCCACCATTACACTCTAGCCACACAGCATCTGTTTTAGAGACCACAGGGTAACCTCCCTGTCCACATCCTTGCCTAGGAACGTAACTTGCCACCTGATGTCTATCTTATGCTCCATCTAACCAGCCCCAAGCAGTAGGGGAAGAGACTGGAAAGTTTACCCCATTTCAACTCAGTGCATTACCGAGAGTAGTAATAGAAATACCTACCCAGCCCCCACAAAACAGCAGCTGTCATAATGTGGCTTAAAATGTTTAAAAGAAAGCAAAAAGGGCACCGTTGGTGATAGTTGCTTTCACAAAGTGCCAAAGGCGGTTGTCAAAAGCATCTTCTTGTGCTCATGAAGATCGGAAAGCCCAGCGGGGCCTTCCTTATTAGCTCCTAAATTCCCCCATATCCTCCTCGACTCTATTTGCTTCCTTCCTAGGACAGACACACTGAACCCAGACTGACTCACGGCCAGACAAGTAATATTTTACTAATTACCATCAAGTACAACTTTAAATGCATGCAAAACGAACTCCTGTAAATGGTTGTTCAAGCCTTCCTCGGGAAAACTACAAGCCCTGTGTTAGTCAGCTTTCTGTTACTGTGACCAAATGCCTGAGATGAAAGCCTATTCATTGGAGAGATTCTAGCTCTCGGCTTCAGAGGGTTTGGCTTCCTCTGTTAATAGGGACTATGGTGAGATAATGAGGAGTGTGTCAGACAATGTTGCTCATCTCCCAATGTCCAGGAAGTAATGGGAATGCAAGGAAGAAGTGGGGGTTCCGTGTCCCCTTCCAGGGCGTGTTCCCCATGACATAACGTTCTCCCATGAGGCCCTGCCATTTAAAAGTTTCAAAACCTCCCAGTAGTACCCAGGCTGGGAACCAAGTCATCAACATATGGTCTCTGGGGATCAATTTAGATCCAAACCATAACAACCTACATGTAAAATATGTCCCTGCTCACAGCCAGAGAAGAGAGTCGTCAGGAACCTAAGTCATCAGAACCATCTCTCATACAGTAGGAAATGAAAAGCCTGGGTGAGTCGGGACAGCTGATGGTTACACATTTCCATGCCAGAATCGGGAGTATGTCCCAGGCTCTCCCTCCTCGATGGCTTCCCTGTCTGCCCATCATCCCGCTTTTTCTAATGGGGTCAAAAGAAACTTTATCACAGGAAGACCCACCGGAGGCCTGCCTCCCAGCTCACATGCTTAACCTCGCTCAGCTAAGGTCACAGTGGGCCTCCTCTCCTGGTGGCTCAATAGATGCTCAAAAAGTCTCTTTCTGTAGTTAAGCTGGGTGAGGGGAGTAGAGATTATCTCTATTTGCATGTTTAGTTTTTTTCATAACTCAATACCAACACTTACAGAGAACCTAGAAACCATTACAGTAGCACCTGAAGTGAAATTCAGATTTGGGTATGTGCAAAAGGAATTATTGAAACAGAGACTTTGTCCGTACAGATCCCAGGTTTAGACACCCTGTCTCTAATCCATGTTCCTCTGAAGGGCATTTACAGCTCTGATGCTCCGTGTGGCTAATTTAGCCCTGTTTGTCGGCATTCAGGCTTTATGTACACATTATCCATTTTAGGCTAATTTTATGTTTCTTCTTCATAAATAACATTTTGGCTTTGTTCCTCCCCCAAATACACAGGACACTAAAACCTGATTTGGAGTGGCTTTTCAGTCAAATGAGGGGGAAAGCCACCTTACTAAATAATGGCTAATTATACGTAGGATTGCGATTCCCCTCTGCTGTTTTCCCCTTGAAATACTGTCTTCAGAGCAGCTTGGTTCATGCCTGCGTTATGGTTTCTCCAAGTCCATTGACAATCTGCTGTTTGGCCGGATAGGCCTGGAAACAAAGAGCAGCACAGTCATGGCAAATAGCACATTATGAATCTTAAGCCACTAATTGCAGAACCCTTCCCAATTAAGCATCCAAGCAAATTAGGCAGGGGGATCGTTAACACCATGTAAGGTCAAGGATAACTCAATTAAAATGAAAACCATTTTCTCAGGCGGAATGTTTTCTGCATGTTCGTGGTCACCAAATCTGCTTTCTGTGCGCTCCCACCCACCCCAGTTTCCAAACCCTGATAGCAGCCTGTGTTCTCTTCCCAGTCCATGGTCCTTCTGCTCCATAGCCAGCGGCAGTACATCTTCGAATACGACATGTGGGACCGCCTGTCCGCCATCACCATGCCCAGTGTGGCTCGCCACACCATGCAGACCATCCGGTCCATTGGCTACTACCGCAACATCTACAACCCCCCAGAAAGCAACGCGTCTATCGTCACCGACTACAATGAGGAAGGACTGCTTCTGCAAACAGCTTTCCTGGGAACGAGTCGGAGGGTCTTATTCAAGTATAGAAGGCAGACCAGACTATCAGAAATTTTATACGATAGCACAAGAGTCAGTTTTACCTACGATGAAACAGCAGGAGTCCTGAAAACAGTAAACCTTCAGAGTGATGGTTTTATTTGCACCATTAGATACAGGCAAATTGGTCCCCTGATTGACAGACAGATTTTCCGCTTCAGCGAGGATGGAATGGTAAATGCGAGATTTGACTATAGCTACGACAACAGCTTTCGAGTGACCAGCATGCAGGGTGTCATCAATGAAACGCCACTGCCCATTGATCTATACCAGTTTGATGACATCTCTGGCAAAGTTGAGCAGTTTGGAAAATTCGGAGTGATATACTACGACATCAACCAGATCATTTCCACGGCCGTGATGACTTATACGAAGCACTTTGATGCCCATGGGCGCATCAAGGAGATCCAATATGAGATATTCAGGTCACTCATGTACTGGATTACAATTCAATATGATAATATGGGCCGGGTAACCAAGAGAGAGATTAAAATTGGGCCTTTTGCCAACACTACCAAATACGCGTATGAGTACGACGTCGATGGACAGCTCCAGACAGTTTACCTAAACGAAAAGATCATGTGGCGGTACAACTACGACCTAAATGGTAACCTCCACCTGCTCAATCCCAGCAGCAGCGCCCGCCTGACCCCTCTGCGCTATGACCTGCGCGACAGAATCACCCGCCTGGGTGATGTTCAGTACCGGCTGGATGAAGATGGCTTCCTGCGACAGAGAGGCACCGAGATTTTTGAATACAGCTCCAAGGGTCTTCTGACTCGAGTCTACAGTAAAGGCAGTGGCTGGACAGTGATCTATCGGTACGACGGCCTGGGAAGACGTGTTTCTAGCAAAACCAGCCTGGGACAGCACCTTCAGTTTTTCTACGCCGACCTGACGTACCCCACGAGAATTACTCACGTATACAACCATTCCAGTTCAGAAATCACATCCCTGTACTATGACCTCCAGGGACATCTCTTTGCCATGGAGATCAGCAGTGGGGACGAGTTCTACATCGCCTCGGACAACACGGGGACGCCGCTGGCTGTTTTCAGTAGCAACGGGCTCATGCTGAAGCAGATCCAGTACACTGCCTATGGTGAGATCTACTTTGACTCCAACGTCGACTTCCAGCTGGTAATTGGATTCCACGGGGGCTTGTATGACCCGCTCACCAAACTAATCCACTTTGGAGAAAGAGATTACGACATTTTGGCGGGAAGATGGACCACACCGGACATTGAAATCTGGAAAAGAATCGGAAAGGACCCTGCTCCTTTTAACCTGTATATGTTTCGGAATAATAACCCCGCAAGCAAAATCCACGATGTGAAAGATTACATCACAGGTAAGGCGTCTCTTTCTTCTTTCTTTCTTTCCAAGTGCTAAATTACTATTACCGTTAGATTAATACACAAAGTAAGTAGAATTGACCTTTTGGATGTATTCATTTCTCTAAGGATCCATAGAGAAACCACAAAGGGAAAATGAAATACAGTTACTTCCTACTCTGCCTGACTGTGCTCAAGGCCATGGTTTCTGAAATGACATGGAATTCAATCATCTAAGGAATGGGGGAAGAGATCCAGAGAGCAGCAAACATGCTAAATTCAGGTTCCCAAAACTGAAATAGCAACCTCGCCTCCTCTCTGCAGTGGTGCGGCGTGGCGGTCCAATTCTTTCCTAGTCTCAGATGCTGTGTGAGCTCACTGTCTGCTATTACCACAAAACTTCCAAGATATCAATCCCCTTGCAAAGGAGAGTAGTACATTAGGACTCGAGGCTTAGGAGTCCTATTCCCACCCCACCCCCATGTTTCCTTCCACTCTGCAGCAAGACAGCATGTTGTGGGATACATACTTGGGGGACCAAGCCAGGTACATTCTCAACCAGGAAGGGTGTGGGGGATGGGGCAGAAAAAGGGGATAAGAATCCCATAGTCCCCTTCAAGGGCATACCGCAGTGACATAAAGACCTCCCACATCCTTCACCTCTCCAAGGTTTCCACCACCTTCCAACAGTAGTCGGCTAAGAACAAAGCTTTAACAAATGGACACATGGAAGCATTCAGTGTCTGATCTCTGGCCTTAATAATGAGATGGGATGACAGTGCCTACCATAAAACATAAGAGTGTAGAGAATTCTGCGCTCAATAGCAGCTACCTCACAACTGCTGGGTTCCCTATAGTGGACAGTAGGCAGACAGACGGACAGATGGATGGATGGATGAACAGATGGGCAGATGGATATAGTATATATATATTGGAAATACTCCATGTGAAACACAGCAAAGTGTGGCTGGCACCTTGTCTCATCCCTGAGAGATTCTTTATATCCTCCTTAAAGCCATCACCTCAGGATGGGAGTGGAGCAATTTCTCCCAGCAGAGGAATGGGTTTCACCTCTCAGTTCTGTGTTCTTACATGATGGCACTTCTAACGACCACACTAATGTGACCACTAAAAAGGAGGTACGCCCATGCTATAGAATGAGGGTCTTTCTCATCATGAGGTTTGATCCATGGGATTCTAAACTTGAGAAGAATCCGTTTGCGTGTCTGCCACTGCAGAAGCATGGGACAAAACACAGGCAGGATCTTACAAGCTCTGCTATGGTCCCCATACTGAGCTACCCTTTTCTCCAAGAAGCTTAGATTGTCATGCTTCTGTCCTTCCATGAATTCAGCTTTCTGTTTTCTGTAAGGTTTTGGTGGTGCTTTGCTTTGCTTTGCTTTGCTTTGCTTTGCTTTGGTGGTTTTTCTTTTGTTTTGTTGCTTTGAGGTTTTCTCCTTTGTTTTGGCTCGTGTCGGGTGCCACAGCAGCCTGCATCTTTCCCAGTTTGGGGTTCGAGGAACACCAAGATATTCTTTGGTCCCTCAGGATGGGTGTCAAAAATGTACCCCTGAACCTGTCACATCTGCTTTTCAACTTTCCAAATGGCAAAGAGCTTTTCCTGTCTCCCTTCCACACGGTCCCTCCCTCCAGTGTCACCAACACCTGATTCAGCCACACCATGTGGTTATTCTCTGTTGGCACATATTCACATTCCAATCCCATTATCTTGGCAGTGCTTTTCAATACTAAACTCCGCCCTCTGTACATCAACATTTGGGAGACAGAATGCCCCCCAAACATAAGTCCCCTGCCCGTAATCATATATACACTCTCACAGGAAGATAACACTTCCCATCCACTGAAAACCCAGTAGAGGTTTCTCCACACCCCATGCATGTGCACACACACACACACACACACACACACAACCACACCATTTAACAGAGAGAACACCACTGATTTTGTAGCCATGTGACACCTGGACAAAGGACCTGCCAGCCTGGCAGTAAGGTGAGAGTTTGTGCCCTAGAGAGGGAAATGAGAAGCAAGCAGCTCTCCATCATTCTGACAAGCAGTTTACCATTGGATATTTGAGGGTGCTGACAGGGGCTGACTGCACAAGTGGAAAGCCCTCAGCTCCTGCATCCATCTTCTCCTAGCAACACGGACTGCGGGGAGTGCTACTGCAGCACTTTCTGGAAAACATCAAAGGAGAGATGGAACAGCATAAAATATATTAGGTGAAATGCAATTTCAAATTTTCCAGCAATGTGCTTAATATATAAAATAATCTACACCCAACCGTACTCATAAAGCGGCAAGCCTGCTGAGTGGCTCTGTAAATCACAACCTCCAGAAGAGAATAAAAGCCTTATTCTTTGCTTAATGGCTTTTGGAGTCACATGGCAATATTTGAAAATACCATTTTTAAAGGTTTTCATGGTCTCTCCCCCAAAAATCTTAGTCTCCACCTGAGCACAGTGAGCCTTTGAAGTCAAGGCTGATGGCCATCAGAACACGGTGCCCTTGGCCAGGGTTACCAGCCTTTAGCATCATCGTTGATTAAGAATCAGCCGCTTGTTTCCATACTCTCAGTCTGAGGGGTTTCACTCATAGGAAAGGGGTTTTGGAAGCCTGGGTATCACTTCGAGATTACTCTTGAGGGCTAATCCTACAACGTCTCTTGTAGCCTTTGCTAACTACAAACTTCGTTTGTTTTCTACGACTCTGTCTTGAACTCTCAAGCTGCTGTCTGTTGCTATTGCTTTTTGTTTCTCACTATTACTGGCCCAGGATGCAATTTTGTGCTTCTGACAGTTTATCTACTCTGTCTAAGTGAGTATCTATTACCCTCCATTTTCTGCAGCCTTTGCCATAGTTCTGCTGTTGAGGTTAGTGTCTGTGTGTCTAAAAATAGACAGTGGATTTAAAATGGTACGAGGCAGGCAAACACGTGCCTCTTTGCAGATGACTATTTGTGAAATTGGGTGACATTTTTTCTGTTGGTTTTTTTGTTGTTGTTTTGTTTTGTTTTGTTTTTTAGGTAAGGATGTAAATTCGTGAAAGCACCCAGTAAAGTCTTAACATCTTTGATTCTGTGTTCTCCTCCTAGATGTTAACAGCTGGCTGGTGACATTTGGCTTCCATCTGCACAATGCTATTCCTGGATTCCCTGTTCCCAAATTTGATTTAACTGAACCTTCCTATGAACTTGTGAAGAGTCAACAGTGGGAAGACGTGCCGGTAAGAAACAAACGGGGAAAGAAAGAGAAGGCAGTGATCGGCTAGTGCACTTGGGTCTTGTTTACCCACATTTCATCAAATTACCCTTGTGAAAAAACCTTACCCGTTTTTTTTTTCTTTTTCTTTTTCTTTTTCTCTTTCTTTCACACTCTTGAGGAAGGAAAGCTGACAGTTCCATTGCATTTCTGTTCAGCATGCTAGAGGACCTGTAAAACAGGCCAAATCTGTTTCTCGTAATGCTAATAAAAACATTGAAATACACGATCAAAGGTAATAAAATGCAGAAGCCTGTGTTTTCTGTGCAGGGCTTCTACAGAGAACCCCAGGAAAAAGCATTTGTGGCACCTGGGAGCTGAAGGCAAGATGCAATAAACAAGAGAATGGGAATTCGGATTTCAAATTAGCAGCCCACGAACAGAGCCACACGGCCTTTGCAGAGAAATAAAACACCCTCTAGTAAGGCTCTGTCTATGAGCAGGTGTTCATAGAATTCTGAAAATTACAGATCAGGAGGCCTGACCCTGTTGTGAGAAAGAAATAAACTGGGAAGCAGAATGGGGAATTTCGAAGTCAAAAGTGCTGTGTCAGGAAGCGGGCTCTTTAATTCCCATCATTCAGCACTCAGAAAAGAACACACAACAAAACGCCAGGACTTCTAGCTCAGAGCAAGAATAATTAGAGATCCAGAAATTGGGTTACCTCTTAACAATAAGGAAAGTACAGGGTTCCTAGAAAAGTTAATCCCCACCTTGAGCAATGTCCTACCACTTTGGTGACTACAAAAAAAAAAATAGTAATCATGATTAAACACACAAATATATACATGGTGTATACTGTGCTCGGAGATAACATTTTTCTGATAAAGTTTCATTCTTCACACTAAAAACCTGTCTTACTGACATCTTTATTTAATAAGCAAAATGCATCGAGCTTCTGGGTCCTGGAGGCCCTTTAAAGATGTGCATACATGAATGCAGATGCCCTTGGACTTCAAGTCCAGAGGAGAGCATAGGATCCCCTGGAACTAAAGGTACAGGCAGCTGCAAGTTGCCTGATGTTGGTGCTGCGGACCTAACTCTGGTCCTCTGCAAGAACAAAGCGCTCTTACCCATGAGCCTTCTCTCCATTCCCCATTTTAACATTTCTAATTGCAAATTATACCTGACCCTGACAACGTGCCCCGAAGTCTCAACATGGCCTCCTTCCTAATGCATTTGAGTGTGTGTCCCAACTGTATGGGTTCACAACGTGTCTAGAAGCACTTTAGTCTGCTAGCACAAATGGACCTGCCAACTTTTTTCCTAGGCAGCCTTTATGTGTGGTTGAAGTTCTCTAACCAGAAAAATGTACCATAAGAATAGCTTAGATAATCCCAAGCAAAGACATCGGGCAGCCTCCCTAGTTCGGGAGGGGAGATGGGCATTTCTGAGTGCTGTAAATGAAACAGATGTTTCCATTTGGCTAGACAAACATCTGCTGGTATGTGAAATGGCTGCCTTAGAATAGCCCCGATTTCAAGCAGTTTGCCAGTGGAGATGGTCCCCTGTCTCTACATCTGCATAAAATATTTGTTTTCCAGAGTTTAAGTTCTTGTGCCCAGCTGGTCCCTAGTCCTCTCATCCCTGAACATTTCAGCTCTGCTACCCTGGGGACTCTCGGCTAAACATTGTTCCATGGGTCAGGAAGCACGGAGGACTTACAGCACAGGCATTCCAAAGTAGTTATGAGGGCCTGGTGACCCCAGCCTCAGGCATCCCGGGAGAAAGCTACTGCTGCAAGCCTGGTAGTCTGGTTTTACTACATAGGGTGGTTTGAGAACAAAGTCTCTAGGTATTGCAAGATGAGAGGTAGTAATATGAATAGTTCGCCTGCCTTGGAAACTAAAAAAGGCTTCAGAGATATGTGAGATATCCTTTTAACTTTTTATTGCATTTTTATTTTGCATGTCCACATACACCCACAACAACAGCACACGTGTAGAGAACAGAGGATAATTGGGTCAGGCTTGGCAGTAGGCGTCTTTATCCAGTGAGCCATTTGCCAGGCAGTAAACTCCCTTTTAGAGCATTTAAAAAACTAGTATAGCTTCCTTGCGGGAAGGAAATGCCATTCCACCCTGGCTTGTGTAGGCGTTCTGATCCCTATAAAGTCAAGGAGTTTCCCTGTCAGTTAAAGGCTTCTGTACCTCCTCTAAGACCCATATTGCTTCCTGGCCGGTTGGGGTTTGGTTCTCTGGGGTAGGAGCTCACATAGCTCAGGATAACCCTGAACTCACTATGTAGCCAAGGATGGCCTTGTTCTCCCGATCCTTCCCATCTTCCCAGTGCAGTGCTTAGAGAATGGACCCTGCTTTATGTGTAGTCAGGACCGAGAAGGTACACCAGCAAGCATGGCTCTCAGCAACCAGGATCTGTACGTTGATGTTCTTTCAATCTCCCTCCTCTTGTGTTTTGCCTTTCAGCCCATCTTTGGAGTTCAGCAGCAAGTGGCAAGGCAAGCCAAGGCCTTCTTGTCCCTGGGGAAGATGGCCGAGGTGCAGGTGAGCCGACGCAAGGCTGGCGCCGAGCAGTCGTGGCTGTGGTTCGCCACGGTCAAGTCACTCATCGGAAAGGGCGTAATGCTGGCCGTGAGCCAAGGCCGCGTGCAGACCAACGTGCTCAACATCGCCAACGAGGACTGCATCAAGGTGGCTGCGGTGCTCAACAACGCCTTCTACCTGGAGAACCTCCATTTCACCATCGAGGGCAAGGACACGCACTACTTCATCAAGACCACCACGCCCGAGAGCGACCTGGGCACGCTGCGGCTGACGAGCGGCCGCAAGGCGCTGGAGAACGGGATCAACGTGACCGTGTCGCAGTCCACCACGGTGGTGAACGGGAGGACTCGCAGGTTCGCGGACGTGGAGATGCAGTTCGGCGCCCTGGCGCTGCACGTGCGCTATGGCATGACGCTGGACGAGGAGAAGGCGCGCATCCTGGAGCAGGCACGCCAGCGCGCGCTTGCCCGGGCGTGGGCACGCGAGCAGCAGCGCGTGCGCGACGGCGAGGAGGGTGCGCGCCTCTGGACAGAGGGCGAGAAAAGGCAGCTGCTGAGCGCCGGCAAGGTGCAGGGCTACGATGGGTACTACGTACTGTCAGTGGAGCAGTACCCCGAGCTGGCTGACAGTGCCAACAACATCCAGTTCCTGCGACAAAGCGAGATCGGCAAGAGGTAACCCCCGGGCCACCCCTGCGCAGATTCTCCTGTAGCACAATCCGAACCGGACTCTCCAAAGAGCCTTCCAGAATGACACTGCTCTGCAGACAGACACATCGCAGACACACACGCAACACAAACCAGAAACAAAGACAACTTTTTTTTTTCTGAATGACCTTAAAGGTGATCGGCTTTAAAGAATATGTTTACATACGCATATCGCTGCACTCAATTGGACTGGAAGTATGAGAAGGGAAAAAAAAGCATTAAAAAAGGCAACGTTTTGCCATGACCCCTCTGTACCTTCGAGGCACTGTATTTAACAAAGGTTTTAAAAAGAAAAAAAAATGCGTACAATGTTTCCAGATATTACTGAATTGTCGACCTTTGCTTACAGGAAGTAATCTCTACTTAGGATGTGATATATATAGATCTGTTCATTTTAAAATGTGGGGCAAAGTTACTGTTTATAGAACCCAACTGCTTTCCCGTGCTGCTTTGTAAAAGGACATTGGCACAAGGGACGTCTGCTTCAGCGGGGATTTAATAATGGATTTTACTAACATGGCTTGCCCTGGGAGAGAAAAACTGACGAATAGAATCCTTGTCACTGATAAGCAAAGGAAACCCTGATTTTTTTGTAAATTATGTGAGACAAGTTGTTTATGGATTTTTATATGAATTACAATTTACTGTACATCAAATATTAGTCTCAGAGGAGTTAATTTATGTAAAGTGTTTAAAAAGTTTATACTTAAAAATAAAATGATAAAAACATGTGAACTGTGTGATTTTTTTAAAAAGGATTGCACCTTTTGTTATCTGTTATAACTGTACAGTATAACTTATTATATTGTAGAGATATAACAACTTATGCCTAACATGTCCAGAAGTGTTAATATTTTTGTATTAGGTTGAAAAAATAAAACAATGTGCTACTTTCTATCACTTAGCTGGATAGGACCTGTGCAATCCTCAGCGGGTGGCTAATCAGAGAACTTCTTTTCTTCCTTCTCTTTCTTATCAAGCCACTGGCCTCAACCATTACCAACCAAGAGGTCAACATCCAAGGCTGGCGGGATGTGATGGAGGGTGTGGGGGAGGGGAAACAAAGAGAAAAAAAACCCAAGAGGAGAAGAGGCTCTCTGACCCTCTCTAGGCCCTAAAAGTCAAGCCGACTTCCAGAACTTTTCATACAATATTGTTGTTCCCTCAATCCTCCACTTTGTGATGGAGGAAAGAGACCACAATCTGATGCTCGGGAACTTCTGTAAGGAGGGAAGGACTTGATGTCATGGTAACCATGAACGTGTATCTTAATGTCTAGGAGAGATAGCAATAACCGAGCAGTAGTGAGCCAGGGGGGGACCAACCAGTCAAGGTCACTCTCTGTGAGGCTTGGAGTTGGACCCTTACGTCAGCGTTAGCAGGTGGGATCAAAACCGGAAGTTAAGTTCCTGTAAGCCTACATGGCCCAACCATCATAGAGAATGGTTTGAGTGGCAGCCTGTGCTGGCCAGGGGTAGCCTGGGGTACTGGGTGGAGTAGGAAGGAAACTGACATCAGTGCCCGCCCCCCCCACTGAAAGCTTGGGGTTCCACCGCAGACACCGTGTGCACTTCTGTGCCAACCCGGCCACTCTGAAGAATCTTTCGTGAACACTGAATTCAGCCACAAAAGTATTTTTAGAAAATATTTCTCAGTTCATTGAGCTATAGTACACACTGTTTTCCTCTCTGTATAATGGTGACAAATATAGCAAGTGAACATGTCGTAAATATAAAGGTTCAAGTGATGTATTGAAAATAATTTTCTAACTGCTTTGTATGTATTACATACTCTAAATTGCACAGTAGGCGTGTTTATTAAACAGATTGGCTGGGAAAGTTTTGAAATAGCTACTGAATTTACAGTCTCAGTGCTATTCCTGTTGCTGTGTATGTGGTAGGGTATACCGAAGTAACTAATCTTCTAATGAATGCTGATATTTTATTAGAATGAAAGCACAGATTAGCATTAATATTTTTTATCCTGGAAATCCTTTGGCAAGTACTGGGCAGCCCAAATTTAGAAAACTATGAGATTTCAAACCACGTAAACATGGTTCTGTTGGACATTTTATTTTTTAACTGTTAACTTAGGTGTTCGCAGTTCTGTCGAATGGGACTTCTGCAGGACTGTATTTAGCATGCTGTAAGTACTTTGGGGTGAAATAGGCTCCAAGTCTAAATTCTCAGAAATGTCTGTGATGTATTGACCATGAATAGCGTGTACCACATGACAGAAGTGAAATTACACTCTTAACCCCTTCTCGACGTGGACTGGTCTTTACAGGGGCACCAATAAATGACAGATCTGGAGAGTCTCCTGGTGCTTATTTTAGAAGTTAAATCAACCCAATTAGTATCTTGTTAGTAGATATAATGAGCCTATTTCTTTCTAAAAAGGCTTGTGGTCTGGACGTGCTTTTACAAGAAATAGTGACCTTGGGGAATATGTAAACAAGAGATCTTTTTCTAAGAGTTTGGGGGGAGGTTGGGGGACCTGTATAATGACAAAAAATTAGCTTACAACAATGACAACAAAAAACAAAAAACAAAAGAAATTGATATTCAAAGTATTTTAGGCAAAGCCAGTCAAAATGCTTTCATGATATTTTGAGATGTAAATTTTTGTCTGATTTGTATTGTTCTTTTCGTTTGCCTTCTTAACTTTATATGTGACCTGAATTTTCCATAACTTGATGACTATAGATTGCATCTAGGCATTCCAATAAAAGCCAACCCAATGTGTGTGTGTTTATATATTTTTTTCAAGTCTTGACTAGCCAGAACTGCTTTTCTGTTTCACGTGGATACAGAAAGAGGCGGCTCTGGGGGGTGTAATTCATCTGCACCCAATCCGATGATAGCTCTCATTACTACTGAGTTTGGATCCTTGTTTTGTTTTTGTATTTAGTTTCAAAATGACAGCTCCGAGGAGCACACTTCATAGAGGTCTCTACCCTGGCCTACTTTAGAAAAATGTTAACTCCACCTCCACAAAGCCAAACACTAACAGTAAAGGAAGAATTGAAGAAAAAAAAAAATCCCCCATTACTCCTGGAAATCGGGTCTCATTCCTGTGATGTTGGCATTGAGTGTGCTTAATTAAAACACTTGATTAGAATAATCAGTTTGGGCCCGATAGGTTCTCAGCCTCCTGGAGATGTCTAAATCTACATATAGACCGACTGATTAGGGTTTGCTTTGTTCAGCAATTCCAGGCCGACAGACCAGGGCTTTGATTTTGGTATGAAAAGGCAGACTTCCCCATGCTTGCTTTTACAGTGACAACCTCAACTTGATATGGCGGCGTGGGATGCTACGGGAATCAGGTCATCCCGCTTGGCAAAGGGACTGGTTTCTTCTCAGATGAGAGTTCAGTGTGCTCGAAGCACAGGCACCCAGTAAAGCATAGTGTAGCCCAACCCTTCCCCTTTACAGCGCTTTCCTTGTCCAAGCAAGCTCGGAGAACAATAGTGGACGTGAATTTTAGATAATGAACTGGGTACCAAACATGCTACTCACTCCTACGGTGAAATGTGTATCGGTATTTGCATTCACTGCAAGGTGCCTATTAGTCACGTGACCCACCCACCCCCACAAGCACTTAAAGGAAACCGAGAAAGATTAGCCTGCCTTCGAAGCCCTAACCATGCCCACTCCTCTCCCTGTTCACGGCCTTTTGTCTCTGCTGATCTCAGAAGCAGCCATTTATCTTACCAGGTAGACAGCCAATCACCTATCTGTGTAAGGTGCTCTTTGGAATACAGGGAGTCCAGAAGAGGGAGCCTGAAGGTGCCGATCCATGACATGCTCGGTCTGTAACAAACAGCCCCTGAGCAGTTTGTTACAGGACACAGCCCACCCATGAAATGCCACCACCCAACCCAGGTGACACGGATGATATCGATATCCAGGCTCCTGCAGAACGAGACAGGACCTCCCCTACGAGAGCCTTGAAGGTCAGCCTGGCAGGGTCATACCCCTTCCACGGGTAACTCCATCACACTGTCCTGAAGACAAGTGAATTCCGCCTGCAGCTCCAGTCCACAGCGTGCAGTAAATTCTAGGTGAGGGAGAAAGAACCTAGACAATTTTGAGCAAGTTATCCAAGTGTGGATGGGGTTCAAGCCAAAATGAGTAAAGACTCTCTATCAGGGAGTTACCTTTCCAGCCGCGATAGCATTACCTGATAACTTCACCCCAGACAGTTCTGGTGATACTACCTGCTGTGTTTGCGTAAGTCACAAGACATGGGTTTTATGTCCCTGTCTATCTGCCAATATTTCTAGCTTCTTGGCTCCCTCGTCTATGGAAAGAAGTCTACCATGCAATGTTAATGAGTGCCCATCATTTCCAAAGGAGGGATTAGAGATTTTTCCATAAGCCTCTCCTTTGACTTTGTCATTCTACCAAGGTCCTGGGAAAAGATGACACATTGTCTATATATTCCTACTCACCTTAACCACAGGGTGAACCCAAGTACCAAAAAACGGTAGTGACAAGGCTGCTGGAGTGTTCTGCCTTCGGATTCAAGCCCCCAGAATGAATATCCTGTTACCACTTTTCTCCACCTCTACAAGCAATGGTCTCTTGTCTCTTGATGTCAGTTAATTACTAATAACTTTTAGGTAGATCAAGCAAACCTTTTCATTAATGAACCAACTTAAAATTCTGCCATAGAGCACTACAGGAGTCCTAGAGCCTTGTGTATAGAGAATTTACCACAGGCTGGTGCTGAGCTTAAAGGAACATCATTATTCAGTTTAAAGATAATGGGCTCCACAAAGCAAATTTAATAAATCCTTCCGGGATCTAAGCAGAGGAAAATTAAAATTAGAAGTATAAATTGTTAGTTCTAGGGCAAGAGAGTGGCTCAGTTGCAGTCTTCCTGCCTATAAGATGACTTGTAAGCGGCCCCTGCCATCCACCTGCATTAGGAAGGGAGATCACATTCCTTTTTACATGTGCAGACATTTCCTGAATCCCACCAGCAATTGCTATGTCCATATCTCATCGCTCTCGCTGCATAGAATGGATGGGATTTACAACCGGTCCTCTGGGTGGAAAGGCATTCCTGAAACTTTTCAAAACTTAACGTTGTCAAGCCGGGCGTGGTGGTGCATGCCTTTAATCCCAGCACTCGGGAGGCAGAGGCAGGCGGATTTCTGAGTTCGAGGCCAGCCTGGTCTACAAAGTGAGTTCCAGGACAGCCAGAGCTATACAGAGAAACCTTGTCTCAAAAAAACCAAAAAAAAAAAAAAAAAAAGACAAACAAACAAACAAACAAACAACTTAACGTTGTCAAGGTGAGGGGAGTGTAAGTACCTAGGGGAGGGAAAGTGACCTGAGCTGAAAAGGGACCTGCTCATCGGAACTCTGAGCCTCTTCCACCTCAGGTTCTTGTCACGAGGTGATCAGCAACAGGGTTAGTGAAGAGCCACTTCATCCTAACCTGCCCTCCAAGATAAGCGGACGGGAAGCCTATTGTGCCAAATTCAGAAAATAACTCCTTAAAAATCGTTCCCAGGTCCTCCTGCCTTTACATCCTCCCCTTTTCTCTCCCTTAATTCTCTCATTCTGAAATGACCCCAGCAAGAGCTGCCTAGGTTGTAACTATTAAAAAAAGAACATTGTGTCTGCTTTTCTTCACCCTAGGGGGAAAGCCATGCTTGTCCATTGATAAGCCAGGTGATTTTGACTGTTGAGGATATCACAGAAAAGTAGAGTCTTTCATCCCCAACTTATTGACAGAAGGTTATGAGCAAGCAGGTTTCAAAGTCTCACTTCAGCTGTGACATTATCTCCAAGGTCAGGCGTGAGATTTAAGCATCATTCTCAAGCACTGAAACTCAATACTGCAAAGCACATAGAGGAAGACGTGAGTGGTCCGAGCTGCCCGGCTCACAGGAGATAGGGAAGGGAGAGACAATCTTTCTACAAGTCTGCCCTCCTCAGTTTTCAGTACTCTAGCTTTTTTGGAGGAGTAAGATCCTGTCTCAACATCTGGTGACACCCTAGAGGACTGAGCCTCAGCAGAGACCTGTGTCTGGGTCATGGTGGCTGCGAGGCGCTTTCATGAAGGGCTCTTGCGCCCCCTAGCGATGGGCGTCTTAGCTGTCGACGTCTATGCTAAAGTGGCAGCAATGTCCCAAACCAGAAACAAAACAAAACACAAAAACAAAGGGAGACTTAAGATCTCCCTCTACCCGGCTCTGGATGGGCCAATTCAAACGGTCCTCTCTGGTCCCATTCTGTTCTGCCCATAGACAGACACATAAAGCGATTCCTTCTGCTTCATGCACCGCCTCACTGAGGCCTGGTCCTTGCAATCCTTACTCCCATAAGATTTTTCCCCACCACACGCCCGTGCAGAAGCTCTGTCAATCCATGTTCCTCTCGCCTGGCAGATCATAAGAGAGCCCTTCCTCCCAGGAGTTGTCCGCGGGCTGTCTGAGTCCCGCAGCCCACTCAGAGCACTGATTTCTGAAATACATTGTTTACTTTTTACTTTCCATGTTAACAGCCCTGTCGCTGCGAAGACTTTCCCAGAAGGACAGATTATTTAAATTCAGAGTGGCATTTTTATTTCTGCCCAAGCTAGGCTCTCACGGAAAGTGTGAGAATGGCAGGCAGCCTGAAAAAAAAAAAATCCTTCCTGACCCCCCACCCCCACCCCCCTTCCACAGCTTGGCCTCATTTGCCAGGGTGAGGAAAAAAAAAATGGACTTTCAACCTTTCATTCCTGGGTTGTCACACAGAGAAGCCAGTACATGCTGATTTTAAGTGACAGCATGTACCTACCTTAAGAAACCGTCCCTGGCTAGGTAGAATCTAGTGACATTTCTGGAGGCTCCTTGGGGACCCAAATATGTAGACCCATTTCCCCACTTTCTCTCTGAGATTAAAAAAGGGGTGGGGGTGGGGACTAGAGATCACATAGGAAGTCAAATATCATGGCAGACAGGATGAGGTCGGAACCCTACACCTCAAGAGAAGATAAAAGTGGACCGCTAGATGTCCGAACTGAATGAGCATCTTACCCTTCCGCGACAGTACCGCCAGGCCAGGCAGGCAGGCTGTCCGTGGGAGGGGCAGGGGAGGGAATAGCACTCTTTTACATGAGCCAAGTATGTCCAAGTTCCTATCTTCACAGTTCTCCGGGAAGGCTCCCTCGGGTGCTCCTGGGAGCTGGAGTTCCAGGGAGAGGACACCCACAGTGGCACACATACACACACCCAGAGCACGAGGAGACAGGTTCTGCAGCTGGATTAGAAGGCCTATGAGTCCTGGTCTTGTCCTTGCTTTCCCTGGTGCTAAAGCAAGAGCTGGCTTCCCTCACCTGGCCTCTGCCAAGGTACAAGGGGGTCCCCCACATGCCACCTTTTCCTTCTGTAACAGCTGCGGCTCTCTTTGGTGGCTGGCTTGGGAACCAGTCGTAAAACTCAAAGTTGCTGCCTCCTAAGTACAAATTGGCAGCATTCCAGATTCTGAGGTCTCCTGGAGGTCCCCACGCTCCCTCCCAGACCCCTACCCACCCACCGACACACCTAGAGGCGGTGTTCTATGCCGGTAGTAAGAGCAGGGGAGGCAAGCTCCGGCTCGGGGCTCTTTGAAGGCAACAGGTCCCCAATTACTTCCCGCTCATTAAATTGTGGACGTAGCCTTGCCTGGCTCTTGTAAATCAAAGAAAACACGACTAGCCTTGCCATACTCGGGCTTTGTCTGCAGCCTCTGCCAATTAGCACTCTAGTTAATCAAACTTTAGAAGGTCCCTGGAGAGGCAGTGGAACTGGGAGCAGGCCGGAGCAGAAAAGACCCATTCAGTCTCCGCTTTGCCTGGCTGAAGGCAGCCCCTTGTTTTCAGCTTTTTCCATCTTTAAAGTGGGCTGCTCTGTACATCCCATATGCTGTGTGTGCGCATGCGTGCGTGTGTGGGTGTGTGCGCACACGCGCAGAGTGAAAAAAGAGAGTGGGCAGATAAGTTAGAGCGAATACTTCTGGATAGTTCTAACTTGATGCCTTTCAGCATCTCTGGTAGAGTTTCTAGCTGCGCCATAGCTGAGGTCCCTGATCTCTTAGGGGTGTTCCCTAGAAATGGGACTTCCTTCCAGGTTTCTTCCGCTCTAGCACAGCATCTTTATCCTTTTAAGATGGTGTGAACAGTCAGTGATTTTTGAATCACATGAGAATCAGATGGAATAATGTTCTGCATTATTCGGGCCACCTCCCCAGGCTTTTGCTCCATTCAAGAGAAGGAAACTGAATGACTGAGGGAAACAGGCGGAGTACATTAACTCAGTATCCTTTGGTCTGTACGGGATAGGGCACAATTTTGTTCCGTTCTCCTGGCAGCCTCAAAGGCCAAGAAAACACTGAGCCTGAAGGTCGTATGGGCGCAGGAAGGGTCCCTACTCTGTCTGGCTCTGCTCCGTACTCTGGAATGTCTGGAATCCTTGCACCACTACTAATGATCATCCCAGATGATGGCCCAGCACCAAGACCACTCAATCCAGAGCCGGGATAGCCAGAGAATGTGCCGCTTTTTACCTATAAGAATCACACTGCGTCTCAGCTGCTTTTCTCAGAGGGACAAGATAAACACAGGGCCCACATGAGACTAGGGCGTAAGAGAACCTCAGGTTCTCTTCTGTCTCCTTGGGGGTGGGGGGCATCTGGGCAAGGACCAGGAGAGCCAGTGTAAGGGGCTGTTACAGGAAGCTGTGGAGGAATTAATCCGAGAGAAGCCCTCTTCCCCTAACCCCAGCAGAGCTGCCATGTATGAACAGCTTCCCTCCCGGATCTGGATCCCCTCGTACTTGACATGAGTGACACACACCCCCATCCTCATTAGCATCTGGAGTCACACTAAGAAACTGATGGTCCAGGGCAGACCCTTTTAAAGCAGAGCCCGTGGTGACCCCGAAGACCACCATCTCCTCATAACCGTCATCAGTAGGATCCGACTGCAGCCCCAGGTGGCTTTGACACTCTGACACGTTGGTTCTCGACCTTCCTAACGCTGTGACCCTTTAACACAGTCCTTCATGTTGTGGTGACTCCCCAACTATAAAATTCTTTTCATTACTACTTCATAACTGAAATTTCGCTACTGCTCTGAATCATAATGTGTTTTCTGATGGTCTTAGGTGACCCCTATGGAAGGACCTCTCCCTCTCAAAAGGGGACTAGACCCGCAGCTTGAAAACTGAGCTCTGGTTTGTGGAAAGACAGACTAACAGATTCTTAATCTCTCCCTCTCTCTCTCTCTCTCTCTCTCTCTCTCTCTCTCTCTCTCTCTCTCTTTCTCTCTCTCCCTCTCTCCCTCCCTCCCTCCCTCCCTCCCTTCCTCCCTCTCTCCTCTCCCCACCACACACACACACACATTCTTTCTCCCTACTAGTGTAAGGCAGATACCTCCGTCCCCCGCTGCTGCTGCTCCTCTGTTCTCTCCCTGTTTCAAGTGGATGGAGACTTCCACCTCGAGCCCTCCCTTCCATTATTCTCCCCAAAGCTGCTTAAGACACCAGGCTGAGATGACACCCACTACTGCTGTGATTGGAGAAGCCCACCCTGGTTGGACCCTTCCTTTTAGTCAGAGATGTTCCCTTGATGGCCTGGTGCCATCACCCCATTCCAATGACCCCCGAACTTCAATAGCAAAGACCAGAGCTAGTGACGAGCCCTCAGATGGCCAAGGTCTGAGAGCATTTTGGATGGGGAGAACAGCAAAGCTATAGAGAATAGGGCATAGGCAGACGTGTTCCTGAGCCAGACTCCACTTCTTGGATGTGTAACTTAGCGTTCTGGGACTTCTCTTTTGCAGAGTGGAGATTCCAGACCCATGAGACTGCTATGAGAGCACATTAGTTGGTTTATGTCAAGTCTTCGAATAGCACCCTGGAAAGTTACATGGCTTCCCCGATGGCTACTGAGAGCCACTAGTTAGGGTCTCATGTTGATCCATGCTGTGTAGAGCCAAATTTCTGTAGGGCATCCCTGCCAGCCTTGGCTAGAGGTCAGAGCACCACATGTATATTTGGTAGGCACACACACACACACACACATTGAGCTGCAGACAAAATGGGGATGAGGTGGTGGCTGATGGCAGATTCTGTGTCCAGTCCTCAGTAGTTCTGGTCAAAGATGATCCTGCCTGAGCTTGGGTCCTGCCAGAAGAGAATGTGTCCCAAGTCTTCCAGTGAGGCTTTGCCTGCAAGCTAGTAATTCACCCATGGTCCACAGCTACTGTAGAAAGAACAAGAAACGAAATGATAATGTTCATAACCTCCTAGCATCCAAAGTCTAAGCAGGAAGCCCCATCTTCCAGATGTCTACTCCAACTCTCTCTGGTATCCCCAGTGAACCAAATGTATCCTATAACCCAAAGTGGGATGTCCCCTCTTTGAAGGGACCCCCATCACCTCGCATCCTTGCACGTGCTATTCCCAATGTCCAGGGTACCACACTGGGACCACATTGTCCCCTCTTCCTCTCTATGATGCCATCACAAGCAAGCCCAGCTTCTTGGGTCCCTGGATCCTTGATCAAGGTGGCCCAGAAGTGTACCCCATGGTTAAGGATGTCCCATTCACTGCCCATATTCCAGACACCTTACAAAATACAAAGTGGCTTCTTCGTTCTGCAAAATGTCTGAATATTGGCCTCTGGAAACTTGGTCCTTGTTTCCAAAATAAGCTCTCATTTTAAAAGCTGCAGTCATTTAGAGATTATCTAAATTATTGAAGAGCTAATTAAAAGCTCAAAGTAGAGGCAGCAGGTAATCGGCTCCAGTGATGCCCGTGGCTCTGGGCTCAGTGTAACAGGGTCCTTTCTAACCTACCCCACCCCACCCCACCCCAACCCTGCAGCTCACCCCACCACTGCAGCTCCCATTGTAACCTCTCCTCACCCATCCTTCTCCTCAGGCTGACCGCACAACAGAGCCAAAACTATGTTCACAGAAATCAAATAGCTGGAGATCCCCCTTTTTTCTACCAAGCCCAATAATTTAAAGCATGGTGTTCTTTTAAGATGGCATACACAATGACAACCTGTGACTCCTAAGGGCTGACTCCCTCCATCAACAGCTCACACTTGAGACCTTTCTTGTCTCTTGTAGCCAGAACTTCAGCTCCTTCCACATCCTTTCTCCCCATCAGCCACTCCCTTGGCTACAGGCATCCTCGAGACCTGGCCTTGGTCTCCATGTGAAGCCTCTGGTGACATGTGAGGACAATGGTCTCTTCCCACCAGCTTCCACTTCCACACAATTCATCCCGCTAGCCAAGATGGAAGTCAGCAGCCTCCAGTGCAGGCTTATGACCTGCCCTGGGGCAAGTCTAAGTTCATCTCTCATCTGCTGTGGGCTGTGGCCTTGGTGCAGAATGAACTGTGCCTGGTCCTCCTGAGTGATGTGGATATAAACCATCCCAGTGTACTGGCTGGTTCTGTGTGTCAACTTGACACAAGCTGGAGTTACCAAAGAGAAAGGAGCCTCCCTTGAGAAAATGCCTCCATGAGATCCAGCTGTAAGGCATTTTCTCAATTAGTGATCAAGGAGGGACGGCCCACGGTAGGTGGTGCCATCCCTGGGCTGGTAGTCTTGGGTTCTATAAGAAAGCAAGCTGAGCAAGCCAGGGGAAGCAAGCCAGTAAGCAGCACCCTTCCATGGCCTCTGCATCAGCTCCTGCCTCCAGGTTTCTGTCCTGATTTTCCTTTGGTGATGAACAGCACTGTGGGGAGTGTAAGCTGAATAAACCCTTTCCTCCCCACCCAACTTGCTTCTTGGTCATGATGTTTTGTGCAGGAATAGAAACCCTGACTAAGACACCAGGAACTGTACTGCGTACTGCCTGGTACTTTAAACACCTTACCTCCACACATCCTCAGCGTCCTTACACCGTCAGTAAGTCATTGTCTCCATTACAGAATCCGAGGCGCAGATCACACATGGGTTGATCAGAAGCCATGCTGAGTCCAGACTCTATGCTGTCTCCTCCATTTGACAGGAGGACAAAATAAGGCTGGAGACGAAATACCTAAAAACCCTCTACACCTTGTCTTGTAACAATAACATCCTTAAGAAACCTCACCAGCTTCCAGTTTCAGCTCTGTTGGTCCTATGCTCTCCTAGGATTCACAGAATCCACACTGTGTGCTGTGAACCGCGTGAAAGGATTCAGAGATGCTGCATCTCTAGTGAACAGTGCTAACCCTGAGAGGTAGATTCGACTTGTCTCCTGTTTTGCAGAGGAGACAACTGAAGCGAACGGCACTGGTGAGAAGCTAGGTCAGAACTCCAAGCCAGAAATGCATGACTTCAAAGCCGGAGGCTCTCCTTCCTGGAGCCTCCTGCCTCCATAGCACCAGACCGGACCCTTTGGCATCCCTTAAGTTAGGATCCCCAGGCTCCGTAGCACTGGGCGGGTGGCCAGCGAGTGTTCCAGTCATGGATAAGCAGTGAATGGTTGAGTGAGTGAGCTAATCAATCCCCTCTGTCCAAGAGCACCCCAAAGACCCCCTCCCTCAGAAACCATGTTCCATCTGGTCCAGGATCCAGGCCCCTCTGTGTCCAGAGGACCCACTCCCTAATGCCTTAGATCTCATGTCTGACCCGTCTAATCCAATAAAACACCACCCCATTCTCACCAACCACCCAATATATCCTTTTGGGAACCATCCTTGCTGGTGCCTGCAACATCGTGGATCCTCGGTCCTAAAGAAAAGCTTGTCTACCCGCACTCTGCTAGTAAGGCTACCGGAGGCAAGTGTATGCCCTGCACAGGCCAGTGGGGTTGCTGGGAAAAGACCCACACTGGGAACCAGGCCTTCATGCTGGGAATTCCCACCCTACTGCAGACATGCTTGATGTGATGCTGTCTGTGGTCCTCTAGTGTATGTCACAGGTTGTACCTTCTCTGCTTACCCTTCTGGGCTCTGTTTTAGGGAGATGGAACCATCTCACTCTTTCGATTGGCAGGCTTCACTCTCAGAGATTATCCTCATGACCATGTGAGACACCAAGGCCACAGAGTCCCTTTCTAGCTTGCATCTCTCCTAGGCAAAGGTCTCTCATCGCCCTTCCTCTGGCCACACTAACCACCACCTCTTCTTCTTTACCAGTCTAAAGCCCCACTGGCTTTCCCCTTAAATGTCCTGTTCCTATTCCTAAGAATTCATCACAGCTCTGCCACCTAACTGGCTTCGGGTTTTCCAACAGCTCCTGAGTCCCCTGATTCTCTGCGCACCCACCGCCACCTCCCCAGCCTCCCTCCTCCCTTTCCCCAGGAGGGAAATTGAAGACAGTTTAAAATAGAATGAATCCGAGTGCAGAGGCTGATGCCAAGAGCTGCTCAGCAGGATTGCAGTATCCCTCCTGCTGGAAGGACTCCCCCTCCCACCCACCACCCACCTCACCCCCCCCCCGCCCCCGGCAGGCGTAACAGAAGCTCCCCTTGCCTCTCCCCGTATGTTCAAATCCTGCCAGATTCTCTTCCAGCTGGTGGAAAGGATGTTCAGACTCCAGGCTGCTGGCAGTGCGCAGGAAGCCAGCAGGGAGGGATGCCAGGCGATCCTGAGCCTCCCTTACTGGAACAGCCAGCCAGCCCCCACCTCCACCATCCTTCCTGTGAGGACTGGGGCCGAATAGCCACGGCCAAGGGAGAGGCTGGAGACGTTGGCCATAGGAATTTCAAATCGACAATGATAAGTATGTCCCAGAGAAGATTCAGAACACATTTACGCTAAAATAAAGTTTGTATTTGTTGTCCATTTTAAATTCAGATTCACCTGGGCATCCCATGCAGTGTAGCTGTATTTATTTATGTGTGTGAGAAATCTGGCAGCTCTGGGCTTTGGAACCCATCTGTGACTAGAAGGGTCACACTTAACCTCCCCCCCCCCAATGACTCAAAGAGAAAGAGGACAGCATGGAAGGGTAAGGTGTCTCCTCCTGATACCAGAAACCAGTACCACAGACTGGGAGTGGAAGTCAAGGAAGAGGCTTTTAACGGTGGAAATTTACCGTGTGCACTCAAGGGCCGGTATCTCTAAAGATGCTCACTGCTTAAGTGAGGCGGGTGCCCTCCTGGGCAAACTCCAAAGTTAATACAATTCAAGCCGAATCTTTTTGAAGTAACATGAACATTCATCTCTTTAACCTTTTAAACAAGTGCACTGTGACCTTGAGCTAAGCACACCCTAAAATGTGTCTACTGCCTTTCCTTTTAAAATGATGACCTGAAACTGAGCATGCTCGGGAATGAATCCCACAGCAAGCAGGTCAGTGGTTCTCAGCTCGTGGGTCAAGACTTCTTTGAAGGGCCCCAAACAACTCTTTTGCAAGGATTACCTAAGAATCCTGGCTTCCTTTGCATTGTTACAATGTCTCGGGGAGGATCCTTCCTTGCCTCCTTTCTTGTAGTGACCAGTTGGTCACCAAAAAACCAAAAAAAAAAAAAAAAAAGCAAAAAAAAACATATTTACCTAACAATTCAGAACAGTAGCCAAATTTCAGTTAAGAAGCGGCAACAAAACTAACTTTATGGGTGGGTGGGGGGTGGTCACTGCAACATGAGGAACTGTATTAAAGGGTCCCAGCATTGAGAACCACACCCTAGATCGTTATTGAGAGCCTCTTTGAGTAAAATCCCCACACTGCCTTTGTTTGGGGAGAGCATTGCTTTGAAAATAACTCCTATGCACTCCTTGTCTGAAGTGGGCGGGAAAGCCTCTGCCCTCTTTTTTTTTCTGTTGTCTATGTTTGGTTTGGCTTTGCCTACCTAGGGATGCCAGTCCCTTGCATCCTGTAACAGTGGCTCTGGGGAGGGTCCTCTTCTGCCTCCATGACTCCAAGAAGGAATTGGCCACCCTAGGCTTTCAAAACCTGCCACAGTCACCACTCACCACAGTCACTACAGTCAGCACAGTCACCACTCAGCCTTCCCCCAGAAGTTTCTGGGGATGCCTTCTCTGTCAGCAGCCACCATATACCCATGAGGACGGAGCCTACTCCTGTCTGACCCCATCTTACCTTCTCTCTGGTTTCTGGTAAACATGAATGTGGGGAACTTTGGGGGATCTTCTTAAATCCAGCAAAAGAGACCAAGTCTGGCATCACTCCGCATTCACACACACACCTCCTCACTAGAAACTTCTAGATCCTGGTTATCACAAACAACCATACCAACAGTGAAGCCATGGGAGCTCCCTCAGTAAGCATGAGGACCCAAGTTCAATTCCCAAAGCCACATAAAACAAGCTAGGGCTCCCAGGACTGGAAGGGCAGAGACAGGCAGAGTCCTGGGGCTCAGTAGCCTGCCAGCCTAGGCTGCTAGATAAGATTAACAATAGAACTGTAACTGGATAGTGTCTTAGAAGAAATACCCAACACTGACTCCCACAGACATTTACAACACACACACACACACACACACACACACACACACACACACATTCAAATACCCACTTGATATGTCCACAAATCCCCAAAAAATGCTCCAGAGTACCATGCCATCTACTCCCTGTATAGCAGTAATGAGAAAGAAGCTACCTTTATCCTCTTTCTTCGGAGACCTTATTAGAAAGGATGCCCCACCCTGATGGTCTCCAAACACCAGTGTGACCTCATAATGCTACCAAAAGAAAGCTCTGAAAATGGAGTGTGTGTCTCTGTGTGCGTGTGTGTGTGTGTGTGTGGCACACTCGTGTGTGCCAGCAGCTATGTCTGTGAGACTCAGCTCCACCTGAGAAAGGAGATTGCCTCAGACTCAGTGGAAAGCTATACAGTTCTAATGTCCTCATGCCCACCCTCAGCCCAGATTTCATGCCAGCCAGGGTCTGGGGCTCAGCTGATGGGGTGCAGAGGCTGAGGAAAGCTCAAGGGTTCCAGAAATGGGTGGTAACTCTGATTGGTGTCTGAAAAGCGCCCCCTAGCTTTCCCTTAGAGGGAGGAACACATGGACAGTGACTGTTCCCAAGGTGAGCTTTTTGCACGCTCTAAACTGTTAGAGCTCTGTGTCTCTTCCTGATGGTAACCTTTGTCGGTGCAGTGGCTGTGTCTGGAATTCAGGGCCCAAAGCTTTAGGAGACTGCAAAACTCCCGCGTGCTACCCAGCAGGCTGGAGTCCTACACGTATTCTATGGAGCTCCTCTGACTAAAGAAGCCATCGGTTATCTAATAGCCAATAATAGCTAATAATTAAGTAATGGAGTTGCTTGTCTGGGTAGTCATAATAAAGAGTAACAGAGTAGACAGTAGTGTGTAAGTTAGTGCATTGAAGTCTCTCTCACACACACACACACACACACACACACACACACACACACACACACACACGTGCGCTCTCCCATTGGCTGGGTCTGCAGCAG